>JASPKZ010007290.1:987500-1450000 GCA_030220185.1 Diploptera punctata | reverse complement strand
TGATATTTGTCGTATAACACATGGTGTTCATATTAAATGTATAAAATAGTGAAATTTGAACGTTTCTCTTTCCAGGAACGTTGAAATTGTGTTTACACTTTTTGTAGTTTAGTAAAAATAAATGTTTAAAGCTTCTTCCTTCTTTCTGAATAGCCCTGTATATAACTGTTATTTTTTTCAGTTATATTATATGAATGCGAATTATATACCGGAACTATTAGTGTAAGGGAGGAGAAAGGATTACGGGCATTTTATAATAAGTTATTAGGATTTTTTTTGGACCAAAGATAGACGAACAGAAAGCTAAATGAAGAAGACTACATAACAGTGAGCTACATGATCTTTGTGGGAAAACAAATGTAATATGAACAGTTATACTGCGATGAGCAGGTGTTATGGAAACAATAAAAAATTGGAAAACCGAGGTCCTGGTTTAGACTTTGATTGAGAAATTCACCCTATGAGACATCTAGCAGGCAACAAAGGCATTATTAGAATGTTTGAGATCGATCGGTAAATTTTGCTTAGAGGCCTCTTTGTTCAGGCTTAAGGATATTTTACGAGTCTGAAGATCTTCAGAATATTCGTTAAAATAAATATGGCTACCACGTCTTCATGCTAGGTATGTGGTTAAATATCATAGAAGAATATATTGAAATAATCGTTAGAAAAAATGTAAAAAGCATTGTAAATGTGGGAAATAATTTCAAAAATCGTTCAGAGAGTGGCTGGAGGAAAGGAGAGGAGGTCACTCACGGCTTAAAGTCTCTTCCGGAGGACTTGCTCTATGGATTTTCCCATCCTAAAAAATAGTCCAAAAATCCATTAAAGTGGTTCTTTCCTGAAGAAACAGGTTCAACATAGCCCGTCTTCAAGCCGCTGTGATCTCGAGGTAGCGTGCTGCCTTGTCACGTAGCGGGACCGGGTTCGATCCCCGGTCGGGACAGTTTTTCTGGGTGAGGTTTTTATCGGGTTTTTCCTCACCTGTAAGACAAATGTCAGGAAAACTTTAAAGCCCAAACGGTCCCCGAAATCATATGGTCATCATCATAATCATCATCATTATCATTATCATCCTACACCGGTGTGGAAAGCAACGGGAAGCTACCACACCTACAATTCCCTAGTAAATCTGCAAAGCATAGCATGAAAATGCTATGATTGCAGTGAAAGACCTGCCCTCGGGCAGAATTACTAAAGAAGAAGAATATGGCTTTAACCGTGACACTCACTGTAGTTCATCGGAACTGGCAAACCATGTTGGTTGATATCGAGATTTGAACACGGGATCTCCTAAATATGCTACTACCCGATGTAATTGGTTTAGTAAGGATCTTATGACACATACTGTAGAGAGAAAGATTTTAGTTGGAGGCCCGGGATCGATGCCAAGTGACGTCACATCTTGTTATTAATATGGATTCTCAGAGAGCTACTTAAATTGTTGACCTTTGAACGAGTTGCTACGAGTCTTGACTTAATTTTGTTGAATGCAAACACACAGTACGCATCCTCGCTACAATATAGTGCTCCGACCGCAGCAGGCGGTACGCTCTCGTACTAACAAAACTAGCACATCGTATACGTCTTTCATTTCACAGTCATTTGTATCATTGCCACTACTTGAGACTTTTCTGTCAAGTCCGTTGTCGGATAATTAATTTTCGTCTTCTATAAATGAGGTTTATTCTGTGTCATTTTTAGTTTTATTTTCATTAATATTTTTTTCTATCTTCCACGTGGTCTCTTTCATTCACTAAATTTAGAAGAATAAATGAACACATATTTTATATAGGCTGTGTTCTGAACCTAATATGTAATCATTTGTTTTATTTAAAGTTAAATTAGCCTATAAGACAAATTTCTGTTCTTCTCTTCTTCTTCTTCTTCCGAATGCAGTATTGGGTGATGATGCCCGTTCTGCGACTACAAAAACTGATCTGTTAAGTTATTTAATCTTATTATGTGGAAGACAAGGATTTAAGAACTTAAAACTTCAAGGTAAAATAAGCATTTATTATTATTTTATTTCATCCATAGTAATTCTGCCCGAAGACAGGTCCTTCACTGCAATCATAGCTTTTTCATGCTGTGCTTGCAGCTTTACTAGGGAATTGTAGGTGTGGTAGCTTCATGTTGCTTCCCACACCGGTGAAGGATGATGATGATAATGATAAGGGTGATGATGATGGCCATATGATTTCGAGGACCGGGTCGGCCTTAAAGTTTTTCTGACATTTGTCTTACAGGTGTGGAAAAACCCCGATAAAAACCTCACCCAGAAAAATTGCCCCGACCGGGGATCGAACCCGGGCCCGCTGCGTGACAAGGCAGCACGCTACCTCGAGACCACAGCGGTGGACTATAATAATAATAATAATAATAATAATAATAATAATAATAATAATAATAATAATAATAATAATAAAAACATTAAAGGAGGAACAAGAAATAAGAATAGTATTGATAAAAATAAGAATAATAATAGCTATATTATTAATAATAATGACAATTTATAATAACAAAAGCAATAATAATATCAATTGTTTATATCCCAAACGTTCCTCGTGAAATAGGTGTTCCACTAGCTGGAATTTATTGATCAAGCTAATTTAATTTGTGGTCATCACATCGTCTAGACGAGACATTTAGTAGGTAATAACTGAGGTATTACTTGGATGAGAAAGGCGGTTCAATTTTGCGCAGAGGCATTAATTTAGGCTTGTGATTCTTTTAACAGTCCGAGAATCTTCAGGCTCGGGATCCACGGCGAAAAGTCCCTCCCCGAGGTTTTGTTCCTTGGATTTTTTCAAACTAAAAGTCCATCGACACCGGCCGTGTTTGAACCCGCGACCCGTGGTACTAGTCGCAAGGAACATGACTACTAGACCACTGAGATAGACAATGATAATAATAACAATAAAGCTTTATTTTACTGGCATAGTTAATGTTATGAGGGTTTCACTTCCACTAAAAATAACAATTAAATACAATATATGAAGGTATTCACGTAGACTTTCACGGCCGGAGTTGCTGTGATGATCTTGATGAAGATTTTCGGGCTGTAGGCCGTGGTCGTGAGGTTTGAGACAACCCTTGAGTATGCCCGACACAGTCTTTGGCGAAACGTCGGGGAACTACAAGCCTCACGACCACGGCCTACAGCCCGAAAATCTTCATCAAGATCATCAATATATGAAGGGTTCGAGAGCTATACCGCCGCGGCGATACCATTACTGCTGATAGGGCTATCCATGCCGGATTGGTCGAAGGTGATAAGCCAGACGAAGAAAGTACCTTGGTCTAAAGAGTGACGATCTTTCGCCGTAAAAATACAAACGTCAAGAAACGCGGACATGGGTTCACTGGGGTAAAATTTTCCGGAGGTAAAATAGTCCCCCATTCGGTTCTCCGGGCGGGGACTTCTTCAGGGAATCCATGCCAATAAAAAGGCTCAAACACAGGGGCATGTTCCTAGGAACGTGGAATGTTAGGACTTTATACAATAGCGGGACGCTAGAAGTATTAGAGCGAGAATTAAATAAATCACCCTTGTATATAGTCGCTTTACAGGAAGTTAGATGGCCAGGAGAAGTAAGGTAGGTATTTGAGAATAAATTTCTTAGGAAATATTTTAGACCTAAGAGAGATGAACAGACAGGTGAATGGAGAAGACTTACATAACAGTGAACTACATGGTCTTTATAGGAAGTCAGATATAATAAGAACATTTAAGTCTCGTAGACTGCGAGTGGCAGGACATGAGGCAAGAATGTGGAATAAAAGACGTGCATGGAAGCTTCTTGTAGGAAAACCAGAGGGAAAACACCCAGTTGGTAGACCAAGAATGAGGTGGGAGAATATCATTAACTATGATTTGAGGGAAGTAGATTATAAGGGAATGATTGGAAAACATTAGCTCAGGATAGGGATATATGGAGAGCTTATGTCCGCGCGGCCATGAACCTACGGGTTCGATAGTATCAGTGAGTTAGTTAGTTAGTTACTTAGGTTTGAGAACAAAATTGGACCAAGTCCATTTTACTCTTTAGAGAAAAACTGATATAAATATATTTATTTGAATGTGAAGACTTAAATATTATTTTTACAGTGACTATTTAACTCATGCCACAAATGCTAGTCAATGACCAATCACCTTTCAATGAATGTTGTTTTACATCCAATGACAGTCGTGTTTCACCTCTATCTTTATCGATTTCTCTTTAACAGCTCCTGCTTTTGTGATAAAGAAAGCTCCTCCTTTTTAATGTTCTGAACAGGCCAAAGCATTATTTTTCTCCAACAAATACATTGAATATAGCAAATAATGAAAAGATTCATTGATTTTACTGAGTTGTTTACTAAAAAAATAAATGAATAACCCGTAAAGATGATTATGATATATAGTTTGATGTGTTTCATTATTTCTCCACTTGGGTGCACTCTTACAATATTGCGATCTTATTTGGCAATAAATAATATGATCAAGGTGCAGTGAATGAACATAACCTCACATTTCTGATTTGTTTTCAAACATCGCCGTTTATATTAAATATATAAATATTTTAAAATAACTATAGTTAAACAATGATTTGTGAGTAAACAACTTAATTTTATTCGTTAAATAGTCCTAACAAATTCCACTCTTGTTTTCCAAATTCTCTAGATAAATTCACTCCTCAGTTCGTGAGCCGTGAATTTATCGATAATTTGGAAATCACTCGTGGCATTACTTATGAAAAAGAACAAATATAATTCTTGGTTCACCTTTGCTCTGAAAAATTATTGATAATTTTGAACCCAAATTCACATAAAAATAGGATTGTAAATGTTTGGTCTTGGCCCACTTTTGCTCTGAACCCCTCATTTGCAATTGGATTTTTTTACAAAATTTGAATAATAATCAATTTATAATAGTAGTTAACAATACAAAATAATGGAAATACAGCAATTTAGGTTACCAGATATTTTTTCAAAGTCCTGAAGAACAACAGTGAGCATGCGCCAGAGTTTATAGAGCCAGCGATAACCCATCATCGAACTACATATCGATTATCATCCTTGCCACATATTGATTATTATGAAATCGTACTAAAGTTTATACAGCTTACGCTAGATGGCAGAACGTTGCTCTCAAATTTAAATGACCTATCTTTGCAATAAATCCCCAAATCTATGTTAAACAAGTATATTATTAATATTAAAATTACCAAACGTTTATTAAAAAATGGGTGTACACTTACTTATCACTTCCTAACGTCGTTCTAACCAGCGATAATCCAAACCAGCGATCGAAAAATCATAGACTATGTAATATACTCTGTGGAGAAAATAACAGTCAGCATCATAATATTGTCTAACAGTGTCATAGTGTTGTGATTTGCGTATTTAAATAAATACTAAAAAAATTATCAAATACTGTTATAAAAATTGTTTGAAAAAGTTTAAAATATTTAAAAAAATGTTAGTAAATACAGAAGAAGAGCTATAATTTACAACAATAAACTGAAAAATCAAAGATAAACTTAAATTATCTTCAGCCCAAAATAATATCCAAGATACATACTAAAGTAGTTTACTTTTAGAGAAAAAGTCCAATATACATGAAGACATATATGATGTAACTATATTTTTGACATCTGAGAATACCACATATATAAGAAAAATAAATATTTGTGTTAGGATACCTGAGTGGCTCAGATGGTTAGAGCGCTAAACGTACAGAGTTTAGAGACTCGGGTTCAGACAGCTATTTTTCTTTTCATATCATATATATATATATAAGTATTATTGGAGTTGGGATTGCCGATATTTTCTAACTGTACAAGTTGTTCTGAACGACAGGAATAACGAAAAAGTAGAGCATTAATTCGCGCACAATGGTTTTATGAGTAGGAGTTTGTATTGCCAGGCGGCAGTGAGGGTAAGATAGACGGGTAATCACGAGAAATGGAACCTGTACCGTGAAATTCGTTCAGAGGGTGGCTGGAGGAAAGGAGAGGAGGTCACTCTCCTTCATTACCAGATTGCAAAACATCCCCCAAACTTGTATCAATTCATTACCCTCTCTCCATCCCCCCTCATCTTACACTTGGCGCACATCCATACAAACCCAATGTCACACTATCAACATGCGATTCTCGACTGTCTTATAATAAGCAAAATAATTAAAAATTGGCAAAATTTTACGAGAACAACCTGTGACGCGACTTTTTTTTTTTAAATTCCTTCATTAACTCCTGTCAAATTTTATTCTTAGGGTTTCATTTTTCAAATTATTTCCCACCATTTACAGTGATTTTTACATTTTTTCTAACGAGTATTTCAATATATTTTTCATAAGTACTGCCACGAGTGATTTCCAAATTATCAATAAATTCACGACTCACGAAGTGAGCAGTGAATTATCTTGAGAATTTGGAAATCAAGAGTGGAATTTGTTAGGACTATTTAACGAATAAAATTAAGCTGTTTACTCACAAATCATTGTTTAACTATAGTTATTTTAAAATATTTATGTATTTAATGTAAACGGCGATGTTTGAATAGAAATCAGAAATGTGAGGTTATGTTCATTCACTGCACCTTGATCATATTATTTATTGCCAAATAAGATCGCAATATTGTAAGAGTGCACCCAAGTGGAGAAATAATGAAACACATCAAACTATATATCACAATCAACATTACGGGTTATTCATTAATTTTTTTAGTAAACAACTCAGTAAAATCAATGAATCTTTTCATTATTTGCTATATTCAATGTATTTGTTGGAGAAAAATAATGCTTTGGCCTGTTCAGAACATTAAAAAGGAGGTGCTTTCTTTATCACAAAAGCAGGAGCTGATAAAGAGAAATCGATAAAGAGCGAGGTGAAACACGACTGTCATTGGTTGTAAAATAAAATTCATTGAAAGGTGATTGGTCATTGACTAGCATTTGTGGCATGAGTTAAATAGTCTATGATATTTATCTATATACTTAACGTGAAGACGTGGTAGCCATATCGATTTTAACAAATATTCTATACAACAACAAAAAACGTGTTCCAGTGCAGCCAACATAGAGTATGTAACAATTAACTCTACACATATGCTTCAGAATTTCAGAACTTACTATTTATTTTTGGGCGTTGCATTCTTTCACAGGTTAGAATGTTTAAATTACATTAGGTTAGCTTTTATGTTGGTCTTTCACAGGTTAGAGTACTTAAATTCGTTAGGTTGGATTTAGGTACGTTAAATATCGTGTATATGTTGGCTGCATCCCGTGATTCCATAGCGTAAACCGCTTCGCGTTTGTTGACGCATGCGCATGGTGTATGATTAGAACTTATAAAATGTTTCGCGTCACATGTTGTAAAGTATTTCCAAAAATTGTACTTATGTGGAAAAAATAAACCATCTATTCATGCCCGACGAAATACAGGGTGTTCACAAAGTCCTGCTACCAAAACCATGTAACTTAGCTCCTAAAATATTTGATATAGAGACGTGAGGTTTTTTGCAACGTATTCTACATCTCTCAAAGTTCTGTCTGTATTTGTTTCAGATTGTGATTTAAACGACAATCACGGCATCACAAGAAAATACCCAATGTATATTTTAGATTAGATTAGATTTATTCAGCCTGGTGGAGTTAAGGCCATGTGGCCTTCTCTTCCACTCACCAGGACAAACATATATTACATCAGAATATAACAATCTCAATTAACTCTAATATTAAATTCTAAATAAAAATTTGATGAAAAACATAGTATCTATTATATTACGATCTATAATGCAACCAGTTAATGTTAGTTAAAATTAAGACTAAAACTAATAATAAAATGTATACAAGCAAGACATATTAAATTGTCCCTGTCTAATGTATATAAAAACAAAGAAAAATAATGAGATATAGAAAACTAATTTTACGATTTTACAAAATTTAAAACAAAACAAATGAAAATATTTGTTATTCTTAATATTATTTTCATAAATAATTTAATAATAAAAAGATTCAATAGGAAAATGTTTTAATAATTGATCTACTTTTTTTTCTTTTACAAAACCCAATACTAAATGTAATTTTTCATATGATTCTTTTTTTAACTGTTTATTTATCATATATATACCATCTTCATTATGAGCTATGTCACAAATAATTGTTAAAAGAATACTATCAGTGAGGTGTATAATTTAGTTTGTTATTAAATAATTCTTTAGTTTGTTTTTGAAGAATGTTATAGTTTGACAGTCTTTGACATAGGGCGGAAGGGAATTCCATGTTTTGATAAGTGAGACCGTAAAAGGTAATGAATAATATACAGTGTACATCAACTATACGTAGACTTCAAAAAAGCATATGATTCAATTAAGAGGGAGAAGTTATATAGTATCCTGCTGGAGTTCGGAATTCCTAAAAAGTTAGTTAGACTTATACGAATGTGTCTAAATGGCACAAAGAGTAGGGTGCGTGTAGGCAAACAGTTTTCGGACACTTTTGAAATCCAGAATGGGTTGAAGCAGGGAGATACACTATCTCCTCTACTATTTAATTTTGTACTAGAGCATGCCATCAAATCTTTAGAGAATGAGGAAGGCTTACAACTCAATGGTATTAATAAGCTGTTAGGTTATGCCGATGATGTAGTATTATTGGCCGATAGCAAGGAGATACTAAAGGACAACACGCACACACTATTGAGTAACACTAAGAAATTAGGACTGGAAGTAAATATCAATAAAACTAAATATATGGTCACATGTAGAAATTCATTATATAATGGAAATGGACAGCTAATGACAAATGAGGGAAATTTTGAGGAAGTGGCTGAATTCAAATACCTAGGAACAATAATCACAAATAGGAATGAGATGCACAAAGAAATTAAACATAGGCTCAATTCTGAAAATGCGTGCTATTATGCATTGCAGAGACTCTTGATATCCCAACTCCTTTCAAAAAACGTTAAGCCGAAAATATATAAAACTATTATTCTACCAGTTATATTATATGGGTGCGAAACATGGACTCTTACTTTAAGGGAGGAAAGGAGACTACAAGTATTTGAGAATAAAGTTCTTAGGAAAATTTTTGGACCAAAGAGAGATGAACAGACAGGTGAATGGAGAAGACTACATAACAATGAACTACATGGTCTTTATAGGAAGCCAGATATAATAAGAACAGTTAAGTCTCGTAGACTGCGATGGGCAGGACCTGTTGCACGTATGGAGAATGAAAGACTTGCATGGAAGCTTCTTGTAGGAAAGCCAGAGGGAAAGCGCCCAGTTGGTAGACCAAGAATGAGGTGGGAGAATAACATTAACTATGATTTGATGGGGGTGGATTATACGGGGAATGATTGGGAAGTATTAGCTCAGGATAGGGATGTATGGAGAGCGTATGTCCGCGCGTCCGTGAACCTACGGGTTCGATAGTGCCAGTGCGTAAGTAAGTAAGTGATGAGAAGGGATATAAAGGACAATGCGCTGATGGGATCGAGTGTCAAGATTATGTAATGGTGGTATACTGTGTCTGGTAAATCACCAGTACCTCCATATTCGATCGTTATGGCGGTTAACATGTCCTGACACAAAGAAAGTCGCTTCATCAGAGAACATAACCCTCTGCAGGTACTCATTGTCTTCGTCAATTGCATTCAGCAAATTCAGCACGCAGAGGGAAGTCAGTTGGCAGCAACGCTTGCGTAATTTGCACTTTATAGGCCTGAAATTGTAGCCGCTTGTGGAGGACTTTATGAATGGTTGATTTTGGTAAATGCAGTTCTCGTGAAGCACGACGAACCGAATTTTTGGGCCTGAGTTGAAATGCAAGTTTCACATTGCCAATAGATTCTTGACTCGCACCAAGTCGACCACTCCACGACAAATTCATTACACTGCCAGTCACTACAAATTTCTCGGCCCATCATATTATGGATGATTTGGATGGAGGATCTCTTGCATATTTCCGGCGGAAATTTCGTTGAGCAGTTACTGTTTGTTGATTTACCAGACTCAGCATACAACCATACACATTGGGCCCTTTGCTGAGGTGTCGTCATTACCTTTTAAATCACAATATGCAACAAATATAAACAAAACTTTGAGAGATGTAGAATTCGTCACAAGAAACCGCATGTCTCTATCTCAAATAGTTTACGATCTTTTTTTTTTGTCTAATGCCACCAGGTTGTCTTTTATGACATTTCTGGCTTTCTCTCCTAGCATTGGCGGAATTGTAATCGATTTCTTAGGTTGGGGAACCTGGAAGGCGGAGTTACCTTACCCCGATGGTATGATGGGTGATAAATGATAATGAAGCGCCAGGAGAGTTCTTAACCTAAATTCCAGATCATGGGCAACCAAGGAATAATTCCCTTTAAGGAAAAATGTCCATGGTTTAACCGGGAATCGAACCCGGGACCTGATGAACAGTAGTCAGGAACGCTGACCACTAGCCCATGAGGATGGTCAAGTTTACGATCTAAGTTACATTGTTTTGGTAGCAGGACTTTGTAAACACCCTGTATCCAATCTAATTATAAGATGAGAAGAAATACAAATTATTGAAAGTCTATGAAGTGCAAATACGGGCGTGGTGATCTAGTGGTTTTTGTTCTTTGCCTCTAGTCCCGAGGGTCGCGGGTTCAAACACGGACAGTGTCGACGGATTTTTAGGATGTATCTTAGAGAACTTGATATCACAGATATTAACTGTTTTGAATTAGCTGAGTGTAGGAATTGGTGGAGGGCCTTAGGTAATGTGGCATTGAACGCATTGGTTACATAAAACATAGAGTTACATTACGAAGTATGTTTAGAATGTTTATATTTTATGTATCACATGAAAAATAGGTCTATTATGAAAAATAGCTAGTTCCAGAAGTTTTACAAATGCAATGTTTACATAGGAAACTAATTTGAAACGTTATTTTTGAATGGAACAATTATAAAACTAAAATAAAAGTAAATTTAATATTCTTTACTTAATAATGAATTAATATTGTGTTGTGCATGTTTTGTTTTATGCTTGTAAAACTCAGAAAATAAGTACTTTTTTATTCATTGTCCTAGGTTGCACGCCATAGCGTAGTGGTTAAGACAGTACGCTACAAACCGGAAGCTCGAGGGTTCGAGTCCCGATAGGGTCAGGATTTATAAACTGACCCAAAGCTACTGGTCGCACCTTGGCCCTGAGATCGACTCAGCTTTTAACGGAAATGAGTACCAAACGCTTATTCTGGGGCTCACGCAGGGCTGACATAAGTGCCGATTGTCAAGAAACAGTTGGAGCCTTAACCCCTTAACCTCCTACTACCTCAAGGGCCTCCTATGACCTGTAGTGAGATCACTTTGCCATTGTCCCAGGTTGTCACTTAGACATTTCTGGTGTTCTCTCCTGGCATTGGAGTAATTGTAACCCACTTCTGACTTTGGGGAGCCTGAAAGGCGGGATTACGCTACACCGATGATATGTTGGGTGATGATGATGATAGAGGTGCGACACGAGTCTCCTTAATCCCAAACTTAATCTAAGGGGAATATGAATGTTGATGATAATGATGGCCATATGATGTTCAGGGACCGTTTGGGCCTCAAAGCTTCCTAACATTTGTCTTACAGGTGAGGAAAAACCCGAAGAAAACCTCACCCAGGAAACGTATTCCGACCGGGGATCGAACCCGGGCAGCACGCTACCTCGAGACCACAACGGTGGACAAAATAAGTGAAATAATATAAAGCAACTTTAAAGTATTTATGAATATTTTCTTAAGAAAAACATGAGAAATCAAATGACCTGAAGTAATCTTATATATAAAAATCAATGTTTGTTTGTTCGTATTCTATGGGCGGACATACCGTTGATCCGATTTTGATGGGGTTTTCTTGCAAATATTCAGAAGATTCCCGTGATGAACATAGGCTATAAGAGAGTTGTGATATTCAACCCCTTCACCCCTAAAAATCACCCTTTTTTAGTGAAAAACGTAAAACAAAGCCCCTATATTGATGCTTAAATGGCTTACGCTGCCTAAACCATAACAAATACACCAAATTAATGTACACAGAATTGAACATCTTAAAAAAAACTCTACAAAAAAAGTCTGCGACATCATATATTTATCTTCTACGGATAACTCACAATAATCATTTTTGTCTTTCATTGAAGCCAAGAAGATCGGGATAAGCAGATTCCCGAAAGTGCACGACTGTTGGTAAAAACACGTTAACATTTATTTATGAGTAGCAGCGCACGCCGGGTATTAGCTAGTATCATATAAAAAAACTATGAAGAAAAACACCAAACTTACTTACTTACTCACTGGCACTATCGAACCCGTAGGTCCATGGCCGCGCGGACATAAGCTCTCCATACATCCCTATCCTGAGCTAATGCTTTCCAATCATTCCCTGTATAATCTACTTCCCTCAAATCATAGTTAATGTTATTCTCCCACCTCATTCTTGGTCTACCAACTGGGCGTTTTCCCTCTGGCTTTCCTACAAGAAGCTTCCATGCACGTCTTTCATTCCCCATACGTGCAACATGTCCTGCCCATCGCAGTCTACGAAACTTAACTGTTCTTATTATATCTGGCTTCTTATAAAGACCATGTAGTTCATTGTTATGTAGTCTTCTCCATTCACCTGTCTCTTCATCTCTCTTTGGTCCAAAAATCTTCCTAAGAACTTTATTCTCAAATACTCGTAATCTCCTTTCCTCCCTTAAAGTAAGAGTCTATGTTTCGCACCCATATAATATAACTGGTAGAATAATAGTTTTATATATTTTCAGCTTAACGTTTCTTGAAAGGAGTTGGGACATCAAAAGTCTCTGCAATGCATAATAGCACGCATTTCCAGAATTGAGCCTATGTTTAATTTCTTTGTGCATCTCATTCCTATTTGTGATTATTGTTCCTAGGTATTTGAATTCAGCCACTTCCTCAAAATTTTCCTCATTTGTCATTAGCTGTCCATTTCCATTATATACTGAATTTCTACGTGTGACCATATATTTAGTTTTACTGATATTTACTTCCAGTCCCAATTTCTTAGTGTTACTCAATAGTGTGTGCGTGTTGGCCTTTAGTATCTCCTCGCTATCGGCCAGTAGTAGGCCTACTACATCATCAGCATAAACTAACAGCTTATTAATACCATTCAGTTGTAAGCCTTCCTCATTCTCTAAATATTTAATGGCATGCTCTAGTACAAAATTAAATAGTAGAGGAGATAGAGCATCTCCTTGCTTCAACCCATTCTGGATTTCAAAAGTGTCTGAAAACTGTTTGCCTACACGCACCCTACTCTTTGAGCCATTTAGACACATTCGTATAAGTCTAACTAACTTTTTAGGAATTCCGAACTCCAGCAGGATACTATATAACTTCTCCCTCTTAATTGAATCATATGCTTTTTTGAAAAGTAAATTAAAATATAAATTAAAGTCCGTCACGCAGGAAGTATATAAACTAACGGAATTTCTCAACAAGTCGAATTTATGGTCCGCTTTTCCTGGTTTACGGAATATACAGTAGGCCTATTAATTTTGTTAAATTTGAGAAACTCGATTTCTGATGCTAGCTTATACCTATGCGATATTATTGTATAATTTGACACAAATTTAAATAATGATTATTAAAAATATTAACTAAATTAAATCAATGCATCCTATGGGATACATTCCCATTTTAAGAGTTAATTTAATTATGTAGTAGGCCTATACATTGCGCGGAAGTAGGCCTAGTCATTACGGTTGCTAGAGCGAATTTTTTATTTTTGGTTTTAAGTAAACTCCCACTTCTTGTGATTTCTGGAGAATACGTTCCTATTTTATTTCAATAGCATCTATTGAGTTTCGTTATGAAATAGAGAAAATTGTGACCACTAGAGTGATATTTAAATTTTCATTTCAGGTGTACTCCTACACCTAATGGTTCGATTTTTGTGGCAATATATCCTATTAGACATATTGATTTCATTTAATGTATTTCATAAAGCAATGAATTGATTTTATAGATCTTTTACATTGTATCAGATTATACATTGAGGAATTGGCTGAATTCAAATACCTAGGAACAATAATCACAAATAGGAATGAGATGCACAAAGAAATTAAACATAGGCTCAATTCTGGAAATGCATGCTATTATGCATTGCAGAGACTCTTGATGTCCCAACTCCTTTCAAAAAACGTTAAGCTGAAAATATATAAAACTATTATTCTACCAGTTATATTATATGGGTGCGAAACATGGACTCTTACTTTAAGGGAGGAAAGGAGATTACGAGTATTTGAGAATAAAGTTCTTAGGAAAATTTTTTGACCAAAGAGAGATGAACAGACAGGTGAATGGAGAAGACTACATAATAACGAACTACATGGTCTTTATAGGAAGCCAGATATAATAAGAACAGTTAAGTCCCGTAGACTGCGATGGGCAGGACATGTTGCGCGTATGGGGAATGAAAGACGTGCATGGAAACTTCTTGTAGGAAAGCCAGAAGGAAAACGCCCAGTTGGTAGACCAAGAATGAGGTGGGAGAACAACATTAACTATGATTTGAGGGAAGTAGATTATACAGGGAATGATTGGAAAGCATTATCTCAGGATAGGGATGTATGGAGAGCTTATGTCCGTGCGGCCATGAACCTACGGGTTCGATAGTGCCAGTGAGTAAGTAAGTATCAGATTATACAACAATATCAAATAAGTAATATCTTACAGTTCTGCATGGTTCGTTGTAACTGCAGTCCGACACTTTTAAATGTGCTAGCATCAGAAGTTTGAGTTTTACCAATTTAACAAAATAAGTGCTTACAAAATTAAACACCCTATTGTTTGCAGAAGACCAAATAATAATTGCAAATTCAGAAGATAATCTGCAGAAAGGTCTGTATGAACTTAACAGAATTACAGAAGAATATGGTTTGAAGATATCTACAGAGAAAACAAAAATTATGGCATTTCAAGGTGTAGATCCTGTCAGAAGTAAAATTGTACTTGACAATAAAATTTTGGAGTAGGTGAATAATTTTACATAATATCTAGGTTGCAATATCTCATAATTATGAAGAAGAAAATGATGTAAATGCAAAAATATATAAATTTTTAAGAATTTTAGGGTTAATAAATTCTATCATCAAGCCACAGTTAGTCCAAAAACATTCAAGACTAAAAGTGTATAAAACACTGGCTCTTCCAACTCATTTGTATGGTAGCGAAGTATGGACCTTGGAACAGAAGGATATACAGAGACTTAGATCTGCTGAAATGAGATACCTTCGGAGGACTGCAAGATACACACTACTAGATCACAAAAAAATGAAGACATCTTAGAAGAATTACACATGGAACCTTTAGAAAACAAAATTTCTGATTATAAGTCAAGATGGATGCGACATGTTCATCGAATGGAAGATCACAGGATACCCAATCAAATGTTAAGATATCAACCTGCAGGAAGAAGAAGACCAGGACATCCACTCAAAAGACTTCTGGATGGTGTTTCTCTAGAGGCCGAAACAGGTTAACAAATGACCTAAATTCGTGGATGTACTATGATGATGATGATGATGATGATGATGATGATGAACTATATATTCCGCAAACCAGGAATATCGAACCATAATTACTTAGTTCATGCAGTTGCTACGTAATGGACTTATTCTGGTGTATTATTAAAGAATTAAATACTTTGAATCAATGTATCGTTCAACTACATGCCTACCAACCTGACTGAGACTATTTCATGGTTTTCCTCAGGCGTCAAGGCAAATGCTGGGTTGGAATTTTATACCAGTACTAATTTCATCACATTCGCCATTTAATAGTACCCCTAAATTATTCTTCATTGGTAATATAGTCATTGTTGTCTGACCTTGACCTCCCTTTTAACAGCCATCTATTCACTTCCATCCCTTGTTTCTGATTTCCATTTCTTGATTCCAGCATTTTAGATCTTCCTGTACATTATCTTAAGTGATCCTATTCTATATAAACGTCTTACATTCAAAGTAACTAGGAACCAGTTTTTTTTTCATCTCATTTTTTCGATTTCTGTTCTCAAGTCGTTTTAATTTAGGGACCGTCCATCTATTTTCTTTAAGCTTCTCAACATATTTTGTTTTTACTGTACACTGTACATAGTAATTAGCCCTGCAACCCAACCCCCAACCTGGAGGACCAGAGTTTATCATTACGTCTGGATCATTATCTTTGATCTGTCCGGCAAGGGAGGCCCAACCAGTAGCTACACTACAGCCGGCAGTATCCCTACATATAAATATAGAACTAACTCACTGGCAATATTAAACCCGTAGGTTCATGGCCGCGAGTACATAAGATCTCCATACATCCCTATCCTGAACTAATGTTTTCCAATCATTCCCTGTATAATTTACTTCCCTCAAATCATAGTTAATGTTATTCTCCCACCTCATTCTTGGTCTACCAACTCGACGTTTTCCCTCTGGTTTTCCTACAAGAAGCTTTCATGCACGTCTTTCATTCCCCATTCATGCCACATGCCCTGCTCATTACAGTCTACAAGTCTTAACTGTTCTTATTATATCTGGCTTCATATAAAGACCATGTAGCTCACTGTTATGTAATCTTCTCCATTCACCTGTCTGTTCATCTCGCTTTGGTCCAAAAATGTTCCTAAGAACTTTATTCTCAAATACTCGTAATCTCCTTTCCACTCTTAAAATAAGATTCCATGTTTCGCATCCTTATAATATAACTGGTAGAATAATAGTTTTATATATAAATATAAATGTAGAAATACATAACTAATAAATGTATACAATACATGCTATAAGACTGTATATGTAAAACGTGTCTATAAATAAATACATTAAAATATTTACGGTGATTTCATTAACTGATTTCATAATTCAGCAAATTCTTACCAAATGTTATACCGGCACAGAAAAGTATTTAGAAAAAGTTTTCCAAATAGTTCTCTATCTTCACTAGTGGATGTTGGCAACAATGCTATTGTGGGAGATATTTAGTTTTACAGTCACCATATTACTTCACTTAAATCCTTGTTTTTTTTTTTTGTTACGTCTTGCCTTCATTCCTAATTCTCTTAATTCAGTTGTTTCGTGGTTAGTTTTTCCCGTCTTCTTTGTGCCTTGTTTATTATTATTCCACACTTCTTGCGCAGTTTCATTACCCGCTAACGTATCTTTCTTCTTCTTACATTGATTAAATGCAACAACACGCCATCTTGTTGTGTTTTCTTTATTTCCACACCAAATAAATTTACCTTCATTTCCCACAAATTTATAAGTTGATAGTTGATGGTTTATTTAGCTCCATCTTTGGACTTTGAGACGTTGCGATATCAGTTTATGTTTTTAGTATTTATAGCATTAAAATATATTAGAAAAAATGCAATAAAATTTGTACAAAAATGCAGTATCTAAAATTAAAATTGGAAAATATATATCAGGAGAAATTAAAATAACAAAAGGCCTTCGTCAAGGTTATAGCATATCACCAACATTATTTAAGATATTTATACATAAAACACTGTCAAACTGGAGAAAAAAAATGTTCAGGAATGGGAGTACCAATTGGAGATGGATCAACAGATACAATATATACACTGTTATTTGCAGATGATCAGATAATAATTGGTCAAGAATATGAAGACATGGAGTTTATGTTCAGAAAATCATTGGACGAATACGATAACTGGGGTTTGAAAATAAATTTAGAAAAAATATTTTATATGGGATGTGGAGCCGAAACCGAAGATTTGATATTAGAAGATGAAAAGGGGTATATTAGAGGATGTGAAGAGTTTGAGTATCTGGGAGTAAAATTAGGTAAAGAGTATAAACAAGAAAGTAATATTAAGAACAGAATAAATAAAGGTAGATCAATAACAGCAATAATGAATGGAGTCTCATGGAACAGACATATAACCAGGAAAAATAAGTTACAAATATATAATTCAATAGTGAGAAGTACTGTTACATATGGAGCTGAAGTTTGGAAATTCAACAAAAACTTAGAACAAAAACTTATGTCGATGGAAATGGATTTTTTTGAGGAGAGCAGCAAGATGTTCAAAATTAGACAAAATAAGAAATACTGTCATAAGAGAAAAAATTAATATTGGTCATTCAATAGTAGATTATATACGGTATAAGCAATTAAATTGGTATGGGCACGTACGACGAATGCAAGAAGAAAGATTACCCAGGAAAACATTGGAATGGTGTCCACCTGGAAGAAGGAGGAGAGGAAGACCTCGACACTCGAGGATACAGGAAATAAGAACTGGAACGAGAGCAAGAGGACTGGAGGACATGGATTGGATGGAGAGAGACGAGTGGAGAAGAAAAATAAAAGTTTAGGCACAGAAAGATATGTAAACATTAAAATTCTGTATATAAATAAATAAAATTTCAATGAGGTATCAGTCAAAATATCACCATTATCATTTTCATGACGTAGAACTGAATGAATTGTTACAGTCTATGAACAATTTTCCAACCATCTCTTCCTAAGCCGTTCCAGCGAATTTTTACAATTTGGTTCGTACTTTAAAATTACCTTAGGAATAATAGATCTTGACTTATGGTCCACATGCTGACGTCCTTTATGTTGGTACACATGGACAGGTACAATACAAAATTTAAAATACACCCAGTTGGCAGACCGAGAATGAAGTGGGAGAATAACATTAACTATGATTTGAAGGAAGTAGATTATACATGAGATGATTGGAAAACATGTATGGAGAGTTCATATCCGCGCGACCATGAACCTACGGGTTCGATAGTGTCAGAGAGTTAGTTAGTTAAATGTATTTTAAAATGTATACATAAAGTACCTTCTTCCTCAACTTGGTTAATTTTTGTTTTAACTGTGCACCTTTCGAAACGAATAAAGGAACATTTTAAGTATGTAGAGGATACTAAACATTTAATTGAAATAACTAAAATGCCTAATTACTTGATAAATATAGAACACACTACATGTAAACTTTAAAGTGAGAAACATAGCGACGACTATTTAATTCATGCCCCAAATGGGAGTCAATGACCAATCACATTCCAATTATTTTTTATTTACAACCAATCACAGTCGTGTTTCGTCTAAAATTTACCAACTCAAGTTTATCATAATAAAGAAAGCTCCTCCTTTTTAACATTCTGAATAGGTCATAGCATTATTTTGCAGTGACTGATCCTCAAAGAAATACGGCTGCCATATTGAATATATAGTGCATCAATGTCAGCAGAAAGCGCATGCGATAGATAATACAAAATCATTTGTAACATTTGATTGTACCACAAAAAAAAAAAAAAAACCAGCGTTTGCATTTTCTTAAACGAATTATTTTCCAGGAAATGACGCTGCAGAAAAATATAATTGACATATTTACATCATAGGACATCAAATTAATTAATACCTATAACGTTGGTTATACATTTCTCCACCCACTAGGGTGCATTATTACAACTTGCGATCCTTTGGCAATAAATAATATTATGATCTGGTTGCAGTGTTGAACAAAAGAAGCAAATGAAGCGTACCAATCGTTTCTCATTTATTTTCAAACATCGCCGTTTACATTAAATATATAAATATTTTAAAATAACTATAATTAAATAATGATTTGTGAGTAAACAGCTTAATTTTATTCGTTAAATAGTCCTAACAAATGCTACTCTTGATTTCCAAATTCTCTAGATAAATTGGAAATCACTCGTGGCATTACTTATGATAAACATACTAGTAGCGATGGAAATTTTAAAAGGCATTAACTATAATTTAAGATAAGAAACAAGAACAAGCTGTCTATATAATTATCTAAAGTAACAAACAATAACCTAACAACCTTCTGCTAATGTAATTAGTTCGGAAAAAATTTAAACTTTTTTTTTTTTGCAAATGCCCCAGGTTGCCTTTCGACATTCCTGGTGTTCTCTCCTGGCATAGCGTACTTGTAACCCACTTCTGAGGTTGGGGCGCCTAGAAAGCGGGGTTACGTTGCCCTGATGATATGATGGGTGCTGATAGTGGTGCGCCATGAGAGTCCCTAAATCTGAAGCTTAATCTATGGTGAATATGAATGATGATGAATACGATAGCCATATGATTTCGGGGACCGTTTGGGCCTTAAAGTTAACCTGAAATTTGTCTTACAGGTGAGAAAAACCCTGATAAAAACCTCACCCAGAAAAACTGTCCCGACCGGGGATCGAACCCGGACCCGCTGCATGACAAGGCAGCACGCTACCTCGAGACCACAGCGGTGGACAAAATTAAAACTATAACTAACTAACTCACTGGCACTATCGAACCCGAAGGTTCATGGCCGCGCGGACATAAGCTCTCCATACATCCCTATCCTGAGCTAATGCTTTCCAATCATTCTCTGTATAATCTACTTCCCTCAAATCATAGTTAATGTTGTTCTCCCACCTCATTCTTGGTCTACCAACTGGGCGTTTTCCATCTGGCTTTCCTACAAGAAGTTTCCATGCACGTCTTTCATTCCCCATACGCGCAACATGTCCTGCCCATCGCAGTCTACGAGACTTAACTGTTCTTATTACATCTGGCTTCCTATAAAGACCATGTAGTTCATTGTTATATAGTCTTCTCCATTCACCTGTCTGTTCATCTCTCTTTGATCCAAAAATTTTCCTAAGAACTTTATTCTCAAATACTCGTAATCTCCTTTCCTCCCTAGAGTAAGAGTCCAGGTTTCGCATCCATATATATAACTGGTAGAATAATAGTTTTATATATTTTCAGCTTAACGTTTTTTGAAAGGAGTTGGGACATCAAAAGTCTCTGCAATGCATAATAGCATGCATTTCCAGAATTGAGCCTATGTTTAATTTCTTTGTGCATCTCATTCCTATTTGAGATTATTGTTCCTAGGTATTTGAATTCAGCCACTTCCTCAAAATTTCCCTTATTTGTCATTAGCTGTCCACTTCCATTATATACTGAATTTCTACGTGTGACCATATATTTAGTTTTACTGATATTTATTTCCAGTCCCAATTTCTTAGTGTTACTCAATAGTGTGTGCGTGTTGGCCTTTAGTATCTCCTCGCTATCGGCCAGTAGTACTACATCATCAGCATAAACTAACAGCTTATTAATACCATTGAGTTGTAAGCCTTCCTCATTCTCTAAAGATTTAATGGCATGCTCTAGTACAAAATTAAATAGTAAAGGAGATAGTGCATCTCGTTGCTTCAACCCATTCTGGATTTCAAAAGTGTCTAAAAACTGTTTGCCTATAGTCTCTTTTTTTCCCTTTCTTTAATAAAAAAGGGCAACAGTTTTAATATTTAACCGGGTTAAGAAAGAGAGCAGTTACTTAGACTATTCATTTCATATTTTATATTTAGAATTTTATGTAATGTTATTTTTGTTGTTATACAAAAATATATTTCAACACAGTTTAAATTTTCAATTTACATTTTAATAGTTTAACAAATGATTTTCATTTGTTAATTAAATAAAAATAAAACGTAGTTTTATTTGATTTTCATATTTATTATATAATTCAGTGACAGCTGTTTCGGTACACTGTACCTTCTTCAGACATGTTAACAAATTATGAATTGTGTTCCAACTGATCTAAGCAACAATACAACAATATTTATTTAATTTTTTTAATTTAACAAAGGGGATTTCATTCAAATCAAGTTGAGAATTTAACAGTTTTTTACTACTTTTAAACTTATTAATTTCTACAGCCTCCAAAAGATCTAACTTCTTACCCTTATCACAAATATGTAAAATTTCAAAATTTGGATCGAAACAATGATTAAATTGGAATAGGTGGTTAGCATAGTTTGAATTTTCTAAATTTCTGTTATATGCTCTCATGTGTTCCTTTATCCGAGATATAAAAGGTCTACCAGTTTGTCCTATATAGACATTGTCACATGTGCCACACTTCAATTTATATACACCTGATAATTTTTCTTTTTTTGATTTGGTTTTATTGTTTTTTATTATATTTTGTAGAGTTTTATTAGTTTTAAATGCCACATTAATGTTCAACTTTTTTAAGTGTTTAGATATTTTATTTGAAAGTGGGCCTATGTATGACATTACGACATATTTCTTATTGTTTTCTTTGGGTACAGGAAAAACTTTGATTTTCATTTGTTTTCGATGAGAGTTTATTTGTTGCATAAACAAAAATGGTTGTGGATTTGTTCAAATACTCTAGTATTTGTGTTTTTACATCCTAAAATGATATTATTTATATTTCCTATTTCATCACATTCCCAAAAAGAATAATTTTTCTTTTTAATTCTGAATAAGTAATCTGGTATGAAGCTCATGTTTAATGCAAATTTTTACTTGTTGTCTATTTTATTCCACTCTACAAACCAAACGTTACATTTCAACTTTATGACAACAAGAATGGACAAACAGAACAATTACAAGTATTTATTACCAAATACACCCCAAAGCTACAAGTAACCCATGGTTTAATAAAAATATAACTATTACAACACTTTTAATTGAACACCATATTTTTATATAAATATCGTCAAAATAGTCCTTAGGCCTACATATGCTTCGTAAAGCATATGGAGACATTTTACTTATCTATTAAATTATATAATACAGAGGAATTAACTGACACCAAAATAGTACAATGACTACAAATGCAAAGGCACGAACATTAAGTGCATATAAAGGAATAGAACGAAGGAAAAGATAACTAACTAACTCACTGGCTCTCTCGAACCCTTAGGTTCATGGCCGCGCGGACATAAGGTCTCCATACATCCCTATCCTGAGCTAATGTTTACCAATCATTTCCTGCATAATCTACTTTCCTCAAATATACACAATAAATTAAACCGATATCAAATGATGTGTGGCACCATAAGAAGAACCCTCCGAAAGACTCGAAGAGAAACTCAGCTCACGTTTTATAAAATTATGGCTATTCCTGTTCTTTTATATGGATCTGAATCTTGGGTACTTACAAAAAAGATATCTCACATCCACTGAAATGGAATTTTTAAGATTAGTAAAAGGATGTACATGCATGGATAGATTACACAACGAATCAGTAAGAAATGAACTGGATATATTTTCAATACTCGATAAACTAGAAGAGCACAAATACCGATGGAAAGAACATTTAGACAGAATGGACAATACAAGATTACCCAAAAAGATCAACACCTACAAACCACATGAAAAAGATCTTCGGGACGACCAAGGAAACGATGGACCTGAGACCGAAACAGGTCGCATTGACCTAATCCTGGAAAGGAAAACGAAAAAGAAGAAGGAGGAGGATATATGAGACAGCTTTACGCAAAAACATATGGTTCAGGACTTCTTAATACATTCCTGGGGTTATTTCAGGCCTAACTGCCGTAAATCAACAACGGTTACATGACTTGAGGCCGGTATTCAAGAACCAAGCTCTCTAGACCATGTAATCTCCGCCTTGCGTAAAACTAGGGCTCCCATCTTTCAATTGTTCCTGGACATTTTTAAAAATAAATATCTTGTTTAACACATGATGTTGAATAGAGTGAGCCAGTTAAAGTAGGTTCTGCATCACCCACATAATTAACTACAGAGAGACGGGCTGAGAGTCGCTCTTCGCGGAAAGTTTGGTTCTTGAATACCGGCCTAAATCACTTATGAAGGAGGTTATTCCACGAGTGATTTCCAAATTATCGATAAATTCACGACTCTCGAAGGGAGTAAATTTATCTAGAGAATTTGGAAATCAAGAGTGGCATTTGTTAGGACTATTTAACGAATACTATTAAACTGTATACTCACAAATCATTATTTAACTATAGATATTTTAAAATATTTATATATTTAATGTAAACGGCAATGTTTGAAAACAAATGAGAAACTATTGGTACGCTTCATTTGCCTCTTTTGTTCATCACTGCAACCAGATTATAAACTAATATTATTTATTACCAAAGGATCGCAATGTTGTAAGAATGCACCCTAGTGGAGAAATTTATAACCAACGTTATAGGTATTAATTAATTTCTGATGTCCTATGATGTAAATATGTCAATTATAGTTTTCTGCAATGTCATTTCCTCGAAAATAATTCGCTTAAGAAAATGAAAACAGTGGTTTCTTTTTTGTTTTTTTGTGGTATAATCAATTGTTACAAATGTTTTTATATTATCTATCGCATGCGCTTTCTGCTGACATTAATGCACTATATATATATATATATATATATATATATATATATATATATAT
The DNA here is from genome assembly GCA_030220185.1 of Diploptera punctata. Taxonomy (NCBI): domain Eukaryota; kingdom Metazoa; phylum Arthropoda; class Insecta; order Blattodea; family Blaberidae; genus Diploptera; species Diploptera punctata. The sequence goes on along the minus strand of JASPKZ010007290.1, from coordinate 1,425,740 downwards.
ATACAATCTGGTAGCCGTATTTCTTGGTGGGTCAGTCACTGCAAAATAATGCTATAACCTATTCAGAATGTTAAAAAAGGAGGTGCTTTCTTTGTTATGATAAACTTTAGTTGGTAAATTCTAGGCGAAACAGGACTATGATTGGTTGTAAATAAAAAAATCATTGAAATGTGATTGGTCATTGACTCACATTTGGGGCATGAGTTAAATAGTCAGAATTATTACGCCGTGAAAGAAACCTTCGTCTCCGCCCAAGTGTGATATCGCGAATTGTGGAACTAGAAGCGAGCCTGACGAAAACTGGCAATTGAGTCCGACTTAGCTAATCGCACCTTTAGCTTCGTGCAGTATAACTTACATAATATTGCAGGGATGTGTGGCGAATCTGAGAACAGAACATGCGTAAATAAACAATTCGAGAGAACAAAGCAAACACACAAATCATAACAATATTTTCGCAGAAAATGAGGAAAGATGTTTGTTAATATCTAGAACGTTAAAGAAAATTATTAAATCTAAATCATCAAATCTTTAGAGAAAGAAGAAAGCCTAATACTCAACTGTATTAATAAACTGTTAGTTTATGCTGATGATGTAGTATTATTGGGCGATAGCAAGGGCATACTAAGGGCCAAGACGCACTCTTTATTGAGTAACACTAAAAAATAGGGACTGGAAGTAAACCTTAATAAAATTAGATATATGGAAACATATTATAGAAATACATTATATAATGAAAATGAACAGCTAATGACAAATGAGGGATATTTTGAAGAAGTAGCTGGATTCAAATACCTATGAACATTAAATTCAAGAATGAGGTGCAAAAAGAGATTAAACATAGGGCTAATTCTGGAAATGCATGATATTATGCATTATAGGGACTCCATTCAAAAAACGTTAAACTGAAAATATGTAAATCTGTTATTCTACTCGTACCAGTTATATTATACGGATGCGAAACATGGACTATTACTCTAAGGGAGGAAAAAAAGATTACGAGTATTTGAGAAAGAAGTTCTTAGGATTTTTTTTGGACCAAAGAGAGATGAACAGACAGTCGAATGGGGAAGACTACATAACAGTAGCTACATGATCTTTATAGGAAACCAGATATAATAAGAACAGAAAAGAAAAAAGAAATATTACAAGATTTAAATAACATGCATGAAAAAATCACTTTCACCGAAGAAATATAAGTTAATAATAGCATAAACTACTTAGATTTGTCTATAACCAAAAATCTACACAACAATAACTAGCAATTGTCATCTACCGGAAACCTACAAACAATGCTCTGGCCATAAACAAAAAAAAATCTAACCTTTTTCAACAGAAAATTAGTATATTTAATAACTTAATCAGTAGAATGTTGAAACTCCCATTAAGCAAAGAACAATTATATCCAAGAACTCAACCACATTAAATATATGGCAAAACCAATGGCTATAATGAAGGAATCAGTATTTGAGAATAAAGTACTTTTTTCGACCAAAGAGAGATGAACAGACAGGTGAATGGAGAAGACTATATAACAATGAACTACATGGTCTTTATAGGAAGCCAGATATAATAAGAACAGTTAAGTCTCGTAGACTGCGATGGGCAGGATATATGACACGAATGGAGAATGAAAGAAGTGCATGGAAGCTTTTTGTAGGAAAATCAGAGGGAAAGTGCCCAGTTGGTAGAATAAGAATGAGGTGGGAGAATAACATTAACCGTGATTTGAAAGTAGTAGATTATACAGGGGATGATTGGAAAACATAGATCAGTATAAGGATGTGTGGTGAGCTAATGTCCGCGCGTCCATTAACCTACGGATTCGATAAAGCCTGTGAGTTAGTTACTTGAAGTTTTAAAATCACTTGTTTATTTGATGTTATACTGACTCTTAAGTTGGTCTTTCGGGCCGATCGGCTGTGGTCAAGTTTTATTTAAACTCCACGTTTCATCTACTGCTGCGGTAGACATTATCAGGAGATTCTGCAGCCGACAGTTGAGGGGTTCACAGAGGACACGCAGAATCTCCTGAAGATGTCTAGCGTAGCAATAGATGAAACATCATCATCAACATCAACAACAAGGATTAGGCCCAATGGCCTGTTCCGATCTCATTATAGGTCGAATTTGTCCTTCCAACTCTTCATTGGTCTTCCCAACATTCTTAATTGTTTGTCCTTATTTCTTGCTGTGGTCGTATCCTGAAATCCAATCCGGCCTTTGCTTTGAGATGAATCAGTAATAATAAATGTCCCCTTACCGCGTTACGAGCGCTGTGCAGGGTAAGGATAATGACAGGGCTGCTGTCTCAGAGCATCTATCCATGCTCCTCTAAGTATTAACCCCTTTAGATAGAGTTGCTGCTTGAGCCGTTGTGATGATCGCCTGGTATCACGTCGCCTCGTAGACCGTTGCAGACTTCTTGGTCGAAGTCAACCTTCTGGCAGACGTCTCGAATTTAAATAAAACTGGGCCACAGCCAATCAGCCGAGAAGACCAACTTAAGAGTCAAAACACCGGCCGTGAAAGCCTACAATTCTGTGTTGTTAGGTTATTGGTTTTAGCCTACTTTTATTTAATCCATGGCGCGACAGGTGTAGAAAGTCCTTGGCCTCACATCGATATGTGTTAATCACAGAGATAGACGATCATCCAACCAGTGTAGGGGTGACATATGGTCACCATATCGGGTCCCCAAGCTGTTACAGCTAGAAATTGTAGCTACCCAAATTCCTCACGATGGTGGTTGGGCACCGGTCCCATATTGTCCGAAATTCCTTGATAAAATGTCTTTCCCCATGGAGACCCATACCAGCGCACGTCCCGTTGCTCTGCACCAAATACTCTGGCCTTAACCACTCGGCTACGGCGCGGGACTTAACGAAGCTCTTTAACAACTCAACTTATTAACATGGAAATTAAAATCTGGGCCAGAAATTTTATTCAGTAATTATCTTTTTTCAGCTTGTGGTTCTTTTACGTACCGCAAATGTGTAAAACTGGAGTTAGGGCGAGAAGACCCTCTATAGTTTAATAATATTGTTAATATGTATCGGATGTATTAATTATTTTTTTAAATTATTTTGTTAAATGATTTCTCATGAAGTAAGATTAGCATTGGTTTTATTATCTTTCAATTTTTGGTAGATAGTTATGTTTTGATATTTAATGTACAGGGTGTAACATAACTCAACGGCAAAATTTCAGGAATCAGTTCCTCATATGGAGAGAATAAAAAAGTGTATTACAACATGGGTCCGGAAATTTATAATTACAGAGTTATTCGAACTTTTATGAATGTTAGGTTATTAAGGTTTACAGTAGTTATTGACAGTCTGTTTTCTGTTGATTTCAACATAATTGTGATGCACACAAATGAAGAATATGCCTGTATTGACACAAGGAGGTCACTTTGAACATTTCATCTGACAGAACAGAACGCTCCAACAAGTCCCTTGCATTTTTGTCGCCGTGTACTAACATTCATAAAAGTTCGAATAACTCTGTAATTATCAATTTCCGGACCCATGTTGTAATACACTCTTTTATTCACTCCATATGAGGAACTCATTCCTGAAATTTTGCCGTTGAGTTATGTTACACTCTGTATTTCAGTAGGCTATTATCTATGATTTATTTTTGTAACTATAAATTTAGCTTTTGTATGATTTACATTAGCTGAAACTAACCGATCTCCTATTCATTTTGCTGAAGGTGAATCACAATTAGAACCTGGGTTTAGTGTGGAATATAGAAAAAGGGGGTTTGCATTAATTTTTTTGCTGATTTTGCAAGAATTCTTGTCATAAGTATGTTATTTTGCGTAATTTTTCTCGGGTGTGATGTGCCTTCTCTATTTTTTTACTTGAAATTAAGATGTATTTCTTTTATATGTATTTGAGTTCGTGTTTAGTTTACCCAGTAATTTTACGCCCTGAAAAATTCACCTAGCCCAGTCGGGTATGAATCCACAATTATTGGATCCAGAGCTGAACGTTGTAACCGCTAGTATATTGAGACAGATGTGGAAAAATTAAAATCAAGTAAAAACGAAAATTTATATTTAAAATTTTTATTACAAAATAGATTGAGAGTTAACAGCAGGATGGCAAGATTGATGAGAAGTGCTATGTGTAAACAAGAACATTACGAAGCAATTACAGCGTGGAAATGAGTAGCCATGTTGTTTATTGGTTTACTGGCCACATTTTCAGAACGACTGCTCCTCTGTTGTTACAACTTAACCCTTGAGTTGAGGTATTCCTTTTTTAACAAAATCTTCTATTGGAGATACGTAATAGTTTTCATGTTTTGTTGACAACTAGATACGTAAGTTATTCTGCATTTAGAGTTACTAATCTAACCTATCCAACATATTTTCAATCTTTAGATCGCCATATTATAACCACAAACTTTTAATATTTTCATTCGCTAAACTCCAGAATAGGACGGCAAATGTTGGGTATGTTCTCTTTTTTTATTTTATATAACCAAGACAACACAGTTTATTTCTTATAATTGTGACATCAGATTGAATTTCATCATAAGTAATGCCACGAGTGATTTCCAATTTATCTAGAAGTATTGGAAATCAAGAGTGGCATTTCTTAGGACTATTTAACGAATAAAATTAAGCTGTTTGCTCACAAATCATTATTGAAATATAGTTATTTTTAAAATATGTATATATTTAATGTAAACGGCGATGTTTGAAAACAAATGAGAAATGTTTGGTTATCCTTCATTTGTTCATCCACTGCAACTAGATCATATTAATAATTGCCAAATAGGATATCAATATTGTAAGAATGCACCCTAGTGGACAGAGAATGAAACATCAAACTATATATTATAACGAACAGTATGATAGGTTATCAATTATTTTTTTTAAGAAACAACTCCGTAAAATCATTATTTAAAAGCAATTATTGAACACACAATTATCAAATGTGTATTTCGAAAGAATCTGTTCATTATTTACTATATTCAACGTATTTATTCCAGAATAATGCTCTGACCTGTTCAGAATATTAAAAGGAGGAATTTTCTATATTTTGACAAACATAATTCGATAAATAGCGAGATGAAACACGACTGTGATTGGTTGTAAAACAAAATTCATTGAAACGTGATTGGTCATTGACTCCCATTTGGGGCATGAGTTAAATGAGGCATTGACATGGGAAATGTAGTAAGTCATAAAAAGCAAATTTAAAGGGGAAGCAAAAAACAATTTTCTCAACATTAATTTTAATATAATTTTGTCACTACTATACAAGAAATTATATTTGCACAAAATAGTAACAAATTATCCGCATTAGGTTTTACAAAATATATACATAATTTTAAAAGCGTCTTTTTTTTTTTTTTTTGCTTCCCCTGTAAAATTAGACTTTTATGACTTACTAGCTTTTCAACGCCTCAAATAGTCAACAGTAATCTAACAAGAGGTTATGTTTTTCTGAAAAAATCATGAGCGACAAATTAGCGAGTGATTTTGTCTAATGAAAAACTCAACCTCGCATTGGATTTGGAGTGACTATTCAGCAAATAATACAACACGAGAGGCTAAAAATAATTATAATGCTTAATATTTACCAAATGTGAGGTTATGCATTCCGATCTTATATCCGGGCGATTTCTAAGCCGGCTGTATAGTAGTTATAAGTAGCATATTTTTACTGTTAAATCTCTTTGGGCTTGGGAAAAATCAATAACAGACGATTGTATGAGAAATAACTATTAACAATAATGCAGATTCGTTATACAATATTTAATAATGTTTAGAGCAACAGAACTAACTTTTTTTGGTAATTTTTTGAAGTTGTTTTCTTTTTGGCATTTCTTGCTGTACCATATCGATCGTATATTGATGTCAAATAAGTTAATTTGCGGAGATATCTCTCATTACGAATAGGAAGAGGCAATTTATCAACAGGAAGAGGCAAAATAATCGGTATGTGAGATAAATAGCCTACTTAATTTATTTCGTTACTTAAGAAAATGGGGCATCCCGCAGCGTAGTGGTTAAGGCACTGCACTATAAGCGGGAAGGTCGAGGATTCGAGTCGCAATGGGATCTGGATTCCTAAACTGACCTAAACCTTCTGGTGGCACTATGACCCTGGGATCGACTCAACCTCTTAACGGAAATGAGTACCAGACGCCTGTTCTGGGGGTAAGAATGCCGTAACGCAGGGCTGACAACCCGGCTGACATCGAGTGCCAATTGTCTAGAAAAAATGGGAGCCCTAACTTTCTACTACCCCAAGGGCCTCCTGAGGCCTGTAGTGGGATCACTTTTACTTTAAGAAAATAGGAAAATTAAGTGAGAAAATGGGCAAATTAAGTGAAAAATGGTCACGTTAGATGAGAAATTGTGCAAGTTAGGTGAGAAAACGGGAAATTTTAGTGTAAAACAGATTAGTTAGAGTTCATTGGATAATATGTAGCATGTAATTTATTTCTATGTCAACTTAGTGTAAGGCTACATCTAATTGAGACAATTTAATCGAGATGGTTATAACGGGCTTACAATATAAATCCGGACTGGCCTCACGGGGTTTCACCCGTCAGGCAGCGCTCTGTCCTCGTCCGCATTTCACTCTGCCAGCCGCTCGTCCTTGAACTAGTCAGTTTACTATCGTTCGACAAGATGAGACGTCAGCTGACATTAGAGCAGCGCATTTATGTGTGTAAATGTTATTATAAATACGAATCAGCTCGTCGCGTTCGCGAGGAATTTATTCGGAACTTCCCTGAACAATTACCTCCTTCCAGATCGACAATCCACGATCTTGTAACTAAATTTGAGACCACTGGTTCAGTACAAAATAAGAAACATACGCGAAGGTGTACGGTTCTCACCGAAGAAAAATTAGACGAAATAGGCGAAAATTTGGAACGTTCACCACAAAAATCATTACCGAAATTAGCACAACAAGTTGGGATTTCAGTATCTTCTGCACATACAGCAACAAAATTGTGTTTACTCGGTATAATGCCTGTTTAACTGCGGGAGGACAACATTTCCAGCATTTTCTATAAGGTGAGAAACAGTTCAAGGACGGGTGGCAGTCAGGGTGAATTGCGGGAGGAAGAGACAGCACTGCGTGCCGGGTGAAACTCCGTGAGGCCGGTCCGGTTTTATATTGGAAGCCCGGTATTCTATAAGAATGATTGCTATAATTTTCAATTACGATGATTTCTTAGGCCTATACAACTCCAACTTTAAACCTGATTTTATCAGTATCTCAATTATGAATAAACATTTGATCTTTGTAGGTAGTAATTTTTATTATCTTTGCACTCATTCTGATGCTCTCTTCTTCAAGATTGTTATGGTTCTAGATATGCATACTTAATTTTTTCATTAAAGAATAAATTAAAAATACCCAGAAAAAGTATTCATTATTTCTCAAAAAATAGTATCTACGCTATGCACGTATTACGTTAAGTGCATTACATATTATCGGAAATTAGACAACTTCTCGATTTCAAGTTAATGGGAAGATAAACATATATTGAATATGAAAACCTCTGCAAATATTGGTGGGTTAAAGATGATTAAACCCTGATTCAATTTTTATAGGCCATAGTTATTTGATATGAGTTGTGGAGACATTGCCAGAAATGTAGTCTTATAAAACGAAACGGAAACAATTATTAAGAAATGGAATCATCATCATCCATGCAAGTATTAGGCCGTGTGGCCTTTTACGGTCTCAAAGAGGAATTTTTCATCCAGCTCTTTTTTGGACGTCCCAGCGATCTTTTGCCTTGGGGGCAGTAGCGAAGTATGGCTTTTGGAATTCTATGAGATGGCATTTGTTGAAGATGGGCTTTCCAGTTGTTCTGGTAGTTTTGTATATGGTGAAGAATTGGTTCTACGCCCAACTCTTCCATAATTTCCTCATTTCTTTTATGGTCCCGCTTTGTGTAGACTGCTGTACGGCGCATAAATCGCATCTCATTTGCTGTTATTCGGCTTTCATCTCTTCTTCGTATTGTCCATGCTTCACTACCATATCTTAATACTGGTCTTGCGAGCACCTTATAAAGCCGTAATTTTGCGTTATTCTGTACTATAGATGGTTTCATTACACTGTTAATTATCCGCGTTGTTTTTGTAAAATTTGTGATTTTCTTTGATATATCAGCTTCATCTTGAAATGTTAAATTATGATCCAAATAATTAAATTCGTTTACTCGTTCTAGAATTCCATCATCCAAAACAATTTTCCTAGGTATAGGGTATTTCCCACAAGAAATGGGATACATTTCAATATTTAGGATTAAAAATAAACAAGGATGAAATGCAAGAGTTGCCATTAAAAATAGAATAAATAAAGGAAGAATGACAATCAAAACGTTATATGGTATACTATGATATCAAGGGAAAACAAAACTAACATACATTATACATCCACAATTCAAAATACGATAGTATACGAAGTCAATGATATAGAAATTGACATAATGTGACACGTCGTAATAAAGTTGTTTGAATTTCATGGGCGAAATCAAGAATAGTCGTCTCGCAGTAGTAGAAATATATTCGTGAGTCGCCGATTCGCGAGTCGAAAGACCCGCGCAGATAATCGAAATGTCTATGCTCCCATTTTAGAGATCTCTACGATCCTCTACTTCCCCTTCCGGGAAAAATCGATGGCCAAAAATTTCCAAATTGGAAGTGTCTCGACCGAAGGCCTAGAAGTTTCCCTCCCCGCCCTATATAATCTGTGGTCACGGGCGGAAAGCGAGTCTGTTGTGTTATGACAGCGATTAGTGAGCAGAGAGTGAGAGAACTAGCGAATGGACTCATCAGAGACTATAAAATAATTGTGTGCTAGATAAACTTAGATCAAAATTAATTATTAGTGTGAATTGTGAGTGAATTGATACGGATTGTTTATTGAAGCAAATAAAGGTATTGCGAAGCATTACACGATTATCTGTGTTGATTATTTACGCCAAAACAACGCGAAGACAACTCCACGGCCTACTTAGACAATACAATCTAAAAGCAATACTTTTGGTATATTCTGGAATACGGAGGATATGTAACAAATTAAGAAGAAACGTTAAATTTCTTTTTGACCATATAGCATAAAAAATATTCTCGTGAGACGTGGACATGTGATACGAATGGAGGATACAAGGATTCTAAAACAGTTTTTAGAATGGAAATCAGAAGAAGAAGAAAAGGTAGGTTGGGCCGAAAAAAATATTTTTTTTTTATTTCGAAGTTGTAATAGCGCGGAAGAGTTGCGAATTATATAGACAAAAGAAAAGAAAAAATATCAAAATCGGTTGACATCTTCCGGTCGCGCAAAGGCTCTAAAGTGTGACAAAATATGAAAAAAAAACTTAATTTTCCAGATTATTTTTAAAATTTTTTAATTAGATGTTTTTGTAAAGTAATAGTTTGTAACGTCTTCAAATAGAGCCTAAAAGCAGTGAGTTTTAATTTGGTTTAGATCAGTTGATATCTTCCGGTTGCGCATAAGCTCCAAAATTTGTCAGAATAATGAACAAGTTATATTTTTACGCATTTTTGGTATTTGATAAATAACTTCCAGAGTATTGATTGTCAGATCCCACAGATAGACATGAACGTCCTTAGCAAAGATCAGCAATACTTACTTGATATTAAAAAAAAAAGAAATAATTGCAAGAATGAAGTTTTTTTTGTTTCATATTTTGCCAACCTTCATAGACTTTGTGCGACCGGAATATGCCAACCGATTTTGATATTTTTTTTTATTTTTTTAGCTATATAATTCGAAACTTTTCCGCGCTATTACAACTTCGAAATAAAAAAAAATGTTTTTTTTTTCGACCCACCCTAAGAAAAGGTCGACTTGTCACTGCTAAATGATTCAAAAGGGGGTGGTGCAATATGATTAGGAAAATAAAGAATACTGGAAGGGAAAGCACTGTATAACTTTGGATACAAGGTGATACAGGATGTCTCTAAAGTCGCTATCCATTTCAATGAAGGAAGGTAATTATTAAAAAAATCAATGTTATTGTGAAGATTTACACATATTCTACGGCCTTTCTACATGACCGCCATCTAGGTGAAAAAACATACTCCATCTTTCAGCTGTTAAAACGAAATATAGATCGTAACATTTAAACCGTAAAAATTCCTGCTGCTTCAGCGATACGATTCCGTAAATCAAGCAGACGTGATACGAACGTTTTTATATAGTGAAACGTACTCTTAGAATTTTTCACACTGTGTTGCGAGAGGCATTCAACTCCCTACTGAGGCGTCGAGTTGATGCGTTCAGACTATCACTGGCAATTTGAACCTGCTACACTCTTTCTGCTGATACGCGTGGCCATGCCTCATCACACACACTACCGGTACGCTTAAATTTGTTTAGAATCAGACGAATGTGTACCTTTGGTGGGACTGGTTTACGGAATTTATGGGTAAATTCAGCTCTGGCGTCTTCATATGATGATCCGCGTACTCGTCCACAAACAATGGCCGTTCTTCTGTGCTAAACATGTTGCACTAAGCTAACAGTGTATGCCAAAAAAGAGAAAAAAAAGCGTTTTCAGGGAAATGGACAGGGACTTTAGAGACACCTGGAAAGAAATATATTTTAATTTTAATTTATAATTTACACGTATGGTGGTAAGTTAATATTTAACTTGGAGTTTATTTTGATGGAGATTATTATTAAAACTGCGATGTTGTGGAGTTTGTGTGACAATGATCGCAGCTGTCGGAACATGTTGTTGGCTCGGAAGGACCCGCTGTAAGGAGATAAGCAGTACAAAGGACTAGAGATACGACACATCGAAGCCTCGCTTTTATTGATGACCTGTTAGTGAATTGAATGGTGGGAAGGAGAGAGAAACATTGTGAAGAAAGCAACTCTTCCGATTAAAGAAATGGACATAAAGAGAGAGAATAAAAAAAATATATTTCGGTGTGAAGAAGACACTAACGCCCGCTTTACGTCTCTCTTGAATTTCTTGTCTCTGACAACTATACAAAATGGCGGATGGAATTAATTCCTATGTAATGATACACAGGGGTGAATTGGATTTTGTTGCAATTATCACTAAGCAATCGATATTGACAGATAATACGTGTTATTGTGTTGCTCCAATTATCAGGGCTGTACATGCTAATAAGCCATGCAATCAAGTTATTACTCATATATCAGGGGTATACAATCCAATGGATTTATTTTACTTGAACAATATTGTTAAATCAGGGTTAAACAAACTATGAAACATATTTTTACTTCATTATATTATGTTATTACAAATTATCATGGATGTACATTCTAATAAGCCATATGCAATCAAATTATTACTCATATACCAGGGGTGTACAATTCAATGAATTTATTTTACTTGGCCAATATTGTTAAATCAGGGTAAAAAAAACATTAAACATAGTTTTTACAAATTATCATTGTTATTACAAATTATCGTGGATACTAATAAGCCATGATATAAAGTTTTTACTTATATACCAGGGGTGTACAATCCAGTTAATTTATCTTACCTTAAAATAGTGTTAAATCAGGGTTAAAAAATCCGTCAAACATAGTTTTTACTTTATCACATTATGCTGTTATTACAAATTATCATGGATTTACACACTAATAAAATAAGTCATGCGATCAAGTTATTACTAATATACCAGGGGTAAACAATTTATTGAATATACTTCACCTGAAACAGAATTATTAAATCAGGATCAAACTATTGAACATAGTTTTTACTTCATCATATTCTGTACAAATTACAGTAAAACTTGTTCAATCCGGAATGTGAATAATGCGGAAGTATGTTCAATGTGAACAAATATATGGGTCCCGGTGAAATAATAGTCATTTTACGTGTATTTATTTGCATAAAACGGAATCTGTCCAACGCGGAAATGGAAGTATATTTCTATATAATTCATGAAAAAATTATAAAGCGGAAAGACAGAGAGAGAAATAAATTAGTTTCCACTTCACTGAATACCCGTTAGGCCAAAAAACAATAAGGAATGATTCCTGCCGCCGAGCGAATTCTTCCTGTACCTGAAATTTTCTATCGGCCTCACGCACACCCATTACGCGAAATACAGATACTGTATCTGTCTTACAAATAACCATTGCACTGTAAAATTTTAAATTAATTTAAGTTCTGAGACCGATCTTTCACAGGTAGCGTTCAGAATTTACGGAATAAAAATGACTAAAACATATGTTTCATTGTCATTAAACGAAAAAGTGAAAGTGATTGAAGATAAAAAAATCCAGTGCCCAAAATAATGACTAAATTTAAATGTGGAAAAACTCAAGTTTATGAGATTTTAAAACACGAAAAAATAATGAATGAATGGATGCAAGGAAATGGCCAAAAGAAGAGAAAGCTAAAAAAATAAAAAAATAAACAAAATATTGTAGTTAGTGAGCTGAAATCGAAACTGCATACTTTAATTTCAGGATACGCGCCTAAGAGACAGTTTTAAAGCTGACGAAACGGGACTGTTTTTTCGCGCGTTACCGTCGAAGTCGCTCGTACATACTATAATTCACTTTTGATCGGCAGCGGAACTACAATTAATCCAAGAACCATAAAAAAGACATATACAGTACTCTATAATCTACGAATATTAATAAGTTTTAGTTTTTTATAATGCTGAACTTCGTCTAATGCGGAAAAAAATTGGTCCCATGCGACTCCGCTTTGAACAAGTTTTACTGGATCAGGGATGTACAGACTAGTAGGCCATAAATTAACTTACTACTCGTATATCATGGATGTACAACCTAATGAATTTATTTTAGATACAAAATCTAATATATAAAATACAATGTTTGTTTTTTGGCTTGTTTGTTCGTATTCTATACGCGGCCATACCGTTGATCCGATTTTGATGCGTTTTTTGCAAAATATTCAGGAGATTCCCGGGATGAACATAGGCTATATATAACAGAGTTGTGATATTCAATCCCTTCACCCCTAAAAATCACCCTTTGTAGTAAAAAACGTGAAATAAAGTCCCTATTTTGTCGCTTAAATGGCTTACGCTGCCTAAACCATACCAAATACACCAAATTAATGCATAGAATTGAACATCTCAAAAAAACTCTACAAAAATTTTGAACAGAGGCATTTTTTAATTCAGGCTTAAAGATCTTTAACGAGCCTGAACATCTCCAGACTCGGGACGCACGGTTCAAAGTCCCTCCCGGAGGACTCGGGACGCACGGTTCAAAGTCCCTCCCGGAGGACTCGCTCCTTGGATTTTTCCGTCCTAAAAAAACCTATCGACCCCGGTCGGGTTGGAACCCGCGACCCTCGAGACCAGAGGCAAGGAGCATAACCACTAGTCCATTGCGGCCGACATATTAATTATTATAGGCGTAATTATTATGTTATATTAAACATAACTTGTTAATGTACGTCCCTAAAATCATGGTTAAATGTTATTCTCCCACCTCATTCATAGCTGACCTACTGAGCGCTTTCCCTCTGGTTCTCCTAATGGAGTTTCCATTCTCCTCTTTCAGTCCTATTCGTGCCACATGTCCTGCCCATCGAAATCTCCGAGACTTAACTGATCGTTGTATCTGATTCCCCATATATTTCATGTAGTTCACTGTTATATAGTCTTCTCCATTCACCAGTCTGTTAGACTATCGTTGATCCAAAAAAAATCTAAGAACTTTATTCTCAAACACTCGCAATTTTTTCTCCTCCTAAAGTAAGAGCCCATGTTTCGCGTCCATATAAGTGAAAATGTAAGGGTTTTATATATTTTTATTTAACTATTTTTTCAGATAAGTTGGGGCGACAAGAGTCCATATTATGCACAATAGCCTGAGTTTCCAAAATTAAGCCTATGTTAATTGTCTTTCTGCATCTCATTCTGAATCTCAGTTGTGTAAAACACACAAAAACAGCTAATTGGCTTCAAAAACAAAAGAAACAACAGAAACGTCTAAAATTACACTGGTCAACAGTGGTTTTGTTGCCCTTGATATAAGATTAATTTCGGATATATTTATGCTCACAATTCATGAAACTATCAATGATTTTGCAAGATTTTCTCTGGTTTTTAAAATCTTTATTTTCATTTTACACTACAAAAATCGGAAAATATGACAAATATAACAAATATATTTATAAAGTCAATTGTTTTTTTGAAAAATTAGTATGCACTGACGTAAATACAAAAATATATCGAAAACCCATGTTATACTTCAGTGAAACGCCTTTTATAAGATTTTCTTATATAATTTTTAGGGGACAATCTCTTTTTAAAGACCAGCAGTAATCTGCCATCATGTGACGGTCCCATCTATCCTGATACCTTTACTCCATTACTTTTAGATCCTAGTGAAAGCGCACTCCCTGTTCGTCGCTATAATTTTCTAAATTATCCGGAAATCTATCCAGGTGACTGTGGAGAAAGTGTAACTTAATACTCATATTTGCCCCCAGAATCTTGAAGCTTATCAACATGTTTTGCACAATTTCTTTATAATTTGGTGCTTTATAGTTACTTAGGAAATTTTCTACCACCAATACAAAACCCTTCCAAGCTTCACTTTCCGGAACAGTCATAACTTTGATAAAATTTGCATCTTTCATCAATTGCCGAATTTGAGGACCATCAAATGTTCCGCCTTTTAACTTTTACATACTGAGCTTATGAAATTTTCTACAAATGTATTTGAAACATTTTCCTTCCTTATCTAACGCTTTGATGAATTGTTTTATCATATTCAAATGCATGTCGTGAGTACTTTGATTTTGTCAAATAACTGAGATCACGGCCGATGTATGGAGTGAGGGGTGTGAGAGTGGGGATCACGTGATGTTTGTATACGCAAAAAAAAAAATGTGCAGAAATCAAATCATGACTGGAAACATAAATGTTATTAGTAACAAGCCGTTTACTGTTTAAGATATAAGATACGCAAACATCATAAAAACTAGAGCACATTCAGCACTTTCATGAATATATTCGTAAACTGTGCACTTGAAAACATAGAAATTCGCTGAGATATCCAGGGCAACAATTCTTTTTTGTAGAGTGGTGTTATCATAAGTAATGCCACGAGTGATTTCCAAATTATCGATAAATTCACGACTCACGAAGTGAGGAGTGAATTTATCTAGAGAATTTGGAAATCAAGAGTGGCATTTGTTAGGACTATTTAACGAATAAAATTAAGCTGTTTACTCAGAAATCATTATTTAACTATAGTTATTTTAAAATATTTATATATTTAATGTAAACGGCGATGTTTACAAATGAGAAACGATAGGTACGCTTCTACTGCTTTTTTTGTTTATCACTGCAACCAGATCATACTATTTATTGCCAAAGGAACGCAATATTGTAAGGAGGAGCTTTCTTTAATATGGTAATTATAACACTGATAAATATTTGGTGAAACACGACTCTGATTGGTTGTAAAACAGAAATCATTGAAACGTGATTGGTCATTGACTCCCATTTGGGGCATGAGTTAAATAGTCAATATAGTTGTGCAGATACACAAAAGCAGTTAAATGATTCCAAAAAGAAAGGAAACAACAGAAGAAAAACCTAAAATTATTACTTGGTTACATAATGAATGCATATCAGTATCAGAAATTATTCCACTGTTCATAATTTAAGATCAAATGGTAAACATGGAACGAAGAAAATATATTTTCAATTAAATAAAAATTAATTAATTGAATTACTCTCTCTCTATGATATTTTAGGGAAAACGCCCAGTTGGTAGACCAAGAATGAGGTGGGAGAACAACATTAACTATGATTTGAGGGAAGTAGATTATACAGGGAAAGCATTGGAAAGCATTAGCTCAGGATAGGGATGTATGGAGAGCTTATGTCCGCGCGGCCATGAACCTACGGGTTCGATAGTGCCAGTGAGTAAGTAAGTAAGTATATTTTTTACACTTACTGTAACATTTTTTTCTAGATTGTTGAAAGATTTTTTTTTTCATGTAGGCGTAAGTTGTATCAAGGCCTATATGACTTTATGGCAATTAATTATTCTTCGAGTCAGGACTTTAAAGAATAAAATTAGGTAATTTAGTTTTTATAAATTTGCTTCGAGTATTTAGATTGTTGAATTGTCTTGCCTGCAAAAGGAAACAGACAAGACTTTGTGACGTCACGTAATGGCGTTTCCGTGTATTGGCCGCTTTGGAATAAAAGAGCTCAACTTTTTGACGTCCAACGCTCGGTAAATGCAGGTCCGATGTTCTTCTGTCACCACAAAATGTTAATTACGTTAAAATTATTCGCAGAATCTGTTTCTTTTATAAGAAAATACTGCCGTGTTTAACATACAACCAAGGAAATTATTCATTGCCCGCGCACTATGCAAATTTCATATGCGAAAAAAAAATGTATTTGGTGAAGTTTCATAGTTCACGGTTTATTTTCATTTTTGTCTCTTAACACGTTACCTAGATTTTCGAATAATTTCACTGGTCCTATAGGGTGTTCCTCTCGAATGGACCAAATTTCAATTTCCTGTAAAACGATTACTGTTTGAGATATAATAATTAGAATCAATACTAGTAAAATTCATATCAAATTCCGTTGAGATGAAGTCATATGATGAAAGTTAAAAATTAAATTGTACCTGTTGGTAGGTGCCGTCGTCCTCAACTTCGTTAAAATATTGTATATAAAATTAACTGGAGCACTTTCGGAAGTTGCTGCTACAAACAGTTGTAGTATACATCACCGTACACTGCAACAACGAGTAGCGGAAGCTCAACCTGCAGAAGATGGAAGATAACTTTCGAAAGCGCTCCAGTTAATTCTATATACAATATTTTAACAAAGTTGAGGACGACGGCACCTACCAACAGGTACAATTTAATTTTTAACTTTCATCATATAATAGTTAGAGACACTCTTTTTACGCATAAACGATCAAGGGTTGCTGCACACTTGGTACTTTTAAGTCACGCTTATACAGTTACATGTTGTCAAATAATTAATTCTTCTCTAGAGTTAAATTTATTCTATGTCATTAATAGTTATTTTTCATTTTTCTGTCTTGTATATTTTATACTTCAATTGTTAAATCTAAATTAAATCAAAATATTTTGTAAATAGTAATTATTTTGTAGACATACTATCTAACATTTATTTCAATTTTAATTAGATGTAAGAATATTTTTTTTAACCTGGTTGAGAGGTAGACAAGGCCTTAAAGCTACTCTGACAGGTAAAATAAAGCTATTATTACACTGAGCAACAAAAAATATACGTTTTTGTCTAAAAAAGAAGACTATGTGATTCTGATAGTATTTGTCTCCTGAAATCAAATATGATATCGGTTTTTCTCCATCACGCAAGGTTTCCGAGAAACGGCACTTATAATTTCAAACACTTTAATTTAATATTTTCTACATTCGTAACTACACAATATTCGAACATTCGGACTCACCCAGAAAGTAAGAAATGACGATTTTCTGCTATATTTCGCCTGTGGAGCATCCGTCTTGAATGTCCAACAAAAATCGGCCAGCATGTTAGGATTCCATTTGCCTTTTCCATAGCTGAAATCATTTGAGTTAACTCATTTGGTTTTGTTTTACAATGGACAAATGGACGAAAAAACGTTTATTAAAAAAATAATGATTTAAATCCATTAATTGAAGTTGAAATAAAAAGAAAACTGTGGGTGATGGAGAAATTCCAAATACATATTTGAAAACACGATAAAAAACTGCATTAAGTACAACTAATGGTATTCATGAGACAAAAATCATGTTGACTAGTGTTGTTATTATTATTATTATTATTATTTTAGTAGTAGTAGTAGTAGTAGTAGTAGTAGTAGTAGTAGTAGTAGTAGTAGTAGTAGTAGTAGTAATAGTATTATTATTATTATTATTATTATTATTATTATCATTATTATTATTATTATTTTATTATTATATTATTATTATTATATTATTATTAAAACGACAAAACACAGTTTAAAGTAATTTGAATATTTCTTGATGAATCATGTGATTTTAATTAGTGAAGTATTGATATAACGTTCACGAATTAAAGTGAAAAGTTCAATTTGAAGCGAAATTGATTATTTTGTGAAAAGTGCGAATTTTTAACGATAACAGAATTCGGAAATGCTTTACAAACATGTCACGCGAAAAAGTTTGTAAGTTCAAATCTTACACCATGCGCATGCGCCAAGAAACGCGAAGCGGTTTACACTACGGAATCACGGGATACAGCCAACATATACACGATATTTAACGAACCTAAAAGCTAATTAACACAATTTAAGTACTCTAACCTGTGAAAGACGAACCTAAAAGCTAACCTAACGTCATTTAAGCATTCCAACCTGAGTAAAAATGCAACGCCCAAAAATAAATAGTAAGTTCTGAAATTGTGAAATATATGTGTACAGTTAATTAGTATATACTCTATGTTGGCTGCACTGGAACAGGTCTTTGTTGTTGCATAGAATATTTGTTAAAATCCATATGGCTGTCATGTCTTCATGTTACGTATGTAGTTAAATATTATAACTAACTAACTAAATTAACTCACCGGCTCTATCGAACCCGTAGGCTCATGGCCGCGCGGACATAAGCTCTCCAAACATCCCTATTCTTAACTAATGTTTTCCAATCATGCTCTAAATATTCTTCTTCCCTCACATCATGGATAATGTTATTCTTCCACTCATTCTTGGTCTACGAATTGGGCATTTTCCCTCTGGTTTTCCTACATGAAGCTTTCATGCACCTCTTTCATTCCCTATTCATGCCACACGTCCTGTCCATCGCAGAGTTAAATGTCGTATAAACATTTATTAAAAACAGCTGGAAAAAATGTAAAAATCGTAATAAATTGTGGAAAATAATTTTAAAAATGAAACACTAAGATCAAAATTTGACAGGAGTTTATAAAGGAATTGAATCAGTCATTTCGAAAAGGGATCATCTACAGCTGATCAAATTTTACAGGAGAGGGAAAAAACTGATTCAGTTTGTCCAGGATAGAGCTATGAATCTGAAATTTCTACTGAATAATTTTCATGCTCATTCACGTTCACTTACCGATTTACATGACTTTCTTGATTATGGTTTTCCCAAAAAAACGAATTACAATTTTCTGGAGATGGTCCCTTTTCGAAATGAACGAAGAAACGTTTACAAAATTAAACACATTTCTTTGAAAAAAAATTATTATTGCGAAATAAATATATACATGGAATAATACTGTATACATTTTATTACATTCCATAATTTGGAAGTGACTATAAAAAAAAGTACATCCGAAAAATGTCATCATTGAACATCTTCGGCGTTCTCTACTACTTCAGCTGTAGTTGTAGGCCATTTCAATAAATCATCATAAAAATGTCGATGGATATCAGGAATTTACTGATGAAGTTTCTTTACATCATCCATTTTTTTTGTGATTGATTGGTACTTTGCTGATGTAGGCAGGGTGTGTTTTCATATCTGGTATTTGCAGTATTTCTGGGGGCTTTGGTTTGAGCAAGTTGAACTCTTGTTCCCCGAAAATGGTGTCAATGAATTTCCGGCCGATTACGGTTCTAGGCTTGCCACTATTACACTCAAATTCGTAAAATGTATTTATTGCAAAATAATGTTTTTGTTCTTTTGGAACACTTTTACCTATACTCTGTATACGGAGTGCCTTGCATTAAATAAATAATACATAAATAACGATTGTAGCTTGGTTTTAATATTGTTTACTCTGACTATTTAACTCATGCCCCAAATGGGAGTCAATGACCAATCACGTTACAATGATTTCTGTTTTACAACCAATCAGAGTCGTGTTTCACCAAATATTTATCAGTGTTATAATTACCATATTAAAGAAAGCTCCTCCTTACAATATTGCGTTCCTTTGGCAATAAATAGTATGATCTGGTTGCAGTGATAAACAAATGAAGCAGTAGAAGCGTACCTATCGTTTCTCATTTGTTTTCAAACATCGCCGTTTACATTAAATATATAAATATTTTAAAATAACTAGGCCTATAGTTAAATAATGATTTGTGAGTAAACAGCTTAATTTTATTCGTTAAATAGTCCTAACAAATGCCACTCTTGATTTCAAAATTCTCTAGATAAATTCACTCCTCACTTCGTGGGTCGTGAATTTATCGATAATTTGGAAATCACTAGTGGCATTACTTATGATAACACAGAAAAGACTGCAAGAGGATAGATATGCAGCTGAAGTCAAGATCACATTCGTGCGTCAGTCCGTTCGAAAAGGGGACAACTCGGCGAGTTGATCCTTTTTCGAAATTACTACATGAAAGGTAAAGTCAGAAAGTGGTAAAAGAATTGTGTATTTGATCATTTTTCACGCGGAATCCATGTAAGGACATATGTAAACATGGAATAACGAAAAAAGTGAATTTCACAAAAAATTGTAGATGATCCCTTTTCGAAATGACTGATTCAATTAAAGTCGTGTCTTGTAAAGTATTACTTCCCTCTATTTTAAATGACAGATTTGGCACTTGTTCCTCGTAGTTAAAAACGGCAGATATTTTTTTTGCACACGAACTTTGTACATCGCAACGATTCTCTTTCAAGGTAGATGTCGGCATGCAATGGTTGACAGTTCCCTCGTTAGTAAAATTTTAAAAGTCTTTCCGTGTTTTGTTTAGTAGGGTTATGATGATATGCAAATTAACTCATTATTGTATCCTTGAACAATAAAAATTACGTTATAGAATTGAAATAATGGAGCTTAAAAATGCTCATTTCTGTGTAATAAATGACGATTGACATATGAAATGTAATGAATTGGTATAATAAATGTGATTATAGGTTACATGTGGATTGTTAGCTAATGGACGCCACGTCACCTGCGCCTCCTCCCTCCAACAGCCACAATTTTTGCACACGACACGATCTCTTAATAATGACATGATGGCGAACATGACTTTCCAATTGCAACACGATTCAATATCTGTTACCGTTTTTATAAATACACAAACTGCACCTTTTCATTTTACAACAAAACAAATCAACATCGTACTCCCATTACGCAATACAATCACGTGAAATTGTTATATCTTCACTTATTCAAAGAGAAATGCATTATGGGAATTTATAATCATGACCGAATACACATTAAATGTCAGTTTATACACAACATGATCAACGATAATAACGATACATGTTTATGGATTAACGATGAGATATATTTTCATTTTGTGGTTATTCTAGCTCAAAAGACAGTCTATGAATATTAGAACGAAAAACAAGTTATTATATCTATACCGACAGTTCTCGGTTAACATTGGTTACATCTCGTGCTATACTTCTTTCGAGTTAACTTGTAGTTGTAATATAAAGAAAACAGCTGTATGACTACATAGGGTTAAATCTGGGGGTCGCGGAGGCCATTTCTTAACAACATTGTCAAGAGATACTGAAAACATCCGATTAAAACTATCCAATCTCCCTCTTCCAAATTCCTATCATCCATTATAGTTCTGATGTAGGCTTTCCATTTACATCTTGGTCTGCCACGTTTATTTCTTCCAGGGATGACCATTGGTGTATATTTTTTGGCCATCTTTCATTTTCCATTCTTTGTACATGACCATACCATTTAAGCGTTTGATTTTCTTAACAACAGATGGTGGCGACATTCATTTCTCTCCAAAGGAATTCATTTCTTATTTTATCCCGTCTTGTTTTTTGGAGGCTTCTTCTAAAATAATCAAATTCAACTGTTCTAATTTTATTATTTTGTACTTCCGTCAAAGACCAAGTTGAACTAAAAATAAAAAAAACTGTTATTCTCCCTCTTATATTATATGAAAGCGAAATATGGACTCTTACTTTAAGGGAGGAGAGGGGATTGCGAGCGTTTGAGAACCGTGTTTTTGGGAATATTTTTGTACCAAAGAGAGATAAACAGACAGACGAATGGAAAAGACTACTTAATAGTGAGCTACATGGTCTTTATAGGACACCAGATATAATAAGAACAGTTAAGTCTCGTAGAGTGCGATGGGCAGGGAATGTGGCACGAATTAGGAATTAAAAAGTGGCATGGAAAATTCTTATAGGAAAACCAGAAAGAAAACACCCAGTTGGTAGACCAAGAATGAGAATAACATTAACCATGATTTGAGGGAAGTTGATTATGCAGAGGATGGTGGAAAAGATTAGGTCAGGATAGGGATGTATGAAGAGCTTGTCCGCGCGGCCATGACCTACGGGTTCGATAGTGCCAGTAGTTACTTAGTTTCGATTTTTACGTAAGTTACGGCTATTTGAATTAAGTTTGTCGTTGTCTCTAATCCTAGAGAGCCCTACAGATATCTGGGGTGTTGATATAAAGGATCTATTAGATACACAATATTGTTTACTTCATCTCTATTTATAAAGGCTTCAGATCTAAGGTCATAAGCATCAGAAATATTTTGGTTGTATCCAGGAGGTTGTGAACATGCGTGTATCGTGTGTTCATGCAATTTTTAATGAAATGGAATTATGATTCCGATGGAATGGGTTCTGGTAATGAAATTCCAAGAGAAAAAAGGTGCAAGAAGGATTTTAGAAGGGAAACCAGAGTGAAGATGAAAATTTGGAAGACAAACTAAGATGGTTGGATAAGGTAGAGGAAGACTTAAGACAACTAAAGGTTAAAATATGGAGATAGAAATCTGGGAGTAGAGAAGAATGGGCAGACGTTATAAAGGAGGCCAAGGTTCTTAAAGAACCGTAGAGCCAAAGGAAGAAGAAGAAGAAGGATGAAATTTCAAGACAGCATTTGCCTTGACCATTGAGGAAAATCACGAAAAAATGCTTGGTTCGCCACCGGGGTTTAAATCCAGTACCTCCTGAACATCAGTCTGAATCGCTACTACATAAGCAAAAATACATTCTCTCTCTCTCTCTCTCTCTCTCTCTCTCTCTCCTTCTCTTTCTCCTTCTCTCTCATTCTCTCTCCTTCTCTCTCATTATCTCTCTCCTTCTCTCTCCTTCTCTCTCTCTCCTTTTCTCTCTCTCCTTTTCTCTCTATCCTTCTCTCTCTCTCTCCTTCTCTCTCCTTCTCTCTCTCTTTCTCTCTCTGAGAGAGAACCTGTTAGATTCTCATTGGATCGGTGTGTTGACCGCATGACATCTCTCAGCAAATAAGGTAATTAAAAATTAATTTGGTCTAGTAGTATCCTTACAAAGGAGAGGCTATGGCTCAGCAATGGGCTACGCCATTATAGATAGATTGATAGATAGATAGAGAGAGAGTACCGGAATATTTAAACTAATAAAAGTGCAAAACTAATAATAATAATAATATTAATAATAATATATAGCGAAAAAAGGTATCGAAAATATAGTGAAAAAAGAATGCAGAATTATAAGAAAAGTTTTAGGTCCACAAGTCATAGATGAAGCATTTAGACTCAGAAGTAAAAAGGAAATAAAAATATATACACACATTCATAGTGATATTAGAAAACGAAGGTTAAAATTTTATGGTCATATTAAACGAATGAACTCAAATAGGCTTACAAAACAGATAATGGAATTCTACGAAAACAGAAGTAAAGCTCCAGTGGATACTATGAAGTGGATTGATGAAGTCAAAAAGGACTTAAAATTGGCAGGAATTACTAAAGAAGATATCCCAAACAGAGATATATTTAGAATTAAGGTGAATAAGTGGCAAGTTGACCAAGAGGACAAACCGAACAAAAAACTGGAACAATTTGGACAGATGAGAGAAAAAAAGCTCATAGCAGAAGAATGAAAGAAATTTGGGCTCAAAGGAAACGCCTCTAAGTACTTTGCGTAGTCCTACATTGGCTCATCCGCAATTAAAAAAAATAAAATAATAATAATAATTTATAGCATCTACTCGCATCCCGCGTAATTCTAGATTGATGATGAAATGAAATGAAGTCCCAATTATTGAATGTAGGTGTAATATGCAATAATGTCGGCTGACCATGCCTGTCGCACCATCATAGGGGCAGTTGAACTTGATCACCTGAGTATGGAGAAGTGGTGGAATTAAATTTTTGGTAGGGGATAACGGAAGAATATCTGTTACAAAACTGACCTGGCACCGATTTGTTCATCAGGAATCCCACATGGAATGATAGAGATACGAACTCGGGAGCCAAAAGTGGAGGGCGAGTGTCTCTAAGTGCTTGTGTGACGGATCCGCCTAAAAATACAATCTTGTATAACAAATAACTGTTAAACGCTCAGCGGTATTGAATAGTAGTATTTTGTTTTCTATATTGTCCAGGTGACCAGAATGTGCGTGTGCGCACAAAGGCAGAGGGAAATTTAATTTTCAGAGGTTTAAGCAAGCAGCTCATTAGGTGTTTCGATTCCAGTGTTATGAGAAGGCGTGCGTTCAGAATTCCAAGCGACAAACTTACTTAGGCAGTGCGCGCGCTAGACAGTCAATTATTTATGGTGTGTTCACAAACATACGCTGTGGCCAGCATATCTCAGCGCATTGTGGAGGAGATTTGCATTCAACAATGTTATACTCGTTGCCGCCAACTTTACTACAAATGCTAAACTCACTGTCAACGCTAAAACATAAAATCATACTTTTACAACATTCCATACAAATACAGAGTGATCCACAGTTCCTTTTATGAACTTCTGTGGGACACGGGTTGTTATGGGGACTATTTAACTCGTGCCCCAAATGGGAGTCAATGACCAATCACGTTACAATGATTTTTTATTTACAACCAATCACAGTCGTGTTTCGTCTAGAATTTACCAACTAAAGTTTATCATAAGTAATGCCACGAGTGATTTCCAAATTATCGATAAATTCACGACTCACGAAGTGAGGAGTGAATTTATCTAGAGAATTTGGAAATCAAGAGTGGCATTTGTTAGGACTATTTAACGAATAAAATAAAGCTGTTTACTCACAAATCATTATTTAACTACAGTTATTTAAAAATATTTTTATATTTAAAGTAAACGGTGATGTTTGAAAACTAATGAGAAACGATAGGTAGCCTACGCTTCTACTACTGCTTCTTTTGTTTATCACTGCAACCAGATCATACTATTTATTGCCAAAGGAACGCAATATTGTAAGAATGCTCTCTAGTGGAGAAAAAATGAAACACATCAATCTGTATATTAATTCATTTTTGATGTCGTATACATTTAAGAAAGTGCAAACAGTGGTTTCTTTTTTTTGTGGTATAATCAATTGCTACAAATGTTGACATGTAAGCACTATTATATACAATCTGGTAGCCGTATTTGTTATAGGCTCAGTCACTGCAAAATAACGGTCAGACCTGTTCAGAATATTAAAAAGGAGGAGCTTTGCTTAATATATGATAATCCTAACGTTGATAATTATTTCGTGAAACACGTCTCTGATTGGTTGTAATACAGAAATCATTGAAACGTGATTGGTCATTGACTCCCATTTGGGGCATGAGTTAAATAGTCATAATAAAGAAAGAACCTCCTTTTTAACATTCTGTCTCGTAGACTGCGATGGGCAGGACATGTTGCGCATATGGGGAATGAAAGACGTTCATGGAAACTTCTTGTAGGAAAGCCAGAAGGAAAACGCCCAGTTGGTAGACCAAGAATGAGGTGGGAGAACAACATTAACTATGATTTGAGGGAAGTAGATTATACAGGGAATGATTGGAAAGCATTATCTCAGGATAGGGATGTATGGAGAGCTTATGTCCGCGCGGCCATGAACCTACGGGTTCGATTGTGCCAGTGAGTAAGTAAGTTTTTAACATTCTCAATAGGTCACAGCATTATTTTGCAGTAAGTGACTCACTAAAAAATACGGCTACCAGATTGTATATATAGTGCATGAATGCCAACACATATCGCATGCGGGAGTTAATATAAAAAACATTTGTAGCAATTGATTATACCACCAAAAAAAGAAACCACTGTTTGCACTTTCTTAAATGTATTTTTCCCAGAAAAATATAATTGTCATATTTACATCATAGGACATCAGAAATGAATTAATATACAGTTTGATGTTTCATTTTTTCTCCACTAGAGAGCATTCTTACAATATTGCGTTCCTTTGGCAATAAATAATATGATCTGGTTGCAGTGACGAACAAAAGAAGCAAATGAAGCGTACCAATCGTTTCTCATTTGTTTTCAAACATCGCCATTTACATTAAATATATAAATATTTTAAAATAACTATAGTTAAATAATGATTTGTGAGTAAACAGCTTAATTTTATTCGTTAAATAGTCCTAACAAATGCCACTCTTGATTTCCTTCTTCTTCTTCTTCCTTCCAAGTATTAGGCCAAGGCCTGTTACGATCCTATAGAAAATTTTCCCTCCAGCGTCCTTCCGGGAAATTCTCGTATAAGACTTGAAAGCATAATAATAGTCCCTTCGATTGGTTGCCAGCCAAAGGAAGGCAAGACCAGTGATGGGGCTGCCATCTTATAGCCTCTGGTCAGGCTTTTCTGGAGAAGAAAAGAAAATAAAGGAAAGAAGAAATGGAAGAAAGTAAAGACTCCCTAGCCCTCGGATGCCCTAATAGTGTCTGGGTCGAAAAAAACAAGAGTTAACCAAGAGAGGTTAGATAGTAAAGTTAAAAGAGTCTGGTATAACTAAGTGGAAGAAATACCAGATCGGTTAAAGATAAAAGTAAGGAGCAAAACAAAAGTAAGTAGAAGCAATGTTTTGCTCAGCTTGGGCACCTTGTGGTCGCCATCCACATATCCCCTAGATGGGGACTCCTGAGGGGCTCTTGATTTCCAAATTCTCTAAATAATTTCACTCCTCACTTCGTGAGTCGTGAATTTATCGATAATTTGGAAATCGCTCGTGGCATTACTTATGACTATTTTTATTTAATTTTCATTTAGCGTAGAATCATCTTGCTTGAAGTATTAAATCCTATTGGGGTGTCTCAAGGGAAACATCAATGAGATCGACTTAGACTTTCACGGCCGGAGTTGCTATTATGATCTTGAAGAAGATTTCCGGGCTGTAGACCGCGGTCTTGAGGCTTCAAGTTCCCCGACGTTTCGCCAGGGACTGCGTCTGGCATCCTCAAGGGTTGTCTTGAGACTGGCAATTTTTACCACTGTCTGTCCTATATATCGCGGTGAACGGTATAAATAGGACAGACAGTGGACAAAATTACCAGTCTCAAGACAACCCTTGAGGATGCCATACGCAGTCTCTGGCGAAACGTCGGGGACTTCAAGCCTCAAGACCATGGCCTACAGCCCGGAAATCTTCTTCAAGATCATCAATGAGATCATACCGAAATTAACCTAGATTATTTTCTAGTAGAACAGACGTCTAGTAAGAAACGCATACATATTCTAAAAACCAGATAGAGGATTTATCATAAAATTCTCGTAATCGAGACTGGAAAGTTCCGTTACAAATATAAATGTGGCTGCGACCAGCCTGATGGGCTAGTGGTCAGCGCTTCTGACTACTGTTCGTGAGGCCCCGGTCAAACGATAGGAATTTTTCCTTAAAGAGAATTATTCCTGTGGTTGCCCATGGTCTTGAATTTACGTTAAGTTTAGGATTAAGGACTCCCCTGGCGCACCATTACCATCATCATCATCAATCACATCATCGGGGCAGCGTAACTCATCCTTCTAGGCGCATCAACTTCAGAAGTGGGTTACAATTACGCCAATGCCAGGAGAGAACACCAGAAATGTCGAAATGATAACCTGGGGCATTGAATAAAAAAAAGTGAGGTTGTAGTAGTTGGAAATCCTTTATGACCTTTGGCGGCTCGAAAGGTGATAACCTGATACGATGCGGTGATGTGGGCTACTGTGGTAGAGTCGGCGGTCCATTCTTGCATTATAATTTTAAGGGATTATAAAAAAAAAAGGTCCACCGTTGTGGTCTCGAGGTAGCGTGCTGCCTTGTCACGCAGTGGGCCCGGGTTCGATCCCGGTCGGGGCGGTTTTTCTGGGTGCGGTTTTTATCGATTTTTTTCCTCACCTGTAAGACAAATGGTCCCCGAAATCATATGGCCATCATCATCATCCTTATCATTATCATCATCATCATCCTTCACCGGTGTGAAAAGCAACGGGAAGCTACCACACCTACAATTCCCTAGTAAAGCTGCAAGCATAGCATGAAAATGCTATGATTGCAGCGAAGGACCTGCCTTCGGGCAGAATTACTATGGATGGATGGTAAAAAAGGTGGCCAAATGTTAAATCAGTATTATAAGGATGTGAAACCTGGAAATGAATTGCTGAGATAACAAGGAGCCTGTAGATTTTCTTAAATAGGTGACTGAAGAAGATCCTTCGCAGGTGTATAATTGTAGGCTTTTACGGCCGGCGTCTTGATCCCTCTTTGGTTCGTCTTCCGGGTTAAAAAGCCATGGTCCGGTTTTCTTGACGCTCGACGTTTCGTTTACCACTACGGTAGACCTCTTGAGGAGATTCTGCGTGTTCTCTGTGAACTCAACAACATCCGGTTGCACACTGTTGAGGAGTTCACAGAGAACACGCAGCTCGGAATACGAACCAAGCAGGGATCCTTCGCATATTTTGGGCAAATATTATTTCTGATGAAAATCTGTAGAAATAAAAAAACGAAGAATCCGTTGAGATACAAATAAAAAGGAGGAAATATAAATGGATTGACCAAACTCTTAGGAAAAATCAGGTTGCTATCGAGAGAAAACCTCTATTTTGGAACCCATAGAGTCAGAGAAATAGAGGAAGTTCTCGACTGTCATGGAGAAGAAGTGAGGAGGAGGAAGACGGAAAGAAAGAAAATATGTGGGGAGAGTTGAAGTGTTTAGCTCAGAATATGGTGCCCTGGAATTGCTTCGTTGAAAGCCCCATGTTCTGGATAACAGTAACAGGAGATACTATCATCTGTTCATCATAATCATCCGAATCATATTTTCTTTGTTTAATATGAATTTATGAGAGAATAATATGTCTTAAATGTTCGTGTTACACCGGAGGTGGCCCTAATAATGAGGAGATCACTAATGCGGAGAGACTCTCCATGTCCTTGTGTGGTCAAAAAGGTATGTAAGTGATCGAGAACTTAAAATCCTCTCCCTAAAGGTTGTATACCTGTAAGGCTTGGATTGCATATGGAATATGAAAAGGGAGAGGTTAAACTAAGAAACAGAAAAAAGAGAAGAAAAGAAAAATAATTATTATTGAATTTTAATGTTACGTATTATTATTATTATTATTATTATTATTATTATTATTATTATTATTATTATTATTATTATTATTATTATTATTATTATTATGTTACGTAGATCTCAGTAAGAATGGAGATTAGAGCACAAAATGTAAGTTAGGCCAGTTTTGCGGAGTCTCGCAGTTGATGTAGTAAGAATGGCCAAGCTCTTTATTAACTTTGAAACAGCCATTGCATTGGTTAATACGTACAGTATATTGTATACACGCTTCACTAGGCGAAGTACCCGTGCCTTCTGAATCAATAAGCCTTATTCTGTACCGCAACGTTAAATATTGGTTCTGGAGACATGGTGACGTCAGCAGATCTAAATCCTAGGATCAGGGTTGTCCAGCTAACGCTAATCATGCCATTAATATCATTTCAATTAACTTCAATTCATATCCAATATCAATCTGACGGCCATCAATCCTGATAAAGTGATCCCACTATAGGCTTTAGGAGGTCTTTGGGTAGTAGGGAAGGCTCTCACCTCTAGAAAATCGGTACGAGATATCAGCCGGTTTGTCAGCCCACGTGACGGGTGACCTTACCCCCAGAATAAGCGTCTGGTACTCATTTCTGTTAGAGGCTGAGTAGATCACAGGGTAATGTGCCATCAGAATGTTAGGTCAGTTTAAAAATCCTGACGCAACTGAGACTCGAACCCTCAACGTTTCTGATAGTGTATACTGACTTAACCAAATACGGTACGACATCCCCCTTTCAAGCTAGATTATACAGAAATATTGTAAGTTACATGACAAATGATATAACCGTTTTTTCTTCAAATATAGGGTTCATATATAGGCCTATATATAACCTTAGTTTAACATCTCCCTTTGTTGGGGATTTTGCATATCCGGTGCCTTACATATACACGACCTGGCGGGAGAAGATTTTCTTAAAGTCTGGATTACACACATCCTTTTAGACCTCTCTGGATGAGTGATAACTTCAATTCTAAGGTCACCTCCAAGACAAGACACACCATTCACTTAACATGATAGCCTATGTTCATACTTAAGAAAGCGAATATGATATGGATGGTTATAATGATCAGATGGTGTTCAGGGACTATTTGGGCTATGAAGTTTCGTGACACTTTTCTTAAAGATATAGGAAAATAAAACTGAAAAAAGCCATCCAAGAAACTTGTTCCCGAATGAGGATCAAATCCTGGTCGGTTGCGTCTGAGACGACGTTACCACTAGACCAGAACGGTGGAACTTTTTTTTCATATTTTGAATGTAATATTTCATATTACCAGATTCCCGGAAATGAAGAATAAAAAAAACTAGCCAAGAAATGTGCCTCACTACTTACTCCCAACAAAAAGCCGTTAGTCTACTAATCAAGCATGCGATCAGACATATTTTAAAGTAGGAAACGGCAGAAAACCCACACTCCAACATCCAGGCAGACAGAAAAACAGCAGTGACAGCATAACTTGTCTTGGCTCTTGGAAAACACTTCCTCTGCTTTAGAATAGTGACTTCATCATCCTGCATGTTGAACAATTCCAGGGAGGATATGGATAGACATGCCGAGTTCTGCACAGCTTTACAGAGGACCAGAGATATTGGGAGATTAGGACTAAACAATAATACTTAATTTTCAATCATTTTATTATTTTTAAAAAAGTTGTAAGAAATAAACTAAATTGTTGTAAATATTTGTACTGCTAAATTATACTCTAAAAGATCGTAAAACTTCATTATGTTGTTTCTATTTTCCTTCTGTGCGATTTACTAATTATTGTCTAATTTTTTCATTCATATGATGATACAAGTGCTGCTACTATTTTTTTTTATTTTACGTGTGTAGATTTTATCGTCTTATTTCTCTTATTGTTCCATATATGCTATAAAACCTGTTTATTCTTTTTATTTTTATGTATAATTTAACCCTGGTGAAGTGGAAGAGAAGACCTTACGGTCTTAACTCCATCAGGTAAAATAAATAAATAAAATAGCTTTAATGGCAGTTCGACACAATAAATCGTAAGAAATTAAAGTTATTTTCCTATTCTATTGGTCTGCTATTAATATTATTATTTTCCATCTTACATTGTTTGTTTCATGAAGGCTAGTACTTTCCCTCATATATATATATATATATATATATATATATATATATTTAATGTATAATTATAAACCAAAAGGGAGAAGAATGTTGGGAAGACCATTGAAGAGATGGAAGGACCAATTCGACATATAATGAGATCGGAACAGGCCATTGTGCTTATTCCTTGATGATGATGATGATATATATATATATATATATATATATTTATTTATTTATTTTCGTTTGCTTCTTCATTTAATTATTATGTATATTATATGATTTGAACGATAATTATTTACTTGTCAACCAACGATTTCATTCAATTTGAATCGTTATAATGAAAATATATTTAAAAGTTAATCTGAGATAAGATGCAGGTGTATCTTTAAGAGATCAAAAGAGAAGTCAAGATATCAGAGAAATTACAAATATGTAATATAAGCGAGAGAATATACATAAATAAATTTAATTGGGTTGAACATGTACAAAGAATACCAAATAATCGTTTATCAAAACAGCTGCTTCATTATAAATCTCTACGCCGAAGAAATGTAGGAAGACCAAAACGACGTTGGAAGGACGTCCTACACCCTACAGTATTATAGTGCACCGGGGAGCGAAACGGATATATGATGATGATGATGATGCTAATCGAAATTCAACCTAACTAGTAATAATAAACACTATGACAAATATGAGGTTATGTGAATTATTTTGGTTTGTTATATATTTTTACTTTTATGAACGAAGTGTGCAAATGTAAAGTAAAGTCAAATATAGGCTAATTGTTAAAATCTTAATATTGACATAAAAAAATATAATTTCAAACTGGGATGTAGCATACCGTTCATTATTACTGCTGTATTTCCACAGTTAAAATGAAAAAGTTCACTTTTGATTATTCATTTGAACAAATCGTTAGTTGACTGCAAGTCAATTATTATCTTCTGAACAATATTCAACTTGATTCCTATTTAATAATACGAGTACAATAAGTTTTCCATATTTGCTAATATCAACATTATCACTTTAAATTAAACAAGGTCTTAACATATACTATAGTGCTCATATCGTAAAATATTATTATTCCTTGACTTCTTCCGTGAAATACACAAATAAGACATTTTTTCTCAATTGACTTGTACATTCTTATATATATAGATAGATAGATGGAAAGCTCTGCAGTCATCACTAAGTTTTGGCGGTGAGCGATCCATTTTGGTCCTCCTTAATAGGTAGAACCCCGGGTTCCTGTAAAATACTTTAGCCCCGGTTTAAATTTTGAATTCAAATTTGAAGTTAATTAACAGAGCAAAGTCGGAAGCGGACCTTTTGGGGTTCTATTCCAGCATTTGCTCTTTGGATTGAGGGAAACTGCTTAAAACCTCAATCGGAATAGTCGATCACGCGGGATCTTGTCAAGTTTGGCTTTGGGATGACTCTACATTGGGAGGGCATTCTTCAAGCACTATTCTTTTAAACAACCGTTTGCAACTTCATACATATAATGATCTGGATTTTTCCGACAATAAACCAAAAATTGCATATTTCGCAGCTTACGTTACGTCTATAACTATTGACTCTTCAAAATATCCATTTTTCATCGATTTGCAAAAGTTAACAATACAATCAATATAAACAGAAGATTGCTATGTCAATTGTTTTGCTTCAGTGCATATGCCCTCAATAACAAACTTCAATAAAGTAAAGATAAATGAAATGCGACAATTTATTCGCGACCATGAAAAAAAAAAGTATGTATACTACGGGACCGAAGTACATGTGTCCCTCGGTAAATATGTAGTCTCACAAGGATGAAAACCACAAAGAAAGTGAAAATTGTATTCAACAACAATCCAGACGGAATCAGATTAAGAGGAAGACAAGAACAAAATGGTGGATTTGTGTACAAGCAGACGTGAAAGGTGTTGATGAAGATTTTCGGGCTGTAGGCCGTGGTCGTGAGGCTTGTAGTTCCCCGACGTTTCGCCAAAGACTGCGTCTGGCATCCTCAAGTGTTGTCTTGAGACTGGCATTTCTGTCGACTGTCCTATTTATACGTTCACCGCGATGTGTACGTAAGTTATATCACATCGCGGTGAACGTATAAATAGGACAGACAGTCGACAGAAATGCCAGTCTCAAGACAACCCTTGAGGATGCCAGACGCAGTCTCTGGCGAAACGTCGGGGAACTACAAGCCACACGACCACGGCCTACAGCCCGAAAATCTTCATCAACATCATCATAGCAACTCCGGCCGTGAAAGTCTACGTGAATACAGACGTGAAAGGATTTAGAATAATGAATTGGAGGGACTTGAAGATGGATAGAGAAGGATGGAAGAAGGTCATAGAGGAGGATAAGGCCCACTCCCACTATATTACCAAATAAGAAGAAGAAATATATGTATAGTCATAATTACGAACCTTGTAGAAAATCGTGTGTATCTCTACTTTAATGTTTAATAAACTATTGGTATTGGTATTTAGCTAGTTGGCTGGATGATCGTGCGTCTCTGTAATTGACACATATGGGTTTGAGGTCAGTAGTCGTCTGCCCTTGTGATGATGGGACAGGCCTGCTCAGCCTACATCCGTGTAGATCTATATAAAAGACCTTCATCAATATTTCCTTTATCCCCTACTGTATAAACTGAATATAACGGATGTATCAGACCTTCCTACTGTCCCACAAGTCCATATCGCATCATTCGCCGATGATACTTGTCTCTTCTTTCAATGCTCCTTTCGAGCCCTTTTCAGAAGAATTCACATTTATCAAAACGCCCTCAATCTAATTTATTCTTTGTTCCATAACCAGAATTTTAAGACAAACGAAACTAATTCAAGACGACCCTTTTACTGAAACGAAAGACGTTCCATCATCCAAATCACCTCGGGAGCTCACAATCTCCGCTTAGAGCCTTCTATAAAGTACTTTGGACTCCACCTGTTTTTCAAACATACTTTCAAAATTTACATTCGACATCTTTTTCACAAATCAAATACTATAGTAATTACACTTCTATATATATTTTTTCAAGTCGCCCACATTGCTTTATAGGATCAAATAACAGTTTATAAGGTTGTGATCAACAGCATGCTGCAGAATGGCTATGAAGCCTGGAGTATTCTCGCTGTTATCCAAAAAAAAAAAAAAAGTTTACATGTACAAAATAAATCTCTTAATAGTATACTCTGTATTACGATGCGAGGATGGGGAGTGGTTTTTACAGAAGCGAGGAAAATGTTTAAAAACCGAGCGATAGCGAGGTTTTTAATTTGCGAGATTCTGTAAAACACTTCACAAATGTGCGTTGTACATTATTTTCTTGCGCGATGGTGTTTTCAAAATAATAAATAATAGTAAAATAATATATTTGTTGGAAACATTTGCGTTCATTATAAACAATTGACTAATGTTAACAGTGTGGGCAATGTTAATTAGTTGAAACTACAGGAGGCCGTGAGACCAAATTAGTGACAAAATGGCGGCAAGTACGTATTTGTTGTTTCATATTGTTTCAAATAAAGTTCAGTTCATTTAAAATGCAGTGATTTGATTCGTATAATGTATATTAACACTACCTTTTGGATATTTTTTGTATATACATTGCATGTAGTATACATAGAGGGAAGTGGCTTTACTTCCAACACGCGTTTTGTAATATGTAATATTACAGTACAGTTATTTTATTAAAGTGTAGTTCTTTAGGTTGACAACCCCTAAATGTAGGAAATTGAACTTTCAATCATGGTCGTCATTGCTGTACGTACGACAAAATGCACTATCGCGCAAAAATTGCATTTTCCGCCCCAAGATACACGAGGTTCACAGATGCACAAATGTCTTATATTGCTATTATCAATTAACATGTCACTGCCATGTATCAAAACATCTCTGATCATCCCAACTTCTCTGAACACAATAAGGACATGTGCCGCAGAAAACGTGCTGCACACCGAAATGTATTCCCTGGGTTACTCCCATCTTAATAAGATGAGTGATCTTCCCATACTCGGACACCTTAGCTCACTCTGCGCTGTTGGCTCGTAGCCTAACTCGTCGGCGGTACATTTTACGATGCCCTGTTCTTGGACGGTCTCGCCTTATATTTTTAACTAATCAATAACATCACAATGCAGAACACCAATGCCACCAATCGGTATCAAATAGACTTGGGTAAAGTGATAAAATCCCATACTGAAAGCCAATAACGTATTAGCTGCCAAGAAGCCCTACCTGGTTCCAGGAACAACATTTTGAAGGTACTGGTCATCATCACATAGTAAAAAAGAATCATCATCTCATCGCGTCGCATCCCTTGATCTGCTATTAGGCGGATACGGGTGGAGGGTTTATCTTTTGACAGTGATTTTGAGTTGAATACAGAGTGAACATAAATAAACATCACATGCATTATACAGGGTACGAGAGACTGAAAAGGCTAATGTATATGTTAATTCCGAGCGAAGTTCCAGTTGTAGCATAAACAAACTTCATGAGGTATTACTCCGCCGACTCCGTCTACTGGGGGAACCACGGTGCTACTTTTATCCACAATGTGACTAAATTGTATAAGGAACTGTCATCGATAGAAACAACGTTCTTAGGCTACGTCGTATTTTAATGGAAATAAGACTAAATGGTACAACTAATTAGTAACTCCGATTTCTCATTTACTTCTGAAAAAAGTATATATGGGCCTACCTAATAGACGTTTACGCTTTTACCAGAATGTAGATAAATATCCTTTATTTATAATTTCATTATGAGCAGAATAAATGCTCTATGCTGAATCACCTGTAAATTCTGCTGTTATTTTATAACATCCTCAATAGCTAAAGTAGGATATTTTTCACTAAACTGTTTG
Organism: Diploptera punctata; assembly: GCA_030220185.1. Taxonomy (NCBI): domain Eukaryota; kingdom Metazoa; phylum Arthropoda; class Insecta; order Blattodea; family Blaberidae; genus Diploptera; species Diploptera punctata. The sequence continues at coordinate 1,389,563 of JASPKZ010007290.1, read as the reverse complement.
AAAACATTCAAAATAAGTTTCTCCCCGCCTTTAAAATTGTTTCTTTTCCAATGTTTAAGAAATTTCACATGCGTAAGAATATAACAATGGATATTTTTATCTATTAAAATTATATTTTATTTTATTTCAGGATTCTCCCATATAACTTACACAGACATGTGCTAGATAATATAGTCTACATATATATATATATATATTTATTTATTTATTTATTTATTTTATTTATTTATTCCACCGCTGTGGTCTCGAGGTAGCGCGCTGCCTTGTCACGCAGCGGACCCGAGTTCGATCCCCGGTCGGAGAAGTTTTTCTGGGTGAGGTTTTTATCGGTGTTTTCCTCACTTGTAAGACAAATGTCAGGAAAACTTTAAGGCCCAAACGGTCCCCGAAATCATATGGCCATTATCATCATCATCCTTCACCGGTGTGGGAAGCAACGGGAAGCTACCACACCTACAATTTCCTAGTATATAGCTGCAAACATAGCATAAAAATTGTATGATTGCAGTGAAGGACCTGCCTTTGGGCAGAATTACTATGGATGGGATATATATATATATATATATATATATATATAATGTTCTTCCCAAGAACAGGTCTTTTACTGCAAACTCAGCATTCTCCACTCTTTCCTTACCGTGGAAAAACTATCATGCCATGTTTGCAGCTTTACTAGGGATATATAGGTGTGGTAATTTTCCGTTTCTTTCCACACTCCAGTCTCTCTTTTACATCTTAAAATCTTAAAATATCTTAAGAAGGTCCCGAGGGGCCCCAACATGGAGGTGAGGATAGTGGATTTGGCTAGGCTAGACCCTCCGGACTACACCGAAATTCACCCCAGATGTTAAATATCAGTTCCATCAGGTTTTTGACCAGATCAAAAATCCGGAAACCCCAATTAGCTTCTGCCCCCCATATTTATTTATTTATTTTATTTATTTAGAGCGTTAGAGAACGAACTACATTTTCTTACATCCTTAAAAATAAAACCATTATTATTCCAATGAAAATGCAGTCATACATCTGGTTTACATTACAACTGGAACTTAGCTCGGAAGAGTGCGATGAGACACTTGGAAATTAATGTTAAAGAAATGAAGGTGTTAACAAACAGCAGGACATGGAACATATCCTGATTCCGGTCACGAAGTAGCGCCACCACGTAATGATCTGCAGCCCCCCCGGCACCACGTGACATATTGTTATTTTAATTTTTTTGTTTATAATTAAATAATTACAATTGATATGAATATAAAAAATGATATTATCATCATTATTATTATTATATCGCTGTTCTCTTTTAAATATTACTATTGATGTATTATTAGGGCTAGTAGGCTAGTTTATTGATATTATTATTATTATTATTATTATTATTATTATTATTATTTTTATTATTATTATTATTATTATTATTATTATTATTATTATTATTATTATTATTATTATTATTATTATTATTATTATTATTATTATTATTATTATTATTATTGTCCACCGCTGTGGTCTCGAGGTAGCGTGCTGCCTTGTGACGCAGCGGGCCCGGGTTCGATCCCCGGTCGGGTCAGTTTTTCTGGGTGAGGTTTTTATCGGGGTTTTCCTCACTTGTAAGACAAATGTCAGGAAAACTTTAAGGCCCAAACGATCCCCGAAATCATATGGCCATCATCATCATCATCATCCTTCACCGGTTTAGAAAGCAATGGGAAGCTACCACACCTACAATTCCCTAGTAAAGCTGCAAGCATAGCATGAAAATGCTATAATTGCAGTGAAGGACCTGCCCTCGGGCAGAATTACTATGGATGGATTATTGTATTATTATTATTATTATTATTATTATTATTATTATTATTATTATTATTATTATTAACTAACTAACTAATTCACTGACACTATCAAACCCGTAGCTTCATAAAAGAAAAATAATTATTATTGCATTTTAATGTTAATCATTATTATTATTATTATTATTATTATTATTATTATTATTATTATTATTATTATTATATATTGATGTTTGGAAATTCAACAAAAACTTAGAACAAAAACTTATGTCGATGGAAATGGATTTCTTGAAGAGAGCAGCAAGATATTAAAAATTAGACAAAATAAGAAATACTGTCATAAGAGAAAAAATGAATATTGGTCATTCAATAGTAGATTATATACGGTATAAGCAATTAAATTGGTATGGGCACGTACGACGAATGCAAGAACAAAGATTACCCGGGAAAACATTGGAATGGTGTCCACCTGGAAGAAGGAGGAGAGGAAGACCTCGAAACTCGTGGATGCAGGAAATAAGAACTGGAATGAGAGCAAGAGGACTGGAGGACATGGATTGGATGGAGAGAGACGGGTGGAGAATAAAAATAAAACTTTAGGCACAGAAAGATGCGTAAACATTAAAATTCTGTATGCAAATAAAATTATTATTATTATTATTATTATTATTATTATTATTATTATTATTATTATTATTATTATTATTATTATTATTATCGTGATGGTGATGGTGTGCGCAGTCAGCTGTTTGGGTCAAGACGTATTCAATACAATTACCAGTACAGATGTGATCCACAGCTCTCACAATGCATTTTACATTCTGATGTTCTCACAGCCTGTCCCACAACACAGTTCCATTTCTACCACTCATTCCTTCATATATTTCTCTCTTATGTATCATTTCTGACCACGTGAATTCTTTGGAATAAGATATATTATTTACAATGTTGTTTCTTTTAGTAACACCTATCTCTACAAAATTCCGATTGAGGGTCTTTCCACTTTTCAGCGGTTGCCCTTTTACCAGCCGGCTGCTGGCCCTTCACATCCACATGTGTCAATCACAGAGGTAGATGATCAACAGCCAGTGTAGGGGTGACATGTGGTTAGCATGTCGAGTCCCCCAGCCGTTATAGCTGGTTCCTCAACCTGGAGCCGCTACTTATTGTAGCTACCCAATTGCCTCACGATGCTGGGTGGGCACCGGTCCCATACTGGCCGAAATACCATGAGAAAATTTCTTCCCCCATGGAGACTCGAACCAGCGCAAGTCCCGTAGCTCTGCGCCAAGGCTTCCTATCTTAACCGCTCGGCTACGGCGCGGGACATCTCTACAAAATAAGATTTCAAAACTCAGGGTTCTATTATTTTCAGCAATTTTTCCTAAATATAGCCTACTTTAACTTATTTTGTGTTAAATTTTTACTTCCTAATGGTGTTTTCCCAACAGCTTCCCAAAAAATTAGTAGTAGTAGTAGGACTTTATTAGACAAAAAGTAAGATATTTACAATATTATTTACAAATATGGGTCGCACGGGCAGTAAGCCGTACGTGCTGTTGACAGTCCGTTACAATAAAGTAATAATTGGTACTAGTGTAAAGAAAAATAAACAACAAAAACAGCAATAACATTACAATTACATAAAGAAAACACAATAATAATATTACAATTAAATAATAACACAATAGCATTATACACTAAAAACATTAACATTACAATTACATAAAGAAAACACAATTAAAACATTTCTGCTGTCATCCTTTTGAGCTAATAGTACATGACCTGTCCATCTCAGTCCGAAAGACTTAAATTTGACAATATTGGGACAACGATATAAATAATGTAGTTTTTCGCCGTTAAGCTTCATTATTATCCCTTGTGGAACCTGAACATTCGCCTTAGGATCCTATTTTCGAACAATACTGCAAGGGTTTCCCAATAAAAATGAGGCATTCTACTGTCACCCATTCTAACAATATGTCCTGCCTTTCTCAGTCTCCTAGAAACCTTGAAAATATTAGGATTAACTAACTCACTGGCACTATCGAACTCGGAGGTCATGGCAGAGCGGACATAAGCTCTCCATACATCCCTATTTCGAGCCAATGTTTCCCAATCATCCCCTGTATAATTTACTTTCTTCAGATCATGATTGTTGTTCTCCCATTCTTAGGCTATTTACAAGGCATTTTCCCGCTGGTTTTGTTATTTAATATGTGTGTTGACTTTCGTATATTATATAATTTAATAAACATAAAAGTTTTTTTTTTATTTTCATATTTATTAAGATATAATTCAGTGACAGCTTTCGGTACACTGTGCCTTCTTCAGACATGTTAACAAATTATGAATTGTGTTATTATAGTACATATCAACTGATCTAAGCAACAATACAACAATAATTTATTTGAATTTTTAAATTAAGCATAGCATGAAAATACTATGATTGCAGTGAAAGACCTGCCTCGGGCAAAATTATTATGGATGGATGGATATATTTTTAATGCCCCAGGTTGCCCCTTTGGACATTTCTAATGTTATCTCTTGGCATTGGCGTATTGTACCCATTTCTGATGTTGGGGCACCTGGAAGGCGGAGTTACGTTGCCCCGATGATATGATGTGTGATGATGATGATGATGATAGTGGTGCACCAGGAGAGTCCTTAATCCTAAAGCTTAATCCAAGATGAATATGAATGATGATGATTGCGATGGCTATATGATGTTCGGGGACCGTTTGGATCTCAAAGCTTCCTGACATTTGTCTTACAGGTGAGGAAAATCCCGATAAATACCTCACCCAGGAGACTGTCTCGACCGGAGATCGAACGCGGGGCCGCTGCTTGACAAGGCAGCACGCTACCTTGAGACCACAGCGGTGGACTTATGGACCAAATATTCGCATTAAGAACTTATAATTACAGAATGTTTATATAGCTGTAATTTACATTAAGACGTATTAATATTTTTGACGCATCCTATAGGGACGTGAGGCTGATGTGAATCAGAATTGAGTTGCGCCGCTACATATATTCACATTGCGAGAGCAATATCAATCGCGTATCACAGGATGCCAACCTTCCAAACTTAATATTACCATATATTATTTCAAAATCGTATGTCAGTTGGCAATTCAACAACTCATTTTTTCCAGGTTTTAAATGAACTACCAAAGTTAAATTGATACATTATAGGCCTACATATATTAATAGTTATGAATTAATTGCATAAGACATGGGAAAATGGATGGAGGAGATTGGGAGACCGAGATTAAACGCACAGTACCTTAGCGCCAAAAAAAGAAGAATAAGAATGAATTAACCATAATTTAATTAATAAATCAATAAAATGTATACAGTACGTAATAAGGAAATATAAAATCATCATCATCATCAACAACAACAAGGATTAAGCCCAATGGCCTGTTCCGATCTCATTATAGGTCGAATTGGTCCTTCCATCTATTCAATGGTCTTCCCAACATTCTTCTCCCTTTTGGTTTATAATTATACATTCTTCTTGGTATGCGCTGTTCATTCATTCGTAATACGTGCTGAAGGTAAGCATTTTGATAATATTTTATTCTCTCACAGACATTAAATATATTAAGTTCTGTTCTTATATCTTCGTTTTTCTTTTTATCGGTCCTTTGGTATCCTGCTATTGCTCTCAACATCTTTTGAGCAGCCTCTATTTGTTTACTATCTGCCTTTGTTAATGTCCAGGTTTCACATCCATAGATAAGAGATGGAACTGCCAATACTTTGTAAAACTTCAAAATAGTTTATTTTCTAGTCTTATTCAATAAAGTGCATTTAATTGTGCCACATAGATAATTGAATCGTTTAGTTTAGTGTGTTTATCTAAATTTCTGTCATTGCCTAAATGACATCCCAAATAATTAAAATTCTGAACTTGGTCTATAATTACATTGTTTATCATTATTTTTGTTTTTATTGCACAATTTCCTTTCAGAGCTAATATTTTTGTTTTAGATGTAGATATTCTTAAATTGTATTTTAGAGAGATATTATTTAAAGTATAAATGAATAGTTGCAAAGCATTTTCTAATGTTGTCATTATTATTTGATCGTCTGTGGGAATACAAAAAAAATATATTAAGATAATAATTATAATAATGGTGATAAAAACGGACGTAAACTTAGAGATCAATTAAATTATTGACTTCATAATGAAAGTAAAAAAAAATATTAAAATTGTCTAGAAATATATTAGGCCTATAGTGATTGATCAGTGAGACATTTTTTATACTTTTATCTTAGGTCGGGCAGTCTTTTATGTAGTACAAGAGATACTTACTTACTTACTTACTTACTCACTGGCACTATCGAACCCGTAGGTTCATGGCCGCGCGGACATAAGCTCTCCATACATCCCTATCCTGAGCTAATACTTTCCAATCATTCCCTGTATAATCTACTTGCCTCAAATCATAGTTAATGTTATTCTCCCACCTCATTCTTGGTCTACCAACTGGGCGTTTTCCCTCTGGCTTTCCTACAACAAGCTTCCATGTACGTCTTTCATTCCCCATACGTGCAACATGTCCTGCCCATCACAGTCTACGAGACTTGACTGTTCTTATTATATCTGGCTTCCTATAAAGACCATGTAGTTCACTGTTATGTAGTCTTCTCCATTCACCTGTCTGTTCGTCTCTCTTTGGTCCAAAAATTTTCATAAGTACTTTATTCTCAAATACCTGTAATCTCTTTTCCTCCCTTAAAGTAAGAGTCCATATTTCGCACCCATATAATATAACTGGTAGAATAATAGTTTTATCTATTTTCAGTTTAACGTCTTTTGAAAGGAGTTGGGACATCAAGAGTCTCTGCAATGCATAATAGCACGCATTTTCAGAATTGAGCCTATGTTTAATTTCTTTGTGCATCTCATTCCTATTTGTGATTATTGTTCCTAGTTATTTGAATTCAGCCACTTCCTCAAAATTTTCCTCATTTGTCATTAGCTGTCCATTTCCATTATATAATGTATTTCTACGTGTGACCATATATTTAGTTTTATTGATGAGATGCACAAAGAAATTAAACATCAACTCAATTGTGGAAATGTTTGTTACTATGCATTACAGGGACTCTTGTCCCAACTTCTAACAAAAAAAGTTAAACTGAAAATATATACAACTGTAATAATCCCACTTATATTATATGGATGCGAAACATGGAATCTTACTTTAAGGTAGAAATGAAAATTACGAGTACTTGAGAATAAAGTTCTTCAGAAAAATTTTGGACGAGAAAGAGATGAACAGAGAGGTGAATGATAAAGACTACATAACAGTGAGCTGCATGATATTTGTAAGAAACCAGATGTAATAAGAACTGTTAAGTCTCGTAGACTGCAATGGGTAGGTCTTGTGGCACGAATGGGAAGATTCTTGTAGGAAAACAAAGGGAAAACGCCCAGTTGATAGATCAAGAATGAGGTGAGAGAATTAACTATGATTCGAGGGAAGTAGATTATGCAGGAGATGATTAGACAGTATTAGCTCAGGATAGGGATGTGTGGGGAGCATATATCCTCGCGACTATGAACCTATGGGTTCGATAGTGCCAGTGAATTAATTAATAATTATGATAATATAGACCTAAACTTAGAAATTGATGAAATTATTGACTTGATAATATACATACATACATTGTGTTCTGTCCATTAGCAGGTCTTTCACTGCAATCTCAGCAATCTCCTTTCCTTAACTGAGCCTTCATTTTGTATCCGCATACAAACGACTTGATAATAAAGGTACAAAAAGAATATTTCAAATGTCTATAATTTTATTATATATTAGGCATATAGTGTACAAGGATTTGTTCAGTGAGATAGTTTTTTAAGTTTTTTCAGGCAGAATTTTATACAGGAGTGATGGGAGTAATAGAAACGGATAGCGAAACAAGGAGCCAAGAGAAAAGTGAAAGAGGTAGAGCTAAAGTAAAGTTGTTTCTCAATCATGTGTTTAGCTCATGATGGGAAGAATAGAAATATAGGGAGAGCTTATGTCCATGCGGCCCTGGACTTCCTGGTTCGATATTGAGAGTGAGTTAGCATTAAGTTATTATACAGTCTTAGAACAAAATCACTTCTAACGGTTTAACATATTTGGAGCACCCGAACGATGTGATATGGGAAGAACAAGTGTTGCTGATGGCTCATGTGCCACAAAGTCAGAACCGCTGTTCTGCTGATGTGCAGGAAATTCAAGATGGAATTACATCTGTGAGAGGAGGGGGGTGTTCTCTTGGTATGGATGTGGCGATCTTAAAACTCGCAACATGGCGGTCAGTAATTGCAGTTTGATTGCATCAGGCCACATGTTGCTCTACATTCAAATGCACCGTGTTTTGTTTTATTTACGATCCCCACAATTACTCAATAACCTCCCCTTAATCAAATTTTTGTAAACAACCCTATCCTCATAGGATTTTAAATAACACATGAATTTTAATAGAAATAATTAATAGCCCATAAAATAATTAGGTTTATTAATGGAATTAATAAAATAATAATAATAATAATAATAATAATAATAATAATAATATCAATAACAAACTAAATAAGTTTAATTATATGATAGGAATATTAAAAAGAACTTTGAGAAATGAAGCTAGAAAAGACTCTATTATAAAATTATACAAGACAATGGCAGTGTCTATTACTTATGGATCTAAAACATGGACAGTGACAACACAACAATCTGCCAGAATACAAGCTGCTGAAATGAAATTCCTCAGACCAATAGCAGGATATCAAAGAACAGACAAAAAAACAACACAGAAATAAGACAACTAAAAGTAGAAGAATTAAACACAACAATAGTGAAATACAGAACAAACTGGAAAGAACACTTGGCAAGGATGACAGAGAATAGAATACCAAAAGCAGCATGCAGCTATTCACCACGAGGAAGAAGAAGTCTGGGAAGACCAAAGAAAAGATGCAAACAGTAGCAATTTGGAGCCGGAACAGGCTAGTAAATAAGCCTAAACCGTGACGAAGAATAATAATAATCATCATAAACAACAAGGATTAAGCCCAATGGCCTATTCCGATATTATTATAGGTCGAATTGGTCCTTCCATCTCTTCAATGGTCTTCCCAACATTCTTCTCCCTTTTGTTTTATAATTATACATTCTTCTTGGTATGCGCTGTTCATTCATTCGTAATACGTGCTGAAGATAAGCATTTTGATAATATTTTATTCTTTCACAGAGATTAAATATATTAAGTTCTGTTCTTATATCTTCGTTTTTCTTTTTATCGGTCCTTTGGTATCCTGCTATTATATATATATATAATAATAGTTGAGATTGAACACAAATGACTAATATGAAATGGACAAATAAGAAGAATGCAGAATCGAAGACTACCAAAGGCCATCCATACATGGAAAATTGAAAGAAGGAGCAGAAATAGAAGACCAAGAACCACCTGGAAGAACGACATTCAACGTTCAGTGAGGAAATTTGCTGTAACGGATCACCGACACAGAGGAAGAGAACGATAGAGTACTTTAATTAAGGGAAACTTGTGAATGTATTACAAACTCATAATCTATACGTCCGTAGTCATTTATGTATTTTATAAAGATCATTTTAATTATTAAGATCGGTTAGAGAAAAATCTCAATGAAGAAGACAATTCTCAGCGAATAAAATAATAATGATAATAACAATAATAATATTTTTTAAATGTATATACATATTTTTAACGTTTACACATCTTTCTGTTCCTAAATTTTTATTTTATTTCTCCACTCGTCTCTATCCATCCAGTCCATGCCCTCCAGTCCTCTTATTCTCATTCGTCCTTATTTCTTGCATCCACGAGTTTCGAGGACTTCCTTTCCTTCTTCTTCCAGGTGGACACCATTCCAGTGTTTTTCTGGGTAACCTTTCTTCTTGCATTCGTCGTACATGCCCATACCAATTTAATTGCTTATATCGTCTACTATTGAATATCTAATATCCATTAATAATAATAATAATAATAATAATAATAATAATAATAATATTTTTATCAGAACCAAATTTGACATATAAAATCAATTAAAAAAATTAAGGTCGAAATCGTTAACCAGCTAAACCGATTCACCTGAAACGAAACGTTATAAATCGCTCTGGCGGACATAACCTTCGAATAAATCGCAACGAAATTCGATATATGCTATTAAAATAAAACGAAGAAGTTATTCTCCGAAAATCAGCAAAATCCGACCATTAGAAGTAAAGGTGTACCTGAAACCTGAAAATAAACATCGTTCCTTGTTTTCACTGCGGTTCGACATTTTTAAATAAGCTGGCATCAAAAATTGAGTTTCTCCAATTTAACAAAATAAATTATATTCCGTAGGCCTAAAACAGCAAAATAAAACAAAACTCCATAGAGCGACAGGCCTTAGAAGGCCCTTAGTCTACCAGACGGCTGCTGGTCTCACATCTACATGTGTTTATCACAGAGGTAGACGATCATCCATCCAGGTAAGAGTGACATGTGGTCAGCATGTCTGGTCCCTCAGCCATTAGAGTTAAACGATCAAAATAGAACCATGAATTAGACTTACTGAAGAATTATCATAGTTTCTGCAGTTCCTTCCTGGCGGACGTTTATTCCATTCACCTGTCTATTCGTCTATCTTTGATCCAAATATGTTTTAGCAGTTTATTATTAAATACCCATTAGATAAACCTCTCTTAAAGTATAGATAATGTTCCTCATCCACATAGTATATCTGATAGAATCACCATTTTATTGTATTTGCTTATTTATTTATTTTAGTTTAACCTTAATTTGAGAAACGTTGGGATGACTACAGTACCTATAATATACAATAACAAGTTTTTCCAGAGTTGAACCAATGTTTAACTTCTTTCAGCACCTCATTCCTATTTTAATTATTGTTTCCAAGTATCTCAATTTCGCCATTTCTTCAACATATCCCTCGTTTCTTGTTAACTGCCCATTTCCATTTTATATTTTTTCCACCGGTGTGGTCTCGAGGTAGCGTGCTGCCTTGTCACGCAGCGGGCCCTGGATCGGTTCCCGGTCGGGACAGGCCTCTGGGTTAGGTTTTTTCGGGGTTTTTCCTCACCTGTAAGACAAATGTCAGGAAGCTTAGGACCCAACGGTCCCCGAAAATCATCCGGCCATCATCATCATCCTTATCATTATCATCATCATTCTTCACATGTGTGGAAAGCAACGGGAAGCTACCACATGTATAATTAATTCCCTAATAAAGCTGCAAACCATAGCATGAAAATGCTTTGATTGCAGTGAAAGACGTACCCTCGGACAGAATTACAATTGATGGATATTTTTTCCAAGTATGATCACATATTCGGATTTTTTTGACATTGACATTCAATCCTTTTGTCATATGGAAGTGAAACATGGTCTTTGACGGAATTACAAAAGAATAAAATTAGAACAGTTGAATTTGATTATTTTAGAAGAAGCCTCCAAAAAGCAAGACAGGATAAAATAAGAAATGCATTCCTTTGGAGAGAAATGAATGTCACTACATCTGTTGTTAAGAGGATTAAAAATCAAACGCTTAAATAGTATGGCCATGTATAAAGAATGGAAAATGAAAGATGGCCAAAAAATGTATACCAATGGTCACCCCCTGGAAGAAATAACATGGCAGACCAAGATGTAAATGGAAAACCTACGTCAGAACTATAATGGTTGATAGGAATTTGGAAGAGGGAGATTGGAATGATAGAGATAAATGGAAACTGAAGACGACAAAACTACAAGTGGAGGAAAGCCGAAGAAGAAAGAAGAACATTGTCATCATCATTCTTCACCGGCGTGGAAAGCAACGGAAAGCTACCACATCTATAATTCCCTAATAAAGCTGCAAAGCATAGCATGAAAATGCTTTGATTGCAGTGAAAGATCTGCCCTCGGGCAGAATTACAATTGATGGATAATTGTTCCAAGTATGATCACATATTCGGATTTTATTGATATTCAAAATTAAAATATAAAATTATGGAATATTCGCCTGAAAGGTCCGTCTCCTCAACTTAATTAATTATTTAACTGTAGCGCTTTCGGGACTGTCCCATCATCGGCACGATTCAAAACTGGTGTTTCACTGAAGATCTGGTAGAGGGGGTTGCATGTATTGAGTTCGTTTTCGTTTATCAGATTGTCGTTGTTGTGAGCTTCAGTGAAACACAAGTTTTGAATCCTGCCGATGATGGGACAAGTCCCGAAAGCGCTATAGTTAAATAATTAATCAAGTTGAGGAGACGGACCTTTCGGGTGAATATTCCATAATTTTATATTTTAATTTTGAATAACACCTCAACGGAACACATCATGAATCTTATAAAAGTGTATTGATATTGACATTCAGTTCCTATTTCTTAGCGTTAATTATTTAATTCTGATAATCTTGTGTAGTTATCAACACATTTGTAAGGAAAGTGATTATTATAGAATTTGGGTTTCTACTGGTGCCATTCTGTATTTTAAGCCACATTTCGGTAGGAGGCGTACTTAGCTTAGCTCGGGACGTCTTTAGCTGCGCCTAATTGCACTGTGACTCGGCAAACCGCAAACCTCGCTCTGTCAGCAGCTGACGTGACCTGCAGTACACAAAACAACTGCCTGTCGCGACGTGAAAATCATTATTATCATGACAGTCTTATGTTTTAACTTCTAGTCGCGTCCCATACCATTCCAGAGGGCGTCTGTAACTTACTATGATGCAGGCCTTTTAAAACCACACTAGAACAGTTTTTTATAAACACCTACAATAACAGTAGGCGCGGGTCTGTTTAGGCGTTCATGCTTATTTCTATTCGAAAGCGATTGTGAAGAGGGATGAAAAGTAACACGAATAAAATAATTATCTTTGATTCTAATTGGATGGCATTTATATTATTTGTATTAATTAGGGATATATTTTTAACTTTCAAATATTCTATTCCATTGACGCAGTTTAATCTATCTCCTTGTCGGTACCTAGGCCTCACAGTGGCGCGACCTGTCGGGAAAGAGATTTAACAATGGGACACACACATACTTTTCGATCACACAAAGACATGGAGGGCCTCCCCAAATGAGGAATCAGTTCAATGTGAGGGCCTCCTCCGTGACGACACAACATGACCAAATACACCACACACACACACACACACACATTCATACTACAACTTAAAATTTCCTAACATTTATATTACAGGAGACGAAACCCCCTGAAAACAGCCATCGACTAGGAAAATTTCCCCGACCGGGAATCGAAACCGGCCCATTGCGTTACGAGAGAGCGAAGCTACCTGAAGACCACAGCGGTGAACAGCTTTCAAATGTATATATGCGTTTGTGTGTGTGTGTGTGTGTGTATATATATATATATATATATATATATATATATATATATATATATATATATGTATATATATAAAGATATCTTTAACCATTCATTCTGAATTATTTTTTATCAAGTTCTAAAAAAGCATTTAATTTGTACACTTTTTGCAGAAACGATTGGGGGTATAGCTACGAAATTGTCAGGGCATTACTCACTAAAGTTTTTCTTTTGCAATAGGCCTATATAAAAATAGACCATCATAAACCATATTTTGTTTTTTCGTCCATTTGTCCATTGTAAAATAAAACGGGGAACATTTTCATCAGGAGATTTCAGATATGGAAAAGAAATATCAAGGCAAATGGAATCCTAATATGCTGGCCGATTATTGTTGGACCATCAAGAGGGATGCTCCACAGGCGAAATATAGCAGAAAATCGTCATTTCTTACTTTCTAGGTGAGTCCGAATGTTCGAATATTGTGTAGCTACGAATGTAGAAAATATTAAAGTGTTTGAAATTATAAATGCGTGTGTCTCGCAAACCTTGCGTGATGGAGAAAAACCGATATCATATTGAATTCAGGAGAAAAAATACAATCAGAATCACATATTTTTCTTTCTGACACAAAATCAAAAGTTTTTTTTTTTTTGTTGCTCAGTGTTATTTATAAATTAATTCAGTCAGAATTCGGGCATGAAAGGAAACTTCTTGTAGGTAAATCGCAGGGAAGGCGGTCAGTAGGGAGGCCTCGAATGAGGAAGGAGAATAATATTAATCATGATATGAGGGACGTGAATTATGCAGGGAAATGATTCTAAAATGTTGGCTCAATAAGGAAAGCTTATGTCCGCTGGGCATGAACTTCTAGGTTCGATATTGCCAATGAGTTAGGTATTTAGAAAGGTATACAAAAATAAACAAAATACGTTTATCTACAATCGTCCCTGTACACAGTACATGTACACATCATCTACGTAATTAGAGCGAAATGTTGAGTAAATTGAAAATAAACCACGTTATCAACATCTGTTATCCTAGAGCTTAAACCGAAGCAAGAGAAGAGCAATGGTTGGCATTATTTACACATGTAGGTGTACATATTAAATATTAGATTAAATTATTTTAAAGCAAGCTTTGTTTATTGGTTTGTCTAAGCCCCCTGATTATTGATTGTTGCCTGTATGAAAGCTTTCTGAATACATGTAATGCTGCATAATAGAGGGCCTTGCATACACGGTATCTAGATGTGAGATGTTTCATTGAAAGACTTTAGAATTCTAGAAGAAGTAAGATATATTATCCTACGCTAAAGAGAGAGAGGAAAAAAGAAACTTTCGAGTTTCATAAACCATGATTAGCTACTTACTATAATTAAGATAACATTAACTAAAACTAATCACAATATTCGTTAAAATGATATAACAATAATAACAATAAGAACAGTGACAATAATAATAATAATAATAATAATAATAATAATAATAATAATAATAATAATTTTCTTCCTACAACTCTTAAAAGAATTTTAATCCAAACTTTAGTGATGCCGCATTTTGACTACTGTGACGTTCTACTAACTGACATAAGTGACGGATTGTCGGACAAACTGCAGCATGTCCATAATATGTGTATCAGATTCATATTTAATGTTCGAAAATACGATCACATTTCTCCATTATTCCACGAATTGTCATGGCTACATCTAAAAGAGAGAAGAAAATCGCACTGTCTAATTCTCCTATTTAAGATCCTACATACCTCGATTCCCAATTATTTATCATCCCGTTTCCAGTATCTATCCTCAAACCATAACTTAAACACAAGATCACAACATAGTCTCTTACTTAATATACCGCAACATAGGACATCACATCACTCCATGTCATATATCATCTCCACTTCTCGCAACTGGAATTCCCTACCACAAGAAATAAGGGGCTGCCGAACATTGGCATCTTTTAAAAGAAATCTAAATTTATATTTGCTCTAAACTCGACTTCATTATTATCCAGTGTAAGATATATATTATTAATTGGTGTTTCCCGTATAATGTATCATATTTATATTATTATTATTACCGTATCATTATTGTTATTACCCTATAAAATGTTGTTTGTACATGACATTTACATTGCTACATTTATTGTATCTTTAACTGTTTATAATTAGTATAGTGTATATCTATATTTGTCGAATATTTATTTGTATTTGTGCTGGTTGAGTGAAAGAGAGGGCCTTATGGCCTTAACTCTGCCAGAATAAATAAAGTATTATTATTATTATAAAAAGTATAATAATAATAATAATAATAATAATAAACAGCTTTATAAATGTATAACAACAGCTTCATGTGACAATTGTTCATATTCTTACTTCTTTAATCCAAATTTCTCTATATGTAGGCCTACGTACTAAAACTTACAATAAAATAATGGTATATTACGATACAAGGTTGGGAAGTGGTATTTACAGAATCGAGGAAAATGTTTAAAAGCCGAGCAATAGCGAGGTTTTTAATTTCCGAGATTCTGTAAAACACTTCACAAACATGCGCTGTACATTATTTTTTTCCGCGATGGTGTTTCCAAAATAATAAATATTAGTCAAATAATAACATCTTTGTTGGAAATATTTGCGTTCATTATAAACAATTGACTAACGTTAACAATGTGGACAATGTTTATTAGTTGAAACAACAGGAGGCCTTGAGAATAATTATTTTAACATGGCCGCAAGTATGTATTTATTGTATTATATTGTTTCAGACAAAGTTCAGTTTATTTAAATTGCAGTGATTTGTTTCGTACAATGTATGTTAACACAACCTTTTGGATATCTTTTGTATATACATTGTACGTACTATAGGCAGTGGTTTTACTTCCCGCACGTGGGTGTAAATGTATAATTACAGTATAGTTATTAAGGTTCGCAACCCCGAAATGTAGTAAGTTGAACTTTGAATAATGGTCGCTATTACTGGTAAGTACGACAAAATGCACTATTGCGCAAAAATAAATATTACCATACATTTTTGTGATTGTTCTTATGACCAAAAGTCTTTGTTATTATATATATATATATATATATACACATACATACATACATACTGCATATTTCCTTCATGGAGACATGGCTGTTCTCCTAGTGAAGGTTTCTTGACCATCTAATTTAGTTACGCTTATTTCCCTAGAAATGCCAGAGAGTGACATGTAGTCAGCATATCGCCTCAGTGAGACATCTAGTAGGCAACTAGGATAGGGAAGGCAGGTTTTTTTTTGCTCAGAGGCACTAATTTATGCTTGAGTTTTTTTACGAGCCCAAAATTTTTCAGACTCAGGACCCACCACGGCTTCAATTCTCTCCCGGAGGATTTTTCCGTGTGATTTTTCCATCTTAAAAATCTATTGACCCCGGCAGGCATTAGGAGTAAACCGAAGCTAACATTTAAAAATAATTTTAACGGCAGTAAAAACATATTTTTTGACAATGAAACTCGACATATGCCATTGGAATGAAACAAATAAGGTATTCTCCAAAAATCGCGAGATCCGACCATTAAGAGTGGGGGTTTACCTGAAAACAGAAATTAAAAAATTCCTCTAGCGGTCGCCATCTTTATTTTATGCAACGAAACCGTATGCATACGATTTAATTGACAAAAGAAACATATATCCCGTAAACAAGTAAAATAAGACCATAAATTCGACCTACTGAGAAATTATATTAGTTTACGGCTTAAGCAGTTGCTACGTGACAAAAGTTTATCAATTTATATGTTTGTATCTTTAGAATTCTTTTAAGATCTTACTTAGAGTAAAATAACATTTTTGCGCGATAGTGCGTTTTGAGCCTATACAAATAGGAATGAGATGCACAAAGAAATTAAACATAGGCTCAATTCTGGAAATGCATGCTATTATGCATTACAGGGACGCTTGTCGTCCCAACTCCTTTCAAAAAACGTTAAACTGAAAATATATAAAACTATAATTCTACCAGTTATATTATATGGGTGCGAAACATGGACTCTTACTTTAAGGGAGGAAAGGAGAATACAAGTATTTGAGAATAAAGTTCTTAGAAAAATTTTTGGACCAAAGAGAGATGAACAGACAGGTGAATGGAGAAAACTACATAACAATGAACTACTTGGTCTTTATAGGAAGCCAGATATAATAAGAACAGTTAAGTCTCGTAGACTGCGATGGGCAGGACATGTTGCGCGTATGGGGAATGAAAGACGTTCATGGAAACTTCTTGTAGGAAAGCCAGAAGGAAAACGCCCAGTTGATATACCAAGAATGAGGTGGGAGAACAACATTAACTATGATTTGAGGGAAGTAGATTATACAGGGAATGATTGGAAAGCATTAGCTCAGGATAGTGATGTATGGAGAGCTTATGTCCGCGCGGCCATGAACCTACGGGTTCGATAGTGCCAGTGAGTAAGTAAGTAAGTAAGTAACTGCGTTTTGTCTTACTTACAGCAATGGCGTCCATGATTGAAAGTTTAACTCCGTACATTTCGGGGTTGCCAAACTAAATAACTGTACTGTAATATTACAAACCTCATGCGGGAAGTAAAACCATTGCCCTTTATGTATACTACGTATGATGTATATATAAAAATATATCCGAAAGGTAGTGTTAATATACATTATACGAAACAAATCACTGCATTTTAAATGAACTGAACTTTATTTGAAACAATGTAAAACAATAAATACCTACTTGCGGTCATTTTATCAATAATAATGGTCTCACGGCCTCCTGTACTTTCAACTAATAAACATTGCCCACACTGTTAACGTTGGTCAGTTGTTTATAATGAACGCAAATGTTTCCAACAAAGTTATTATTATTTTGTTATTATTTATTATTTTGAAAACTATTTAACATTTTCCAATACTGTTATTTTAACACAGTTCCAATAATGGATCATATTATAATATTATAATGATAATGTGAAAAGAAAAATTAATGTGTACCAGGAATCGAACCGTGGACCTCTAGTTCTCCAGTGGGCTGCATACTAGTCTGGAGAACTAGAGGTCCACGGTTCGATTCCTGGTTCACACATTAATTTTTCTTTTCACAATATCATTATAATATTATATTTTGAAAGCACCATCGCGCAAAAAGTAATATATAACGCACATTTGTGAAGTGTTTTAGAGAATCCCGGAAATTAAAAACCTCGCTATCGCTCGGTTTTTAAACATTTCCTCATTTCTGTATAAACCTCTTCCAACCTCGCATCGTGATATACTATTTTGTAAATTACATTTTTATTCAGAGTTGGCAATCACATAGGCTATTTTTTTGCTTACTGTGATGTATATTTACATAGGTAGTGTATCATGGAAGCCGTGTTTGACAGTTGAATGCAGGGTATGGAGTGAGGCTAATTTGTACGCATTATGAAAATTAAATATCAGATTGATCATGTGGAACAAAATGGCGGAGCTCATAATTTATCCGGAGCAGAGCTAGATGTAGAGATAAGATTTGTCAATACACACACACACACACACACACACACACACACACACACACACACACACACACACACACATACATACACACACACACTATCTGTTACTGGCCCAGTACGTGCCTCTGACAAGCCTTCAGGGCCTGATTTAATTACCACAAACTTTGAGCACCCCCTACCGTACGTGAGGGGCGCCGCGCCCTCTGCTTCTTGTATCCCTTTCAATTCATTCGTTTTGTGTTTAACCCCTACATTTTGTAAAAATCGTTAATTTCTATTTTACTTTATTCTTTCTTTATCTACACACGCTTTAACATTTTCTTGTTCAATATAATCTGTGTTTGCTGTGTAAAGATTGTCACATCCAAAATGGGCCAAAATGAGTTTTCATGCTGAGAATGTTTAAAAAATCATCATCAACAACAAGGATTAAGCCCAATGGCCTGTTCCGATCTCATTATAAGTCGAATTGGTCCTTCCATCTCTTCAATGGTCTTCCCGACAATCTTCTCCCTTTTGCTTTATAATTATACATTCTTCTTGATATGCGCTGTTCATTCATTCGTAATACGTGCTGAAGATAAGCATTTTGATAATATTTTATTCTTTCACAGAGATTAAATATATTAAGTTCTGTTCTTATATCTTCGTTTTTCTTTTTATCTGTCCTTTGGTATCCTGCTATTGCTCTTAACATCTTCATTTCAGCAGCCTCTATTTGTTTACTATCTGCCTTTGTTAATGTCCAGGTTTCACATCTATAGATAAGAGATGGAACTGCCAATACTTTGTAAAACTTCAAAATAGTTTATTTTCTAGTCTTATTCAATAAAGAGCATTTAATTGTGCCACATAGATAATTGAATCATTGTATTTTAGTGTGTTTATCTAAATTTCTGTCATTGCTTAAACGACATCTTAAATAATTATAATTCTGAACTTGGTCTATAATTACATTGTTTATCATTATTTTTGTTCTTATTGCACATTTTCCTTTCAGAGCTAATATTTTTGTTTTAGATGTAGATATTCTTAAATTGTATTTTAGAGAGATATTATTTGAAGTATAAAGAAATTGCTGTAAAGCATTTTCTGATGCTGTCATTATTACTTGATCGTCTGCAAAAAGCAGAGGTGTCAATACACTACTTATATGAATTTGTTCTTGCCATTCATTTATGACATGGTCCAAGTATAAATTAAATAATGCTGGTGACAATGGACACCCTTGTCTTACTCCCTGGTTTATTTCTATGATTAAAAAATGAAACAGAAATCAAATTTTGAACTGGCCCGCACCATAGCCGAGTGGTTAAGGCAAGATGCCTTGATGTAGAGCTACAGAACTTGCGCTGGTTCGAGTATCCATAAACTAACTAACTCACTGGCACTATCGAACCCGTAGGTTCATAGCCGCGCGGACATAAGCTCTCCATACATCCCTATCCTCAGCCAATGTTTTCCAATCATTCACTGTATAATCTACTTCCCTCAAATCATAGTTAATGTTATTCTCCCATCTCATTTTTGGTCTATCAACTGGGCATTTCCCTCTGGTTTTCCTACAAGAAGCTTCAATGCACGTCTTTTATTCCCCATTCATGCTACATGTCCTGCCCATCGCAGGCTGCGAGACTTAACTGTTCCCATTATATCTGGCTTCCTATAAAGACCATGTAATTCACTGTTATGCAGTCTTCTCCATTCACCTGTCTGTTCATCTCTCTTTGGTCCAAAAATTTTCCTAAGTACTTTATTCTCAAATACTTGTAATCTCCTTTCCTCCCTTAAAGTAAGAGTCCATGTTTCGCACCCATATAATATAACTGGTAGAATAATAGTTTTATATATTTTCAGTTTAACGTTCATTGAAAGGAGTTGGGACATCAAAAGTCTCTGTAACGCATAATAACATGCATTTCCAGAATTGAGCCCATGTTTAACTTTAAGTTATTAGACCACATTATATTGTGTAATTCAACATGTGTATAAATAATGTCTATTTACCTTTTAAAGATTTTAAATAAACTAAAAGAACTATCTTACAGGATCCAACTATCGAAGGCTCTAACAGCCTGAGTCGGACCCTGGCCTTCCCAAACCTCCTCCATTCTTCTCTGTTCTTAACCACCGCCTTCCAGTTTTTTGCTCCCAGAAATGTGGTGGCGTCTGCACGTACTGTATCCTCCCTTCGTCCTCTCGGTCCTTCTTTCACCAAAGTACTCCTGTTAAGACTTGACTTGGTCTTCGTTGTTCGTCATTTCTTATCACATAACCAGTCCATAGGAGTTTTCTTTTTTTGTGTGATAATATCTGAGATTAGAAGTTCTTCAATTCCTCTACCAATTCTTCATCTTTTTTATTAAGTCCTCTTACGTTCCAGGTTGCCAAATTCCAGTAATCATAAATCCTTTGTTCTTTGCCTGTCGTCATGGTTTTATTATCCGCCTGCTTATTTCTTGTAGTCTTTCGAGTATTTAAAGTTTTCCCCATTATAGGTTACCAGCCTATAGTTGGGTAAGTCCAATGGTGGGGTTACCACCTCAATGCCTCTTGGACAGGCATGCTTTTCTGTAGGGGATGCTCCCTTAGCCTTTGAAGTTTCTCCTTCTCCGCAAGGCAGCGGTTCCTCTCTCTTTCCCTGAGTGAGGGTAGGGTGCCTCTTCCGCCAAATCTGCCGTATTAAGGGTATCCCTCTCCGCCTTCATTGCCGTTGAGGTCTTCACCGTTACCTGGCAAGGGGCCCTCACATGGTACTATCAGCCGGGCCAGCTGAACCAAGGTTTTTTTAAGAGGTGTTACTCCTCCCCCTCCTCCTTTCTCATCCGGGCTTGGGACCGGCAATCACTAACTGGAGTAACATTAAGGGATAGAATGAAAAGTGTTGAGATAAGGATGCAGTGGAATAGTAGGGAAATGGTTGAACATATACAAAATTATCAGATTAAATGGTTCCAACACGTCCAGAGAATATCAAATTCCCGTTTACCAAAGATTATTTACCACCTCAACCCTAAAGGCAAAAGAGACCTCGGAAGACCCTTCAACCGATGGAAAGATCAGTTTTTGTAGTCGCAGAACGGGCATCATCACCCAATAGTGCATTCGGAAGAAGAAGAAGGACTTCTTTGAACAGCAGTCTCAATTCTTAATTTCTTCTAATTCTCCAATTTCCCTGATCGTTATTTAGGTCATAGATTTTCCTTAGTATTTCCCTTTCGAATGCATTTATTAATTTTGTAGCATTTTGTATATTGTAAGATTTATTTTTTTTAACAGGACACAATGTTTCATAACATCTCCCTGCGCCCATTCTACTGTCATTCTGATCCACATCTCCCTGGCATTCCAATCTCCATCGTCCAATCCTTTTTCCTCATGCTGCTCAAAACGCTATTAATCCACGTTATTTTGGTCGTCCTCTTCTTCTTCAACCAAGTAGCATCCATTCCAGTAGGGCCATTCTTCCTGAGAATCTGTCTTCTGTCATTCTTTTTACATGGATATACATTTTAATTGTTTTTTTTTAATGAAATCCGCAATTGAAGTTTGAACATTCGTCTTTTGTTTAATTAGACTGTTTCTTATTTTTTCTCTTCCAGGAATTCCAGCTGAACGCCTCCGAAAATTCATTTGTACAGAATTTAATTTACTTATTGTTCTAGAATTTAATTCACATGTTTCTGAACCTATGCCATTGCAATCCTTATTTTATTTTACTTTTTATTCGTTTCACTCTCTTTGTGGTATGTTGGATCAATCATTTCTTTGTGTGTTTTTGTTAGTGCCCAGTCATCCTTATTATTTGTTTAAAATGTTTGTTTTTGTTTTAGAACATATATTCTGATCCCATAAAATACTATTTAATTTTAATATTGCAGATTTACCCTTATTTATCCCCTCATTAATTTTAGCATCATGACTTAGGATACATTGCTAATTTAAGGGTTAAAATACAATAGTGTTGATCCTGTACTACAATTACATAGAGCCCGAAGCATAAAAATGCCAGTGGGTGGCAGTGGAACATGCACCTGCATTGATTTTCAGTACAGTTGTTTCGCATGATAATTTTTTTATCTACCGGTACTATTGTTACGAAACTTCATGATTAGTTATTCGTTAACAGGTAACAAAAGGTAATCATTATATTCTCATAAAACACAAAACACGTATAAAATGTAAAACACAGTTTTAATAAAACCTCAAACATACTTCTGTAACAATGTATATATATATATATTTTTTTTTCTTTTGCAGTTTTAATTTTTTAATCTAGACATTCATAAAACTGAAAATATATAAAACTATTATTCTACCAGTTATATTATATGGGTGCGAAACATGGACTCTTACTTTAAGGGAGGAAAGGAGATTACGAGTATTTGAGAATAAAGTTCTTAGGAAAATTTTTGGACCAAAGAGAGATGAACAGACAGGTGAATGGAGAAGACTACATAACAGTGAACTACATGGTATGTATAGGAAGCCAGATATAATAAGAACAGTTAAGTCTAGACTGCGATGGGCAGGACATGTTGCGCGTATGGGGAATGAAAGACGTGCATGGAAGCTTCTTGTAGGAAAGCCAGAGGGAAAACGCCCAGTTGGTAGACCAAGAATGAGGTGGGAGAACAACATTAACTATGATTTGATGGAAGTAGATTATACAGGGAATGATTGGAAAGCATTAGCTCAGGATAGGGATTTATGGAGAGCTTATGTCCGCGCGGCCATGAACCTACGGGATCAATAGTGCCAGTGAGTAAGTAAGTAAGTAAGACATTCATAAAAACTCGCATTGTGAAACAAATGAGATCTAGAGTTTCTCAAATGTAGATGACTAAGTGGCGAAAGTGGTTAGGGTTAGACATTGTCCTCCAACTCTGGAACAAGAACACTCCATGTGGGGGTTCATGGTGGAAGAATCGGAGCCATTATAGGTTATCACGGGGTTCCACCATTCCTCCATACTCATGACATCAATTTCGTTACATTTCATTTCATCTGCCCCTCTACTGATGAGACAGGCCTGGTCATCCGGTATCCTCATATATCACAAACAGTAATAGGGGCTTATTTTCATTCCTCGACTGGAATTCTGCCGGGCACGAATAGACGGTTTATTTTTTTATTTTATAAAGGATTAAGTAGACTTTGGCTCTGCCAAATAATCTTCAATTTATCTTCTTCTTCTTCGTCGTCACGGTTTAGGCTTATTTACTGGCCTGCTCTGGCTCCAAATTGCTGCTGTTTCCATCTTTTCCTTGGTCTTCCCAAACTTCTTCTTCCTCGTGGTGAATAGCTGTATGCTGCTTTTGGTATTCTATTCCCAGTAATCCTTGCCAAGTGTTCTTTCCAGTTTGTTCTGTATTTCACTATTGTTGTGTTTAATTCCTCTACTTGTAGTTGTTGTCTTATTTCTGTGTTATGTTTTTTGTCTGTTCTTTGATATCCTGCTATTGGTCTGAGAAATTTCATTTCAGCAGCTTGTATTCTGGCAGATTATTGTGTTGTCACTGTCCATGTTTTTGGTCCATAAGTAATAATAGGCACTTCAAATGTCTTGTATAATTTCAATTTATAATATTAGATTTAAAGAAAATTTTAAATATCCGAAAGGGAAACCCAGTTACGCAAACATGCAAACATATCGTTCAGGCAGGACATCGTTTCCAGAATGTAGACAGTACCCCCAATACTACACAAAGAGAGAAATAAAAAAAGAGAGACGTACTGGAAGAAATAGAGATTCTGATTTTAAATGAGAACGCGCACAGTGTACTAGTCCCGAAATGCCTAGAGTGAATTAATACTCTTATCAGTTGAGGAAACAGACTTACAATGTACATAATTTCATAATTTTGTATTATAATTTTTTAAATTGCAATTTTTAATAGATTTATTTCCTGTAATTTAAAAATAAATATCGTTAATTCATATGATAAAAAATAATTAATAAATGTAGTCTCATGTATGAGGGGGCACGCCGTAGCGTAGTGGTTAAGGCACTGAGCTACAAGCCGGAACGTCGAGGGTTCAAGTCCCGGTGGGGTCAGAGTTTTTAAACTGACCCAAACCTTCTGGCGGCACTATGGCCTTGGGGTCGACTCAGACTCAGACTCTAACGGAAATGAGTACCAGAAGCTTGTTCTGGGGGTAAAGGTGGCCGTCACGCAGGGCTGACAACCCGGCTGGCATCAAGTGCCGATTGTCTAGAAAAAGTGGGAGCCTTAACTTACTACTACTCCAGGAGCCTCCTGAGGCCTATAGTGGGATTATTTTACTTTTAGTCTCATGTGACTCTTGAAGGACAAAGACCTCCTACCAGAGGGTAATTCTTACTTCTCTTACGCGGTGACTGATTCCGTATTTATTTAAAGTCTTCATGTTTGAGGTATATTACGTGTATTTTGTCTCCTTTCATTTCTAATATATTATATATATATATATATATATATATATATATATTACTATTTTATATAAAGATGTTTAATATTTACACATCTTTCTGTGCCTAAAGTTTTATTTTCCTTCTCCGCTCGTCTCTATCCATCCACTCCATGCCCTCCAGTCCTCTTGTTCTCATTACAGTTCTTATTTCTTGCATCCACGAGCCTGTCCCAAGTCAGGTTAGAAAAGGGAGAGAGGGAGGAGTAACAACCTCTTTAAAAACCAGGGCTGATAGTACCCTGTGAAGGTACATATACTGCTGCCTTGCAGTTCATCATTGGTTTCATACAGTAATAGTTAGAGGAAGAAACCTTGACAAAAAATCACCTGGTCCTCCAGGTTGGGGGTTGATGCGTCAGGCCAGATCTCTGTTCGTCACAAAAAAAAAAGCATAACAATGCTAAAAGCCTAAATATGTTTTTTACTAATACTGTCATAATTTGAAGACGTCATTGTCTTTTCTTACTCACTAATATTTTTACGTAATAGCGTCATCATACACTTTAAATGTTCTCATGTTCCATGTTTCTCTATTTCTGGCTAAATTGCGCCACTGCTGTGTTAAGTAGAAGTCGACTCATCTTCTTGGTCTGCCTCTGTGACGGTTTCCTATCCACGAACCCACATTATGACCTTGTACTTCCCCTGTCGTCCTGGATGCTAGCAAAGTAACCTTCCCATCTCCATTTCTATCTGATGCTCCTTCGTGTGATATTTGTTCTTGCTGATGTTAGTGAAATCATATCCCTTCAAATTATTACCAAAATTTTTCGTTCCATCTGAAACGTAGTTAAATTATTGTAAGCCTATACAACGTTACGAAATATGCTCTCTATGCAATGAGCATATTATAGCAATCTATAGAAAGACAGAGCACCTTAGATTACAGTTGCTGCAGAAGAGATTTTTCAGGTCCGATCGTGGGAGAGTATTTTTTTTTGATATTTTAGAAGGGATAGAGCGCGAAGTGAAAACATGAAATTTTTGGGCACAGTAAGAAAATTGAGGGATGGGAAAAATCGGATATCAATGAAGAAATAATGAGAATTTCATTATAGGATTTGCATTAAATTGCAAATCCCTCCGCAGTACATATGTTGAGAAGGCATGTGGTACTGTTGATACCGATTTATCCGTCGGATGACAACGTTAAACATGGCGCCCATCTTGGTGCTTCTCGACAAGAGTAAGCTGCCTGCCGGCAATGGGTTCCACCTACTTCTTTCTCTTCATAATTTCTCATACAACATACTCTGCACTACACAAACACATAAACATGCACTCATTCTATACTCCTCTCTATAGGCTTAGAAAATACAAGCATATATCACCACATGAAGTGATCTGCCGAAGTGGTACGTAAAATGTAAAATATACTACATTAACTCGAAGCACGTAAAGTGCAGTAGGAGGCATTAGAAACACACTAAGTAACTGATGAACTAACTAACTGGCACTATCAGATCAATAAGTTTCTTGTCCGTGCGGATATAAACTCTCCATACATCCCTATCCTGAGCTAATGTTTTCCAATCAGTCCCTATTTAATCTACTTCCCTCAAATCATGATTCATGTTACTCTCTCACTTCATTCTTGGTCTACCAACTGGACGTTTTCCTTCTGGTTTTCCTACAAGAAGCTTCCAACAAACTATTTCACTCCCCATTCGTGCCACATGTCCTGCCCATTGAAGATTAAAACACACTAATTAAATAACTAACTAACTGGCACTAATGAATCCATAGGTTCGTGGCCGGGCGGACATAAGCTCTCCATATATCCCTATCCTGAGACAATGTTTTCCAATCATTCTCTATTTAATCTACTTCCCTCAAATCATGGTTAATGTTATTCTCCAACTTCATTCTTAGTCTACCAACTGGGCGTTTTCCTTTTGGTGTTCCTACAAGAAGCTTCCAACAACCTATTTCATTCACCATTCGTGCCACATGTCCTGCCCATTGGAGATTAAAAACACACTAACTAACTAAATAACTAACTAACTCACTGGCACTAATGAACCATAGGTTCATGGCCGCGCGGACATAAGCTCTCGATATATATCCCTATCCTGAGACAATGTTTTTGTTTCAATATTCCCTGCATAATCTACTTCCCTCAAATCATGGTTAATGTTATTCTCCCACCTGATTCTTGGTCTACCAACTGGGCGTTTTCCCTCTGGTTTTCCTACAAGAAGCTGTCATGCACATCTTTCATTCTCCATTCGTGCCACATGTCCTGCCCATCGCAGTCTACGAGACTTAACTCTTCTTATTATATCTGTTTCCTATAAAGACCAAGTAGTTCACCGTTAGGTAGTCTTCTCCAGATTAGAATCACAGACATCATTTTTTTTTAAATTTACATTTAAGATATAATAATTATTGATGATTTCATTTGTTTTTAAGTGCCACGTGTTGAATGGCTGGTATAAGGAGTAGGATAGGTTCATTTCGCGACATTGAGGAGTTTGTTTTAAAAACAGCTGATGACTATATTGCGCAATTAAGCGCTGTAAGTGGTGCACTAGAGAAAGTTAATCAGACGGTGAAGAGGGCGCTCCTGTCACGGAATGAGACCCAGCACAACAAGTTGTGGTGCGAACTTTATTTCACTCTCGAATGTAGAAGAGAAAAAAAAAGTACAGTTGATGCGGTCAGAGAACGTGCCTCGGCGCAGTTTCTGAAACTCATTATTACAGAAACTGGACAAGCAGATGGACGTGTCTCCATTACCACCATCACCTGCCACAAGTCCTGGGTTCAACTCCTTGCAAATATTATTATTATTATTATATTTATTATTATTATTATTATTATTATTATTATTATTATTATTATGTTCAAAGGATGGGTAAAACGTTCGATTCTCTTGATAATTTTAACATTTAGTATTTATTGTTATATCGCGTCCATTTATTTATTTTTAAATGTACTAGAGCATGCCATCAAATCTTTAGAGGATGAATAAGGCCTACAACTCAATGGTATTAATAAGCTGTTAGTTTATGCTGATGATGTAGTACTATTGGGCGATAGCGAGGAGATAGAAATTGGGACTGGAAGTAAATATTAGTAAAACTAAATATATGGTCACACACAGAAATACATTATATAATGGAAATGGACAGCTAATGACAAATGAGGGAAATTTTGAGGAAGTGGCTGAATTCAAATACCTGGGAACAATAATCAAAAACAGGAATGAGATGCACAAGGAAATTAAACATAGGCTCAATTCTGGAAATGCGTCCTATTATGCATTGCAGAGACTTTTGATGTCCCAACTCCTTTCAAAAAACGTTAAACTGAAAATATATAAAACTATTATTCTACCAGTTATATTATATGGATGCGAAACATAGACTCTTACTTTAAGGAAGGAAAGGAGATTACGAGTATTTGAGAATAAAGTTCTTAGGAACATTTTTGGACCAAAGGGAGATGAACAGACAGGTGAATGAAGAAGACTTGCATAAGAATGAATTACATGGTCTTTATAGGAAGCCAGATATAATGAGAACAGTTAAGTCTCGTAGACTGCGATGAGCAGGACATGTGGCACGAATGGGGAATGAAAGACGTGCATGGAAGCTTCTTGTAGGAAAACCAGAGGGAAAACGCCCAGTTGGTAGATCAAGAATCAGGTGGGAGAATAACATTAACTATGATTTGAGGGAAATAGATTGTACAGGGGATGATTGGAAAACATTGGCTCAGGATAGGGATATATGGAGAGCTTATGTGCGGGTTTCGATAGTGCCAGTGGAGTTAGTTAGTTATTATCAAAGGTGCGGGACTCTTGTCATCCCAACTTCTCTGAAAAAAACTTTCAACTTAAAATATATAAAACTGTTTTTCTTCCAGTTATATTAGCCCATACATGGACTATTACTTTAAGGGAGGAGAGAATATTACGAGTATTTCAGAATAAAGTTCTTAGGATAAGTTTTGAATTGAAGAGAAATTAAGTGACATGCGAATGGAGAAAACTGTATAACAAAGAGATACAAGTTCTTTATAGGAATCCAAATATATTAAGAACAGTTAAGCCTCGTAGACAGCGATGGGCAGGACATGTGACACGAATGGGGAATGATAGAGAGGTATGGAAACTTCTTGTAGGAAAACCAGAGGGAAAACGCCCAGTTAGTA
Source organism: Diploptera punctata (assembly GCA_030220185.1). Taxonomy (NCBI): domain Eukaryota; kingdom Metazoa; phylum Arthropoda; class Insecta; order Blattodea; family Blaberidae; genus Diploptera; species Diploptera punctata. Next base: position 1,360,294 of record JASPKZ010007290.1, on the reverse strand, counting down.
GGCCAAGAATGAGGTGGGAGAATAACATTAACTATGATTTGAGGGAAATAGATTATGGAGGGGATTATTTGAAAACACTAGCTCAGGATAGGGATGTTAAGTCTCTTAAACTAAAATGTGCAGGACATGTGGTATGAATTAGTGCATGGAAGAGGGGCACAGCTACTTGTAGGAAAAACAGCGAAAGCGCCCATCAGGTAGACCAAGAATAAAGTGGGATTTTAACATTAGCCATGATATGAAGGAGACGAATTATACAGGGGATGATATGAGATTACACTGGTCAACATAATTTTTGTCTCATGAGTACCAATAGTTGTACTTAATGCAGTTTTTTATTGTGTTTTCAAATATGTATTCGGAATTTCTCCATCGCCCACAGTTTGTTTTATTTCAATTTCAATTCATGGATTTAAATAATAATAATCATCATCATCAACAACAAGGATTAGGCCCAATGGCCTGTTCCGATCTCATTATAGGTCGAATTGGTCCTTCCATCTCTTCAATGGTCTTCCCAACGTTCTTCTCCCTTTTGGTTTAAAATTATACATTCTTCTTGGTATGCGCTGTTCATTCATTCGTAATACGTGCTGAAGATAAGCATTTTGGTAATATGTTATTCTTTCACAGAGATTAAATATATTAAGTTATGTTCTTATATCTTATATTTAAATAATTATGTTTTAAATAAACGTTTCTTCGACCATTTTTCCATTGTAAAATAAAACCAAATGAGCTAACTCAAATTGTTTCAGCTATAGAAAAGAGATATCAAGGCAAATGGAATCCTAATATGCTGGCCGATTATTGTTGGACCATCAAGAGGGATGCTCCACAGGCGAAATATAGCAGAAAATCGTCATTTCTTACTTTCTAGGTGAGTCCGAATGTTCGAATATTGTGTAGTTACGAATGTAGAAAATATTAAAGTGTTTGAAATTATAAATGCCTGTCCCTCGGAAATCTTGTATGATGGAGAAAACCGATATCATATTTGAATTCAGGAGAAAAAATACTATCAGAATCACATGTTTTTCTTTCTGAGACAAAAAAAAGTTTTTTTTTGCTCAGTGTTTTTAGCTGAGGATAAGGATGTATGGAAAGTTTATGTCTGTGCATTTATGAAATTCCAGGTTTGGTAGTGCCAGTGAGTTATTCAAATAATTCCTACTGGAGACCAACAACATCTACAGCGTCTTAACTACTAGTAGGACATACTCATCCTGCTGATGATGGAAGTTAACTTCCGAAAGGTATCCAGTTAATATTATTTTACATACATTATTTTAACCAAGTTGAAGATGACGGTACCTGCCAACATGTACATTTTAATTTTTATCTTATCCGAATAAGTAGGTAGCTTGGATGGATGAATGGACGAACGGATTATTGATTAGTTCGTTACTGTAGACAGATAGGTATAAAGGCGTAGTGCCATTATTTTTACGGTGTGCCGAGAAAGAGCGGGGACCTGGAAGTAAGTCACTACACATTTATGGAATCTTTTAAGAAAGTTTGAATTCAAGTGGACACAATTCTTCTTGCGAATTCGCTGCAATTAAAATTTACGAAATACTTTATATGTGACGCGATTTTTTCTAAGTTCCAGTCACGAACCATGCGCATGCGCCAACAAACGAGAAGCGCTTTACACTATGGAATGACGTGATGCAGCCAACATATACACGATATTTAACGAACCTAAAAGCTAACCTAACGCAATTTAAGTACTCTAACCTGTGAAAGATCAACCTAAAAGCTACCTAACGCAATTTAAACACTATTACCTGTGATTGAATTCAACGCCCAAAAGCAAATAGTAAGTTTTGAAATTCTGAAGTATATGTGTACAGTTAATTAGTACATACTCCATGTTGGCTCCACTGGAACACGTCTTTGTTGTTACATAGAATATTCGTTAAAATCAATGTGGCTGCTACGTCTTCACGTATGTATGTAGTTAAATATTATAGAAACATATATTGAAATAATCGTTGGAAAAAATGTAAAAATCATTGTAAATGGTGGGAAATATTTGAAAAATGAAATATTAAGAATAAAATTTGATAGGAGTTTTTGAAGGAATTAAAAAAGTCGCGTCACAGTTGTAAAGTTTGGCCAAAATTTATTTGCTTTTCTTCCGCTAAAATATTTTTGTTTTGTTTATTTTTGTCCTATGTGCGATAGCATCTTAAGGTCACATCGCGTAAAGAAATCCAATACTCTATGAATCTCTGTTTTTGTGATTTATTTGCTGATTCAAAGCCAGCATAATTTTATCCTTTCACAAATTTTAAAACAAAATTTTGTAATTGGTTATATTAAAAATAGTTTTATTGAAGAATGGCATTTAAAATATTAATACGCAATGCGTTGTTTTTAGTTAATATTACATTTTTTTAAATATTTTCATTATTATTTTATACATATTGGATTTAGGAGTGTGTGAATTAGTGAATGAAAACATCAAAAATACTAAAATTAGAATTTTTCGAATTAGTATTTAAGGCAGTTATAACAACTGCTTATACTCGTTTTAAATGTAGTGTGAGTGGGCTGGACATATGTATTATAGCAATAACACATAAGTCGCCATGTTTGTTCGGAACTCGTACTTGCTTTGTTTTTAATTCCGCTCCACGCGACATTCACTTGTTTTGTTATTTGTTACCGCGGGGTTCGCAGTCTTCTGTTTGTGTATCATTAACATGACACAAACAAAATAATTACCGTTCTCTTCTACAAGGCATTGTTTTTAATTCCTAGTAAAAATTATTATTCATCATATATATTAACATTATTATAGAATTAAATCAATTTTATGAAACCAACCATTCATTAATACATTTTATATTCTTGGTATTAGAACACGGCTTCCTGAATGATATAACCTTCTTTTGTTTTTCTTGCATGCTTCGGTAAAAGACGTTGCTTATGGTATTATTCTAATAGTTTCCGCAAAGAACTTGATATAAGCACAGTTTTTCTTACTCCATTCTTCATCACAGACCTGTATAATTCACTTTCCTCAAATCACGATGCATATTATTCTCTCACCTCATTCTTGGCCTACCTACTGGGCTATTTTCCACTTAAGGGGTGGGTTATAACTCCGCCATGCCAGGAGAGACTACCAGAAATACCATAAAGATAATCTGGTGGCATTGGTAATAATATATATATATATATATATATCCATCCATAGTAATTCTGCCCGAAGGCAGGTCCTTCACTGCAATCATAGCATTTTCATGAAAGATGATGATGATGATAAGGATGATGATGATGATGGACATATGATTTCGGGGACCGTTTGGGCCATAAAGTTTTCCTGACATTTGTATTACAGGCGAGGAAAAACCCCGATAAAAACCTCACCCAGAAAAACTGCCCCGACCGGGAATCGAACCTGGGCCCGCTGCGAGACAAGACAGCACGCTACCTCGAGACCACACAGGTGGACTATATATATATTCTAGCGCACCCAACAGACATTGTCCTCATCGAACCTTGACTTGCCTGCTATTAGCTGATTCAACAAACGTATTTTCGATATTCGAATTTTCTATAAACTATATACTGACATTTAATATTGAGTTTGACATTGCCATATTTTCGTTTCGTCGTGTGATTTTCTGTTGGCCAAAGCAGAAAGTTTCAACGATCAGTTATTAATTTTTGTTTTCATTTTTAAAAAAAGATGTATGGTGGTGGCGGTGAAAGTCTGGGGTTATATGTTCTGGTATGTGAAAAAATCTTGGGAATAAAAAAAAAATCGTCAAAAATCCTATAACCTGATCGCAGCGCCAACTACCGGGTCGAATTGTGAATATAAACCATTCTCGGACCCAACAAAATTTCATTAAAATCGGTCCAGTCGTTTAGGAGGAGTTCAATGGCATACACGCGCACAGAAGAATTATTTACATATATATATATATATATATATATATATATATATATTCCACCGCTGTGGTCTCGAGGTAGCGTGCTGCCTTGTCACGCAGCGGGCCAGGGTTCGATCCCCAGTCGGGGCAGTTTTTCTGGGTGAGGTTTTTATCGGGGGTTTTCCTCATCTGTAAGACAAATGTCAGGAAAAACTTTAAGGCCTAAACGGTCCCCGAAATCATATGGCCATCATCAGCATCATTATCATAATCATCATCCTTCACCGGTGTGGGAAGTAACGGGAAGCTACCACACCTACAATTCCCTAGTATAGGGAATGGATATATATATATATATATATATATATATATATATATATATATATAGAGAGAGAGAGAGAGAGAGAGAGAGAGAGAGAGAGAGAGAGAGAGTTTTCTGTCTAATCGCAGATCCTTCATGTGTGCCCTTGTATATATCGGACTGCGCCAGTTTGAATATAGAATATAGAAAAACAAATTTTAATGAATAAACACACTATGTGGATGAGTATTATGTGAGGCGGACATGAGGTTGATGGATCACACTGATAGTACTCATCCATTTTATTTGAAAAGTGTTAATGAGAGTACACCCCCTCTTTCTTCGTCACCCTCTCACTCTCAACAACCCCTGCATAACACAAGACGCAATATTCAACAGGTCGCTGCACACAGCTGACCGCTCACAGGTGTTAAACTCTCCTTATTGACATTCTGTTTATCTTCAAACAAAACACTGATTCTAGAACTGTATTTTTTTGACAAAAGGAGATTTTTCTTGTTATTTCATAAAATAGCTGGAAGCATCAAAGAGAAAATATTATGGAATGGATTTACCTGTTAACTATTCGTAATTCAGTGGAAATTGTAGAATCCGAAATTTCATGATCAGCGCGCAGTTAAGCGCTCCATACATCCTACAATGACGTAATATTCTCATATCATTCTCTGTATAATTTACCCCTCAAATCATGATTAATTTTATCCTCCCATCTCATTCTTCATCCACCTACTAGGTGCTTTCCCTCTGGTTCTCCTAGAAGTAATTACAATCTTCCTCTTTTATTCCCTAATCGTGCCATATGCCCAGGACATCGCAATCTACGAGAGGTTAACTGTTCTTATCACGCGAGATTTCCCATATATACAATGTAGTTCATTGTTACATTTTTTAAATTCTCCTTTCTATTCGTTTATTTTTGATCAAAATATTTTCCTAAGCACTTTATCCTCAGATATAATAAGAACAGTTAAGTCTCGTAGACTGCGATGGGCAGGACATGTTGCGCGTTTGGGGAATGAAAGACGTGCATGGAAACTTCTTGTAGGAAAGCCAGAAGGAAAACGCTCAGTTGGTAGACCAAGAATGAGGTGGGAGAACAACTTTAACTATGATTTGAGGGAAGTAGATTATACAGGGAATGATTGGAAAGCATTAGCTCAGGATAGGGACGTATGGACAGCTTATGTCCGCGCGGCCATGAACCTACGGGTTCGATAGTGCGAGTGAGTAAGTAAGTAAGCACTTTATCCTCAAATAATATCTGAATATTTTATTTGTTTCTTTTTTATTCAAATATTTTCCTAAGCGCATTATCCTCAAAACCATCCATCCATTGTAATTCTGCCCGAAGGCAGGTCCTTCACTACAATCATAGGATTTGCATGCTATGCTTGCAGCTTTACTCAGGAATTGTAGGTGTGGTAGCTTCCCGTTGCTTTCCACACCGGTGAAGGATGATGATGATAATGTAAGGGCGATGATGATGATGATTATATGATGGCAATATGATTTCGGGGACTGTTTGGGCCTTAAAGTTTTCCTGACATTTGTCTTACAGGTGAGAAAAAACTCCGATAAAAACCTCACCCAGCAAAACTGTCCCGACCGGGGATCGAACCCGGGCCCCCAGCGTGACATGATCAGCACACTACCTCGAAACCACAGAGGTGGACTATCCTCAAATAATATCTGAATATTCTATTAGTTTCTTTTTGATCCAAATATTTTCCTAAGCACTTTATCCTCAAATAATCTGAATATTTTCTCCTGACTTAAAGTAAAAAGTATTTTTTCACACCCATATAACTGTAAAAATCATCTTGATATTTAATATAGTGTAACATTTTTTAGAGAAGTTGGGATGACAAGAGTCCCCATAATGCATACCTTCATGGGATTAACTGTTTAAAAAAAAAGTTGTATAAAATACTATCTAATAACACGGCGTTGCCTGAGTATCTATTTATCCCAATTTTCTGTAGGGTTCTACAGAATTTTATTCGTTTTTTTAAACTAAATTTAACCACTGTGGTCCCGAGGTAGCGTGCTGCCTTGTCATGCAGCGAGTCCGGGTTGGATCCCCGGTCGGGACAAGTTTCCTGGGTGAGGTTTTTTTCGGGGTTTTTCCTCCCTGTAAGACAAATGTCAGATATCTTTAATTCCCAAACGGTCCCCGAACATTATCTGGCTATCATAATCATCATCATTCATATTCGCGTTTGATTAAGATTAGGATTTAAAGACTTTCCTGGCGGACCACTATCATCATCATCATCACCCATCATATCATCGGGGCAGCGTAACACCGTCTTCCAGGTGCCCCAACCTCAAAAGTGAGTTACAATTACACTAATGCCAGGAGAGAACACCAGAAATATCGACATGACAACCTGTAATCGGAATTGTCATCAATCAACTTTTCGACATGGAAAACTAAGGATTACACAGTAATTTTTGTCATTTTGGACACATGTTTTAGTCCCGAGCCTTTCATTTTCAACAAAACACTAGAAAAATTATTGAGGAGAAATTATTTATATTTGTGTTGAATTACACAATATACAATAATAACTTACAGTTGTATATGATTTTGTTTTAGTTGCAAAACATTAAATGACATGCACGAGAGGTTAGGTTAAGAAAAAGGCAGTAGTATCCAGTGGGTCGTGGTAGCTGAAGAATAAATAGAATTTTGTAATTTCTATTTGCTGGTGATTGGCTGTCTTGTTGTTACTGGATCACGTAAATAACAAGCTATATCCATCTCCCACAGGAGAGAGGAGATCCCTCGGGACGTTTTCCGCTTACAGGAATAATGTTCCATAAACAAACTGTTTTATGTGGAGAAGCGGACAAGAAGGATATCAATATCAAATTGTTGAAACGTCGCAAATTCCCCGGAGAGCGTCATGTGACGTGTCATCCCCGCTCTTCACACATTGTTGTCAGAACACTCTTATTGTTGCGACGTTTTAATGCATTGTTAACACGTATTAAACGTGATACTTTTTTGTTCATTCCACCGCTGTGGTCTCGAGGTAGCGTAGTGCCTTGTCACACAGCGGGCCCCGAGTTCGATCCTCGGTCGGGAGAAGTTTCCTGGGTGAGGTTTTTTACGGGTTTTTTCCTCACCTGTCAGACAAATGTCAGGAAGCTTTAAGGCCTAAAAGGTCCCCGAAAATCATCTGGCCATCATTATCATATTCACCTCATTAGGATTAAGGAGTATCATTACCATCATCACAACACATATTATATATTATCGGGGCAGAGTAACTCCGCGTTCCAGGCGCCCCAAGATGAGAAATGGGTTAAAATAACGCTGTTGCTAGGAGAGAATGCCAGAAATGTCATAATGACAATGACAACCTGGTGGCATTTAATATATATATATATTTTTTTTTTCACATCCGCCACGTTAGCTCAGGTGTAGCATACCTCCTTTCTGACAAACATGCCAAGTAAGCAAATTAAAGAGACTATTTAACTCATGCCCCAAATGGGAGTCAATGACCAATCACGTTTCAATGATTTCTGTTTTACAACCAATCAGAGTTGTGTTTCACGAAATATTTATCAGTGTTATATTTACCATATTAAAGAAAGCTCCTCCTTTTTAATATTCTGAACAGGTCTGACCATTATTTTGCAGTGACTGAGTCTGCAAGAAATACGGCTACCTGATTGTATATATAGTACGTAGATGTCAACACATAGCGCTTGCAGGAGTTAATGTAAAAACATTTGTAGCAATTTATTATACCACCAAAAAAGAAACCACTGTTTGCACTTTCTTAAATGTATTTTTTCCCAGGTAATAATCCAGAAAAATATAATTGTCATATTTACATCATACGACATCAGAAATGAATTAATATACAGTTTGATGTGTTTCATTTTTTCTCCACTAGAGTGCATTCTTACAATATTGCGTTCCTTTGGCAATAAATAGTATGATCTGGTTGCAGTGATAAACAAAAGAAGCAGATGAAGAGTACCTATCGTTTCTCATTTGTTTTCAAACATCGCCGTTTACATTAAATATATAAATATTTTAAAATAACTATAGTTAAATAATGATTTGTGAGTAAACAGCTTAATTTTATTCGTTAAATAGTCCTAACAAATGCCACTCTTGATTTACAAATTCTCTAGATAAATTCACTCCTCACTTCGTGAGTCGTGAATTTATCGATAATTTGGAAATCACTCGTGGCATTACTTATGAATATTTTTACTTTATAGCAGAGAAGCTTATATATATATATATATATATGTGTGTGTGTGTGTGTGTGTGTGTGTGTGTGTGTGTGTGTGTGTGTGTGATAGTTTTGTAAAAAGTCGACTAGTAAATCAAACCACAATTGTGTTTTTTTTTCCGTAACATCCATAAAATAATTTTAATCTACGGCTGTTAATTGCAGTCATAAAGACTTAACCACATCGTCATTTGCTGTTTCTTGTTACACATTTTGCTATGTAGTGTCACGTACCAGAGTGATGCTATTTGTGATTTTTAAATGTTTAATTTGACTTCCTCTCTGTGTTTATTTTGCATTGCTTGTTTATTGTTAATTTAAAGTTTTATGTAAAGAGTTGCCAAATGCAATGGATTGAATTCCAAATAAACCCATGTGTAACAACAGCACACACCACCATTTTAATTTCATAACCTTTGCCGTGGATTTTCAGTTATTTTATGTTTGTTATTGGAAATGATGAAACTGTGGTCCTGACTAGGATGTAATGAGTGGTGGTGGAATCTCGGAAGTGGTAATATGGTAATATGGTGACATGAGTGGTGAATATTTGATAACAAGCTGCTGTTAATTCTAGCGGAGTTAAACACCGCAATTACAACCTCAAGGACAAACTGCTCATTGTTGTTGTGCCACCTGCTGAGCAGCATTGTTACTTATTTCAACATTTTGTAACGTTATTATTAAATTAACATGTTAGGTATTTAATTCAGCAGTGGCATAAAGCACGCAACTTAACTTCTGAGGAAAGCTCACTTTTATTTGGTACGTAATTTAATGGTACTTTTTAACAGTTCAGGTCATTGACGTCCCAATTTAAATGTGGACATGAAAGGACCGACAAAGTTTGATCTGAACCCTCTTATTTCAGGCTTGGCGTTCTGAAACATTCCATCTGAACTAAGCCATACTCAGGATCTAATTCTCATAAATAGAGTCTTACTTTAATACAAATGTTTCTCTTCAACTAAACAATATTATTATTATTATTATTATTATTATTATTATTATTATTATTATTATTATTATTATTATTATTATTATTGTAATCCTATAAAAACCACAAAGGGATTGAAACAAGGGTGCAGTCTATCACCAATTTTATTTAATATTTATGTAGAATTTATATTAATGAAATGGAAACAAAGCTGCAAAGGTATGGGGATCCCAATAGGCAACAGATTTTTGCTGACATTACAATTTGCCGATGATCAACTGGTTTTAGCGCAAGACAAATTTGATATGGAATTCACGATAAAAAAGTTGAAAAACACATATGAATCATGGGATCTCACAGTAAATTTACAAAAAACAGAATATATGGCAGTAAATAGCAATGAAAGAGAAAATTTAATATTGGAAGAAGGAATCCAAATAAAGCAAGTGAAACAAACTAAATATTTGGGAATAATGATGGATAACATTGAAGGTACAGGCAAAGAGAACATAAAACATAGAATTGAATTGAGTAGCAAAATAATATCATCGTTAAATTCCATATGGTGGGATAAGCATATTTGGAAAGACAAAAAAATATATTGGTAAAACATTGGTGGAATCTGTTGCAATGTATCGAAGTGAGGTATGGACAATCAATAAGTACTACAAGAATAGACTAATAGCTCTAGAAATGGATTATTTACGCACAAGTGCCAGAAAGTCTAAATTAGAACATGTCACAAATAACGAAATTAGAAACATAATTGAAGTAGAAGAAAGCATAATTGAAAGAATTGATGAGAAGGAATTAAAGTGGTTAGGACATGTTTTAAGAATGCTTCTACTCTAAAGCACCTAATTAGGTTTTCCTTCCTTGATTTTCTCTTTTCATGTGCATGTATTGTGCGTCTCACTCACAGCAAGGCTTACTAAATCCTGCAGACCAAGCCCAGTCCGACTCACCTTGGGAGCCCATCAACTGAATCTTGAGACTTCAGTCAAGTATCTTGGAATCCACTTGGACTCCAAGCGTACGTTCAAAATTCGTATTAGACATCTTCTTCACCAATCTAATGAGGCAATTGTCATACTTTAGCCATTTTTCTAGTCGCCTACATTGTCATCTAGGATCAAGCTAACTTTATATTCAGCGGTGATCCGCAGCATGCTGCTATATGTTTGTGAGGCCTGAAGTATCCTCGCTGCTTGCCACAAAAATAAAGTTCAAATTATTCAAAATAAATATCTGAAAATTATATTTTCGGCCCCGCTATACACGAGGATCACAGAGCTGCATAACTTAGCAAATATTCCATATATTGCGATCCAAATTGACAATCGAGTGAAACACATGTTCCATGTAATACAAAATCATTCGAACCCAATTATTCGCAATATAGGGCACCTGCTTCAGCAGCGTGCTGTTTATAGAAACATATTCCCCAGGCCTCCGTGATGGTCCAGACAAATCAAATGAGCGCTGTGCTACAGCTGGAGTAGCGTGGCTCATTCCACTCGGTCAGCTTTCGGATTCTCTGCTAGTCTGACCAGTGGTTTCTGCAGCCCTGCTCTAGAGACGTAACACCTTATTTCATCCGTAGTCTTTCACACAAATAAACCAAATTAATCAAACAGAGCACCAACGCCGCTAACTAGTGCAAAAAAATAACGAAACCACATAACGATAGACATTAATGTATTAGCCGCCAGGGAGCTACTCCTGGTTACAAACGCGGCACAAGACAAGACAGCAAAGACCAGGAGGCGCGCGGAGACACAATGTGGCTCAACTCAAAGCCACGTGTCTATTAGTGCACAATTATTCGAGTTTATGTGTCGTCTAAGAACGTGATTAATAAGTCAGGTAGAGATACAGATGTCTTGTAAATAAATTAACTCGTGCCAAAATCTGAGTGATAAGTTTGTTTCAATAGCACGTGTGTGATTGAATTAATTGAATTATTACAACGTTGAAATGCCAGTCAAATCCACGCTTGAACAAAGAACTAAAGAATTTTTATATACGACACACATGTAAAAACCGAGTGATATTTAGAAGTATCTATGCAATTCCCTGGAATTCCAGTTCCAGGTAATATACAGTTATATGTCCTACGAATAAAAAAAACAGATAATTTAATGCTGTAATTTCTAAGCTGAAACGAAGGGTTATAATGGAGGAAAAAATCGATGACAACATTGGAGCATCATTCGAACGGTCTCCAAATAAATTTGTTTTTCAAGTTGTACAAGTGGGAAATTAAAAATTTTCAGTATGTAGGGCTACTAAAATTTTGAAATTAAATTTACAGAGTGACTATCGTCCAACAGTTATGACGCCATGGTGATTAAACTCAAGTAAATTTCTGTAATTGGATTTTACAAAAAAGATTACCGAAAAAATCTATGAATTATAATTCAAGAAACAGAGGGAAAAGAGGAAACCTGAAACGTAATGGAGAGAAGAATTATAATGAGTATTTAACCCATGCCAGATATGAGAGTTAATGACCAATCACGTTTCAATTAATTTTGTTTTACAACAAATGACAGTCGTGTTTCACCACACTCTTTATCGAATTATCTTAATCAACTCCTGCTTTTGTGATAAAAAAAGCTCCTCTTTTTAATATTCTGAACAAGTCATAGCATTATTTTGCAGTGACTGACTCTCCAATAAATGCATTAAATATAGCAAATAATGGACAGATTTCTTCCAACTACATATCTGATAATTGTCTTTTTAGTAATTGTGTTTTTAAATAATAATTTTACTGAGTTGTTTACTAAAATAAATTAATAACATATAATCTTGGTTATAATATACAGTTTGATGCTTTTCATCATCATCATCATGAACAAATTCGTTTTAGGCCATGTGGCCTGTACGGTAAACCTAGCGAAGATGGTCTTGATCTTTCCACCGATGTTTTGGTCTTCCTTGGTCCCTATGTCCAGTTGGGGTATATTGGAATGCCAATTTTGCTTTTCATTTATTCTCCAAAAGGGTGCATTGTTACAATATTGCGATCCTATTTGACAATATTATATTATATACAACTCTTCTCATTAATAATAATAATAATAATAATAATAATAATAATAATAATAATAATAATAATAATAATGATTTATTTTAGCTGGCAGAGTTAAGGCCATAAGGCCTTCTCTTCCACTCAACCAGCGAATAGTAAAATTATACAAAAATTACGTACATATTACAATTTTAAGATATTAAAATACAGACTAAACAAAATACAATGATGATGGATCTAATACTAGCTAATGCTAACAAAAACATAGAATATAATAAAATTAAAATGATATAAAATAAAGTAAGTAGCTTCCTACATGATTATTAATAGAATGCTCTATATAGTTGTTATGTGGTTAATGTTTTCATTGTGTCGAACTTAAGATATCAGTTAATTTGGATTTAAATAATGATAGCGATTGACAGTCCCTGACATGACTGGGAAGTGAGTTCCATGCTCTAGCCATAGATATTGTGTAAGATTCAGAGTACAGACAGGTCCTGTGTTGTGGTATCAAAAGTAAAGAAGAGTCTTGTGATCTTGTTCCTAAATTGTGATGAGCCGATAAATGTTGAAAACGTGTTGTTAAATAAGTTGGTAAATATGTGTGCAGAATTTGGAATAGTAAGGTATGTGAATGTAAAGTTCTTCTGTCATTTAGGCGTAGCCATGATAAGGCCTGAAATGAAGGAGACACGTGGTCATAACGACGGAGATTGAATATAAATCGAATGCACGCATTATGAGAAGGATTGTCTCAAGGACAAAGTGATACAGACAATTAATTTTTGAAATTGACGAAATACATTTTAAAAATTTCAAATTGTAATTGAAGTATACATACTATAAAATAGGAATTTTGTAAAGATGGTTTCTTAAAATTGAAATTGATCCTCTAATGGCAACGATGGTAATTTTAGGAAGATACACCCTGTCCAAATCTAAGGAATTCCAAAGTTTAGCTAAGAATCCTGGTATAGTACCTCTTGCCCCTATCATCAATCCTGTGAGAGTTATACTATCTAATTGGTATTTATCTTTGTAATAATCAATTGTTGGCTCATATATGGCTTTCTTTTCACAGTCAACTTCCTCAGGTTGGCCACTATGAGTCTCAAAACGGATTGTGGGATCTAATATCATACCAATTTTAGAAGATGGTCTAAATGCAATAATATCTATTCGTCTGTTTTTCCATTAGTGGCCACACATGAACTTCCTCATAAACTGTGTATCCATAATCTTGCAAAGCTTCTGCCATCATATTTCGAATAGTGTTGTGCCGAATGTTTCTCAGTGATTCTCCAAACGGACAGGCCCCAAGGACGTGTGCAAGGGTTTTGTGCTTTCTGCTACGTCTACAGAGGGTATCGTCCCTAAACCTGCCCGGCAAAGAACGCACCGCCACGCCGATACATTGGCTTGCATTTTAATTGCTTCTCTCCATTCGGAACAAGACAATCCCTGATGATCACGAATCCATTGATTTGCTGGTGCCAATTTATAATATCGAGTAAAAGGAAAGAAAATTAGTTCCGAAGCGGAAAAAACTAGTATTGCCGCTTAAAGTAAAAATATAAATGGTTGACCATTTATACGCGTTGGCGAGACATTTGCATCTATATCACACTGTTTAACTGTTAATGAATCAAGGAATCCGAAGACAAAATAAGGTATTCCATCTCAGAATTCACAGCTGAATATCAATCTTAATTGAAAGACCTTTTAAAAGCGGCAACACAGAAAAAAAATGACTAAGTTCTTTAAGTCCTTGCCTAAACCAGACAGTAATACTTAATATAAACTGTTCAAAATCTCTCATTAATTGATTTTATTTTGATAATTTTTATTTTATTTTGTAACCTTGGAACGTATCCCCATACAAATTACCATTCCATATTCGCGGTTTTTGTATTCGCGGCATATTTGCTGAAAATATCCCCCGAGAATAAGGAGCTTTTACTGTATAAAATAAACTTTAAAAGATAATATAAACATACACCACCCCCCAAACACACATACACACAATACATAGAATATACAACTATTCAACTAAGACATTTACTATTTAAATAATACGAGGAAGGTTTTCTTCTAAAAAAATCAGCGAAATCTAACCGTTAGAAGTGAAAGTTTACCTAATAATAATAATAATAATAATAATAATAATAATAATAATAATAATAATAATAATAATAATAATAATAATAATAATAATAATAATAGGCCGACAATTTTTTGTCCAATGCCACCAGGTTGTCTTTTATGACATTTATGACTGTCTCTCCTGGCATTGGCAGAATTGTAATCCATTTCTTAGGTTGGGGCACCTGGGATGCGGAGTTACGTTACCCCGATGATATGATGTGTGATAAATGATAATGAAGCGCCAGGAGAGTTCTTAACCTGAACTTAATCTAAATTTCAGACCATGGGTAACCACAGGAATAATCCCTTTAAGAAAAAATTGCTGTGCTCTGACTGAAATCGAACCCGGGACCCCAAGAACTGTAGTCAGTAACTCAGACCATTAGCCCTTGAGACTAGTCATAATATTATTATAGACAAAAAATCAGAACACAGGTAAATGATAAATAGTAGGCTAATAACCTATTAAATCACCGCGACAGAACAACGGTACTGAGGATGGAGAATGATTACTCCGAAACCGGTCTAAAAAGATCATAAAATATGATGTGAGGTGGTATTTTATTAACATTGAACCTAATTGAATGTCTTATGCAAAACTCTTTCTCTTTACCCTAATCAAACGTCTCCCTTTATACGTAGGTCCTTTACGTGCCCTACGTCACCCGGGCATTAGAGGGATGTTATATGTTGAGAGAGGATTTGAAAATGGATCA
Source organism: Diploptera punctata (assembly GCA_030220185.1). Lineage (NCBI taxonomy): Eukaryota > Metazoa > Arthropoda > Insecta > Blattodea > Blaberidae > Diploptera > Diploptera punctata. Next base: position 1,344,985 of record JASPKZ010007290.1, on the reverse strand, counting down.
CACCCTTACTTTTCTTTTCATTCTTCATTAAAATTGAATTGAATATCTTAAAAACTATTCAGGGAAAAACATTATTTGATAAAATGCACAACACAGAAATTAGGGACAAATATATTCAAGACAACCAAATTTATAATAATAATAATAATAATAATAGGTACTATTGCAGCCAATGGCCATGTAGAAAGAACTGTTTTCATGTCTTACAGAAGTCTGTTATCGATGTTCCTATGTTTTTACACTGTAATAGGTGATATCGGTCGCAGTGCGACCCACATAGTTTGCACTTGCACTTTTCTTCTGGGTTATGGCACTTCACTGTTGTACATATCCTGTGGTGGAAACCATGGACCGCGACTCTTGTCACGGTGTGTCTGAGGTCGTATCTGGCTGCTGTCCATTCCCTGTAGATCATCGCAATCCGTTGCGTAGAACTCAGGCCATATCTGTTCTCTCTTCTCGTTGAGTTCCCACAGCAGTTCTTTGTAGGCATCTGTTGCCGGCACGAGAAGGTCCAGGTGGAACTCTTCTATGAAGAATGATTCCTTTGTCAGTATGCATGTTAGGCGTGAAGGGGTGTATTTTGATACATTTAGCGCTATCTTATATTATATTTATTATAAATATACCAAAATATTGGAAGGATCATATAGAAAGAATAGAAGACAACCGACTTGCAAAAAAAAGAGCTAAAGAAGGTAGACCAATGAGGGGAGAAGAACGAGAGATGAATAGACAGTGAATTCACATCCAATGCGTCTTCCTCCGATGAGTAATTTTGGAAATAAACAGGATGAAAATCCTACAAATTATGATTAAGAAGAGAAGAAAATACTTACTTTTTGAACACACAAGGACAATGAGGTACTCACCTGATGAGTTATCAGCTCAATGCCAGGGCCATCCCCGAGCCAACATGAAGATTTAAGACTAGGCACACCATTCCTTTATACATTCATACTTAACAAAGCGAATGTAATATAGATGATTTTTTTATTTATTTAGCTTGGTGGAGTTAAGGCCATATGGCCTTCTCTTCCACTTACCAGGGCAAACATCATAGCATCAAGGATTGGACCTTAAGGTCTGTTCCGATCTCATGCTTCTACCATGAGACTTGAAAAGTACCATATTGATGTCCCCTGGAGACGTTACTGGCATCTCGCAGGTTATAATATCTGACAGGGCTGCCATCTACAGCTTGATATCAAGCCGTCTGTTGCATGAACCGTACAGAAGGGATACCTCTTCCGCTCTGCTGACCGTTGAGGATTTTCTCCTTGTCTTCATATTTGTCCAACATATGAAATTTAAATGCAAAAAATTACAATAATATTACATATGATGAAAGTTAAAAATTAAATTGTACCTGTTGGTAGGTGCCGTCGTCCTCAACTTTGTTAAAATATGTATATAAAATTAACTGGAGCGCTTTCGGAAGTTATCTTCCATCTTCTGCAGGTTGAGTTTCCGCTATTTGATGTTGTTGTGTACGGTGATGTATACTCCAACTGTTTGTAGCAGCAACAACATCAAATAACGGAAACTCAACCTGCAGAAGATGGAAGATAACTTCCGAAAGCGCTCCAGTTAATTTTATATACAATATTTAAACAAAGTTGAGGACGACGGCACCTACCAACAGGTACAATTTAATTTTTAACTTTCATCAGTGAAAAGACAGAAGGATAGAATACAGAAGGCAGAGATGCGGTTCCTAAGACAAGTAAAAGGATGTACAAGACTTGATAGAATAAGAAATGAGGATATAAGAGAAGAATTGAAAGTACAGCCTTTATTGGATAAAGTCACGAATTACAGACAGAAATGGATTGATCACATGGATGGAATGAGCAAGGAGAGATATCCATTGTTAGCCAGAAATTATCAAGCAAGAGGAAGGCGTGATGTTGGAAGACCTAGAAGACGTTGGGCTGATGCAATATGAAGTCGGAACGGGCAATTGCCTAATCCCTGGAGTGATGATGATGATGATGAACTTTCATCATATGACTTCATCTCAACGGAATTTGATATGAATTTTACTAGTATTGATAATATTACATACTAAATAATAAACTGAACAATAATAAAAAAATAATGTCTAATAATACAATAAAAATTAAAAAAACATTACAATTAAAACTGATGAAAGAATTATTTTTTTATTTTGAAAATAAACAGGATGAAAATCCTTACTTACTTACTTACTTACTTACTCACTGGCACTATCGGACCCGTAGGTTCATGGCCGCTCGGACATAAGCTCTCCATACATCCCTATCCTGAGCTAATGCTTTCTAATCATTCCCTGTATAATCTACTTCCCTCAAATCATAGTTAATGTTATTCTCCCACCTCATTCTTGGTCTACCAACTGGGCGTTTTCCCTCTGGCTTTCCTACAAGAAGTTTCCATGCACGTCTGTCATTCCCCATACGTGCAACATGTCCTGCCCATCGCAGTCTACGAGACTTAACTGTTCTTATTATATCTGGCTTCCTATAAAGACCATATAGTTCATTGTTATGTAGTCTTCTCCATTCACCTGTCTGTTCATCTCTCTTTGGTCCAAAAATTTTCCTAAGAACTTTATTCTCAAATACTCGTAATCTCCTTTCCTCCCTTAAAGTAAGAGTCCATGTTTCACGCCCATATAATATAACTGGTAGAATAATAGTTTTATATATTTTCAGCTTAACGTTTTTCGAAAGGAATTGGGACATCAAAAGTCTCTGCAATGCATAATAGCATGCATTTCCAGAATTGAGCCTATGTTTAATTTCTTTGTGCATCTCATTCCTATTTGTGATTATTATTCCTAGGTATTTGAATTCAGCCACTTCCTCAAAATTTCCCTCATTTGTCATTAGCTGTCCATTTCCATTATACACTGAATTTCTACGTGTGACCATATATTTAGTTTTACTGATATTTACTTCCAGTCCCAATCATCCTACAAATTATAATTAAGAACTAGAAAAAAGAAATATACACAAATGAATAACAGCTCATATGTACTATAAAAGAAAATAAATACACTGGTGTCCAAAAGTTTAGGATAATTTGTAAAACGGAAAATCAAAATGCTTAAAGAGGAGCAAGGAGTAAAAATTATTTATCAAAACGTTTCTCAGTACATTTAGTTTAGTTTACATACTAAATTATAATCTCTCTTCAACAATGAAAAAATTAATAGCAATTATAAATGAAAATTGCATTGTTGCAGTTAAGCCCTGTTCCATAAATCTTCATTTTTAAAGAGAGTTATGATATAATCAGATGTAGTGTAAGAACAGATTGCAGTAAAATGGCACAAAGACAACATCTGGACCCTCTGCTTCGGGGTAGAATTATTGGGCGGCTAGAAACAGGACAGACACAAACTGAGGTCTCCATAGCACTTAATGTGCCACAAAATGTTATATCTAGGTTATGGCGACGGTTCCAAGAGACCGGAGACGTTAGGCGAAGACCAGTGGGAGGTCGTCCAAGAGTTACAAATCCTCAGCAGGATCGATATCTTGCGTTAACTGCAAGAAGAAACCGAACAATGTCTGCCAGACAACTGAGTTCAGAACTTGCGGCCGCCTCAGGTATCAGAGTATCCAGACAAACTGTCTATAGAAGACTCAGAGCTGCTGGTCTGTATGCTAGACGGCCTGTAGTGTGCGTCCCACTCACCCTTGATAACAAGAGAGCACGTTTACGGTGGAGTCAGGAACATCGCGACTGGACTCTAAATCAGTGGAGCAGCGTGCTATTTACAGACGAGTCCAGATTCAGCTTGAACTGTGATTCGCATCGCGTGACTATCTGGAGGGAGCAAGGAACTCGTTACAACCCCATGAACATCATGGAAAGACATCCATTTGATGGCGGTGGTCTCCTGGTATGGGGAGGTATAATGATGAATGCACGCACAGAGCTTCACATCTTCGCAGGTGGCACTGTTAATGCTCAGCGGTATAGAGAAGAGATCCTGGAACCTCATGTAAGACTTTTCAGGGGAGCTGTGGGTCCAGAATTCATATTCATGGATGACAATGCCCGACCTCACAGATCACAACTGGTGGATGAGTTTCTTCAGGAGGAAGATATCCAGCGTATGGAGTGGCCAGCGAGGTCTCCGGATATGAATCCTATAGAGCATGCCTGGGATGCCTTAGGGATACAAATTGCATCTCGTCACCCCTCCTCCGAGGACACTTCAAGACCTTCACATTGCTCTTCATGAGGAGTGGAATTTGCTGAGCATCGAACTCCTGAACAACCACATCACTAGCATGCCACGTCGATGTGAGTCTTGTGTAGCTGTCAGGGGTAATCACACCCCATACTAATCATTTGAACCATTGTTGTTCAACTTTTATGTTCGAATTCTGAAATGCAGTTTTCGTTTATTGTGAAAATGACAAGTGAATGACGTATTCATGCCATTGTTTCTTTCGTGCCATGTTTCTAATTATCTGTGACATACCCTTACCAAATTTTGTATTATTCTGACAAATGCTTTATAATAAGTCGGCAAATGAACTAATTATCCTTAACTTTTGGACACAAGTGTATATTGAAAGCAATAAACTCTAATATATTAATCTATCGTTGATTGCCAAATGACATTCGTGAACCATTTGGGCCTTAACATTTCCCTAAAAAATCATCACCCAGGAGACCTTCCCGACCGGATTCGAACCCGGGCACGCTGTGTATGAGCACCGCTATGATGCAAAACTAATGAACATAAAACATCAGAACATCGTTATAGTATTAATTACAAAGCATACAAAAAGTTATACCAATTATTGTCGAAACAAATAAATAAATGAATTAATATTCAGTTACAATAAGTTTTTTATTTGTTTATTTTATTTTAAATCAAATAAATACATGTCTGGAAATTTAACTATTATAACTGATATGATAAAAGTTTAGTTATTTTGCATTTAATTTATATTAGTTATTTTGGTTTATGCGAGAATAAATTAAATGTATTATGTTTTTATATCTGAAATTGAGGATTAAATATTGAATCAGGGTCGTTAAATTTCACACTTCATTACCTAATAAATTGAAATCACATTTGTCTGTAGAATTATTTTCCACCTGTACATGTAGATCCTATACACATGGATCCGCCGCTGTGCTCTATGGACACCATCGTTGCGGCGGAACCAGTTTTGAGTCCCGGTCGGGATAAGCTTCCTGGGTGATTTTTTGGGCACGTTTCGTGGGTGATGTTTTTTTGGGGGGGGGCGATTTTCCACATATGTGAGACATATACGGTAGTCTCCAAATACCATCCGGCCATAATAACCATCCCATATAAGATCCTTAGAAGATGTATTAATTAAATGAAATAAGTCATGTAGGGGAATGAGAATCAACATTAATGACCATTTACTACACAATTTATTATTCGTTGATGACCAGATAATAATAGGACAAGATAAAGAAGATATACAGTGTGATTATAAAGTCCCAGTACATTTTGTGGATAACGTATCGCAAATAAAACAAAAATTATAAGGTAGTTTCAACTATCAAGTTAGTGTTCAACATAACCTCCATCAATCTCAAAACATGTTTCCCAACAACGCACCGTCGCCCGGAAAACATGCACCAACATATCCTCTGTAATCATTTCAGTCGCTTTGCGTATGCGTTCTTTCAGCATTTGCAGATTAGGAAACTTGGTTCTGTACACCTGTTGCTTGATGAACCCCCAAGCAAAAAAGTCCAGGAGTGCGAGGTCTGGCAAACGAGATGCCCAGATACGAGGAGATGCTCCTCCAATCCACCTTTTGGGAAACCTGTCATTGAGATACCCGCGTATAGCCAGAGCAAAGTGTGGTGGTGCTCCATCTTGTTGCAACACCACTGTATCAATGATACCATCTTGCTGTAACTGTGGCTGTAAGGAAAGTTGCAACATATCAAGATACACGTCTCCCATGAGGGTTTCCTTTGGAATCAGTCTCTAACTTCTTCATATGACTGGCCTCTTAAACGCGCAGCAACAATCTCTATCCGCTCTTCAACGGTGAACATATTTGTATCTTTCGAATGGATGTAACAGAAATACGATATGTAAGCGATTTCTTTAAAATGTACTGGGACTTTGTAATCACACTGTAGAATGTATTATTAGGAAGTTGGTAGATGCATTTAAGGTAGGTGGACAGAAGATAAATTATATCAAAACAGAATATACGGTAATCGGAGGAAATTTAGAAGACCTACAAATAAATCATATGATAATTAAACGTGTTGAAGAATTTAAATATCCTGGATCTATAATTAGATACATCTGGTTGTGAAAAAGATATTATTAACAGAGTAAATTGTGCAAGGAAGGCGATTAGATCACTGAAAGGCCTTCTATGGAATAGAAATTTGACCAGAAAAAAACAAAAAAAAAGAGATTATACAGACAATAATAGAAAGTATACTTACATATGGATCAGAAAGCTGGGAAATAAAAGAAAGGACGCAGAAAATAATATTGGCGACAGAAATGGATGGATTACGGAGAAGTATGAGAATATCTAGGCTACAACATATTCGAAATACATATATCAGACAAGAAATGGATGCACAAGAAACTGTTATCGAAAGGATAACAAAGAGAGCTTTACAGTGGTATGGACATGTACAACGGATGTCGGATGACCAGTGGCCTAAACATGTGTTAGATAGGATGGTACCAGGCAGAAGGAAGAGGGGGAGAAGTAGAAGAGCATGGTATGAGGGAATATATGATGTCATGATGAAGAGGGGTATGGAAGAGGGACAATGGGAATATAGGAATCTCTGGAAAGCAGGAATCAAGGGCAAACTGTTGTAAAGTGGAAAGCCTGTATTAAGTAAGTAAGAAGCCAAAGGGTACAAGTAATACATTATTAATTTTGGAATTAAATGTAGACTTTAGTAGTTAAAGCAGATACTAATCTGAGTGACCAATGAATATATGTAAAAATCTGTCTGGTGCTGAAATCTAGTGGCTGATAATAAAACTGCTAAGACAGTCACATATGGAATGTCTCAACTTTGGACATCATTTAATCAAAACTGACCTTTGTTACTTATACCCCCCCCTGACTTCTAAGGATCTCATATGATATTCGCCTTGTATAGTATGAATGTATGAATGAATGGTGTGTCTTGCCTTAATTGTTTGTGTGTTTAAGAGCCGGCAACAGCATTTAGCCGATCACTCATTTAGGAAGTCCTCTATAACCACATGTAGTCAAAAAGTATGAATGTAATCTAAAGTTAGAGAAATATATCCTATCCTGGCAGATTATATTCCTATAAGGTGGTCCTCATAGCGAGCGGTGGCACGTAAAAAAGTGTCCTAAAATGGCTAGGTTAAACAAAGGAAAAGCAATAAAATAAAGTATGTTTATTTGGAATGGAAATGAGATATATAATTTTGAAATTAAGGTATTTCTATTTTAAATGAATTATCGATTAGATTCTAGGAAGAGAGTTGCATTTTTTAACACTTCATTACGCAATGAACTATTTAAGCTTATCTCTTGCATTTAAAATACAAAACCGCATTAAACAAATTAACGTTGGTTCTTTCTGATCTGCTACATATAATATTTTCTAAATCAAATCGAAGATTGTTTATAATATTGTATAATAAAGTAATACTTAAATTCCCTGACATGCAATTTCTCTGTTCATTTCACTTTAAAAACACAATAAAAAAGTTATCATGAATGAATATCAATATATTTAATTAAATAGTCCACCGCTGTAGTCTCCGGGTAACGTGCTGCCTTGTCGTGCAACATAGCATAGGGTTCGATCCCACGTCGGGACAAGTTTTTTAGGTGAGGTTTTTTTCGGGGTTTTTCTTTAGCTATAAGATAAATGTCAGGAAACTTTAAGGTCCAAACGGTCCCCGAACACCATCTGGTCATCATTAACATCAACATCACATTCGTCTAATTAAGTTAAGTTTAGTTTAAGGCCACTCCCGGCGCATCATTACCATCATCATCATCAATTCTCATCATCGGGGCAGCGTAATCCCGCTTCCAAGCACCCCAACCTCAGAAGTGGGTTACAAGTACGCCATGTCAGGAGAGAACACCAGAAATGTCGAAACGACAACCTGGGGCATTGAAAAAATATATATTCTAATAGGTTTTTTACGTCTTTTATAAATATTATTATTATTATTACAATTATTATTATTATTATTAGTAGTAGTAGTAGTAGTAGTAGTATTATACTTTCTACAATATTGTAGGAAGTATTATGTTGTATGGATCGGAGACATGGACAATTAAAAGGTGCCAAGCAAACAAGTTATTAACAACAGACTTTTGACTTGCCTTATATATATATATATATATATATATATATATATATATGTGTGTTTCTTCGGTGCACGCACACACACACACATATATATATATATATATATATATATATATATATATATATACATGGTACAATCATTAAGTTTTGAGACTGAGCATACAGTGGCGCTGTATTACGCTATAGCGCATAGGTGGACGCCGTGTTATGGTACCTTGTCAGTTAGTCTCTCGTCCCAACAAGAGACAGTTGAGTGCATGCACTGCGAGCAGAACTGCGGTCTTTGTTGTGACGGTGATTTGAATGCGCACGTCGGAACTCGAGATATCATCATTTTGAGCAATGGGCAAACATCAAATTCTGTCAGAAATTAGGCAACACCTCTGCCGAAACGTTTCAAATGATGCAGCAAGTTTACGGTGAGTATGCATTGAGTGGTAGTGTTGTGTTTAGGTGGCACCGACGTTTTTTTTTTTTTTTTTTTTTTTTGCAAGGAAGAGGCAGTTTGGAAGATGATGTGCGTACTGGTCGGCCACAAACAATTCGAACTAAACGCAAGATCGAAGAAGTTGTAACTTTGGTGCGTGCTAAAACTACTCCCTATCAGTACTGGCAGCAGTGGTAGGGGTCAGCTATGATACTTGCTACAAAATTCTGTCTGATGATCTGAACATGTCTCATGTTACCCAGAACAGTGTGCCAGGAATCCTGTCGAAAAACCAACGTGATGATCACATGACGATTTGTGGTGACCTCATCAGTAGTGCTGACGATGATACGACGTTTCTCAACCGGATAAAAACTGAAGACGAAACATAGTGTTTCATTTACGATCCGCAACTGAAACGACAATCCGCCATCTGCAAAACGCCATTATGACTATGACAGAAAAAACCGCGACAAGACAGGTCAAACGGCAAGGTGATGCTTAAATTGTTTTTTGATTCAATTGGAATTGTTCACATGGAATTCATCCCAGAAGGTGCAACTGTAAACAAAAGGCGCTACAAAAAAAGTTCCTTGGCCGTTTACGCGATTCAATTCGCCTTAAACGACCTGAGATTTGGCGTACAAAGAAATGACTATTGCCACATGACAATGCCCCCGCACATCGTTCTGTCCTTGTCCAAGAGGAACTTGCAAGGCAACAGGTGACAATTTTGCCACAACCTCCGTACTCACCTGAATCTCGCACCATACGATTTTTTTTTCAATTTCCTGGCATAAAAGCAATTCTACGTGGGAGTAGATTTCATTCTTCCGAAGAGGTCATGACTGCCACAAGAGAAGCCATATGGGACCGTCCTGCCAACATCTTTCAGCGGTGCTTCCAGCAGCTTACCACCGTTGGCAAACGTGCATAACGGTCAAAGGCGGCTTATTGTGAGGGAGGATATGGTTATGTTTAAGTGTACGCCTAGTTATCGGAATCTTGTGAGACATACAGATACTTGTGGGTGCCTCAGTCTCAGAACTTAATGACTGTAGTAGTAGTATATATATATATATATATATAAAATTGATGAATATAAACAGAAAGCTTACTCATATCACTCTGAAGATCGCATAAGTTATAATCTAGATATAAAAGCTCTATAAATAATATGTGAGTGAAAACTAACTCACTCACTGGCTCTATCGAACCTGTAGGTTGATCGCCGCGCGTACATAAGCTCTCCAATCCCTATCCTGAGCTGATGCTTTCCAAACATCACCTGTATAATCTACTTCTCTCAAATCATGGAAAATGTTATTCTCCTACCTCATTCTTGGTCTACCAACTGGGCCTTTTCCTTCTGATTTTCCTACAAGAAGCTTCCATGCACCTCTTGCATTCCTCATTCGTGCCACACGTCCTGCCCATCGCAGTCTACGATACATAATTGTTCTTATTATATCTGGCTTCCTATACATACCATATAGCCCACTATTATGTAGTTTTCTCCATTCACCCGTCTTTTAGTCTCTTTTTGGCCCAAAAATGTTCCTAAGCAAATATCCGTAATGTTCTTCCCTCCCTTAAAGTAAGAGTCCATGTTTCACATCCATATAGGCCTAATATAACTGGGAGAATAACAGTTACTGTATATATATATATTTAGTTTAACTTTCTTGAAAGGAATTGGTACGTCAAGAGTCTCTGCAATGCATAGTAGCGCGCATTTCTAGATTTGAGCCTATATTTAATTCCTTTGTGCATCTCATTCCTATTTTTAATTATTGTTCCTAGGTATTTGAATTCAGCCACTTCTTCAAAATTTCCCTCATTTTTCATTAGTTGCAGGTGAAAACTATGAAGTTATAATCACTTTTTTCTTCTTTTCTGTAAATTTTGCTTATGTTATGGGTCCCCGACTTAAAAAGGTTGAAGATCAGTCTCTTCCTTAGATATTGAAACATTTCATCGAGTGCTATAAGGAGGAAATAAAACTAAGGTGGCCATGTATAAAATGTTGGTGTGAAAGTGTGGAAACTGGGTAAAGTGAATTGCATACAAGTATTATTATAATTTGATTTGAAGAGGCTGTATTTTACAGTCTGCAGTATATTACACAAATCCGCGCGTTCCTGTATCGATTCGAGTCTACTTCACCTTTCTGCAACAGTGGCACATGGTTTCTTTTCAATTCCAGTACATAGGTGTGCATCGACACAATAAATAAATTATTGCAAGTGAAACTTCTCTAAGAAGCTTAAGTCGCACTCAGATGTCACAGATCATCCCAACGACCTTCAATGAAAAAAGGGCGCATTTACATGTCAATCGGACATCTGTCATGGTTCACATTCCATGTGTCTCCAGTACACACTAGCTTTGTAGATGCCGTACATATTTATTGTTCTAAAACTAAACTAAACTCCATCCAGCTGCTGGCCTCACATCCACATGTGTTAATCACTAGAGACCGGACGTTATGGAAAATGCCTACATTTATTTATTATAGATATTGTAATATGAGAAAACAAAAATAAAAATAAATCAAAGGGAACCAATACATATAACAGGAGGAGTTAGACAAGGTTGTTTATTTCGACGACATGATATGTTCTTCTCAAAATTTTCCTTTAAAAATTAATAATATATGTTCTATTGTTTCTTTTAGAACCCAAGTTTCACTAGCATATGTAACTACTGGCCTAATGAGTGTTTTTATAACCTTATTTTCTGGAGAATCAAAACAAATAATGAACTAAACAAATTAATCAAAAATCAGAATATAGCAAACCAGATAATATCTCTCATAATTAGTTGGCTTGGACATTTGATAAGAGAGGATGAACAGAGACTGGTCAAGAATCCTATAGGAGGTAGAACAGTTGGAAGACCAAATATCAGATGGGAGGATGATACAATGAACGATCTAAAGAAAATTAAAGTGACTAACTTGAATGTAGCAAGAGACAGATTGGCATGGAGGAAGACAGTTGAGAAGGCCAAGACTTTCACATTTGAAGTTCTCGCGCCTTAGGGTGATGATGAAGTGCTAATAGTGTATTAGAGAAACGAACGAAAAATCAGAAACCACCTTAATCTGCTGAGAGACAAATTACAAAATAAAGATATTTATATTTGTTTAAAAGGAGGTAGCTAATACCCGAAAGGCTGTTATCTCTTGTTAGTCTTATAGTAAGTTCTAAAGTCAAGTAGTGGAAACGGTATAGGATTTAGAATAGTGGGAGGTCCTGTGTTTAGTAGATTCTGGTTTAATTGTGTCGTCAGATTATAATTGGAGAAAAGGAGATGGAAGCGAAAGGATACATTTCTTAGTGTAGAACTACGTATAATTCTGAACAGCAGCGTAAGATGGAGTTCTTTTTTTCTACGATCATGGAGATGGAGTCAACAAAGTTCACGGAAGGAAGAAGAAATATAGGCATACTTAACGAATATTAAATACCGTACTTACTCACTGGCACTATCGAACCCGTAGGTTCATAGCCGCGCGGACATAAGCTCTCCATATATCCCTATCCTGAGCCAATGTTTTCCAATCATCCCCTGTATAATCTACTCTCAAATCACAGTTAATGTTATTCTCCCACCTCATTCTTGGTCTACCAACTGGCCGTTTTCCCTCTGGTTTTCCTACAAGAATCTTGCAAGCACGTCTTTCATTCCCCCATTCGTGCCACATGTCCTGCCCATCACAGTCTACGAGCCTTAACTGTTCTCATTATATCTGGCTTCTTATAAAGACCATGTAATTCACTTATGCAGTCTTCTCCATTCACCTGTCTGTTCATATCTCTTTGGTCTAAAACTTTTCCTAAGAACTTTATTCTCAAATACTCGTAATCTACTTTCCTGCCTTAAAGTAAGAGTCCATGTTTCGCACCCATATAATATAACTGGTAGAATAATAGTTTTAACGAATATTAAATATATATTATATTTCTGATGCACATATTATGAATACCTTGCATTTTACAGCATTATGTCTATGTTATTACATTTTATAATATTAACTTAAACAATCCTACTTAGATTTTCTTAGATTCTTAGATTGGAATCGTGGATTATAAATACATTAGAAGAACGGGATATGAACCCAGGACATAATGTTTAATTCAATGGTGTCATCCATCACAATGCTGACATGCACTGCAATGCAGGAGTGAAACATATTTTTACAGGAAGCCATTTCTCACGACGTCGCTTGACCACACAAAACCTGAGCCCCCCCATTTCTCAGGACTTCACGCTCCGGTGGGCCCCGCACCTGCTGCGCGCCACCACGTCATCTGTGATAAACATCTTAATACTTCATCCGGGGAATTCCCATCAACTCATACCCGGGGACCAACAGCTTAACACCTTCACAAAGTATATCTACAACTTAATTTGGTGCCTAAAGAATACGACCGTAAACAGGGCATCTATGGTCTCTGACCCATTATAGAATCATATATTTACAAAGCATACAAAGAACATCTGTAGTTTCTGATCTACTATAAAGATATATTTTTATAAAGTATTCAAAGGACATTTATAGTTTCTGAACTTCCATAAATATCTTCTATTTTCAAAGCATAGAGAGAACATCTATAGTTTCTGATCCGTTGTAGAAACTTATATTTAAAAAAATAAGTAGGACATCTATAGTTGCTCATCTACAGTAGAGTTTTTATTTTTCAAAGCATTCAAATTATATCTATAGTTGCTGATCTCTCGTAGGGGTCTTATATTTACAAAGCGTACAAAGGATATCAATAGTTTCTGACATAGAATTTTTATATTTATAAAATATACAAAAGATATCTAAAGTTTCTGGCCATTATAGAGATCTTATATTTACAAATCACATAGAGGGAACCTGAATTTTCTGACCCTTAATACGGGTCTTATTTTTACAAAGTATAAAAAGAATGCCCATAGTTTCTCACCCATCGTGAGGTTATATATTTGTAAATCATAGAGAGAACACCTGCAGTTTCTGACCCTTGATACAGGACTTATATTTATAAAACATACAAAGGATATCTATAGTCTCTGACCTACCGTAAATGTATTATATTTACAAACAGTACAAAGGACACATATAGTTGCTGATCCACTGTAGAAGCCTTATATTTACAAAGCATACAAAGGACACGTATAGTTGCTGATACACAGTTGAGGTTTTATATTTACGTATCACACAGAGGACATCTTTGGTTCCTGATCACCAAACCATACAATGGACATAATATTTATAACCTTCCATAGAGGTCTTATATTACAAAGAATACGAAGGATATCTATAGTTTCTCACTAATCGTAGATGTATTATATTTACAAAGTATAAAAAAGACATCTATAGTTTCTGACCCTGAATACTTATCTTAATTTACAAAGCATATAGTGATACAGGTTTTACAGTCTATTTTCTGAGTATACAAAGGACACCTATAGTTTCTGATCAACCGTACAGGACTTATTTTTATAAAGCATACAAAGGGTACTTACGGTTTCTGACACATAATACTAGTTCTCCACAGAGCCGTATAAGAAATTCTACCGGATCTCGACGGAAAGCGAGCCCGGCTTCAGCGCTTGTCGTTCCTGAAGGGTCTGCTTTAGTTTTATGCTTGTCAATCTCTCTCACTTTCCCTGCCTTCAAGGGTAGTAAACAATATGAATAGTAATTTTAATAGCCGACTCCAGTGGACCCTGTTCACCGGGAATTACAAGCGCTGATGCCGAGTGCCGTAGAGAATGCCACAGATCGCTCTGTGAGTACAAAACATTCAAGGACTTCTACAGTCCAAGTAGACCGCGAATCCTGGCCGGGACCTGCAGATTATTATGGTCCGCGGGCCGCGTTTTGTTTATTTTAAAAGTGGCGCTAGATAAAGCTTGTGAATTTATTTCCATCTCCGCAGCTCGTCCGAGTAATGGTGTGTCGAGTCGGTGGAGCGGTCGCCATATTTTATCTCTAACAGCTGCGCCATCATCTTTAATGAGCTTTCTACTCTGATAGAGCGACGCTTTATACAGCGTGTTCAACATTTTATGGGTATCTATGCATTAGAGTTAAATAGCTCCTGGCGGGAAATTAAGACTTCAATTCAGTAAGTATGTAGTGATATTTATTGATATTTTTTTCTAAAAGAGAAAGTACGTACCTCTTCAATAATAATTACTTACTTACTTAATTACTTACTTACTTACTTATTTATTTACTTACTTATTTACTTACTTACTTACTTACTTACTTACTTACTTACTTACATACTCACTGGCACTATCGAACCCGTAGGTTCATGGCCGCGCGGACATAAGCTCTCCATACATCCCTATCCTGAGCTAATTCTTTCCAATCATTCCCTGTATAATCTACTTCCCTCAAATCATAGTTAATGTTGTTCTCCCGCCTCATTCTTGGTCTACCAACTGGGCATTTTCCCTCTGGTTTTCCTACAAGAAGCTTCCATGCACGTCTTTCATTCCCCATACGCACAACATGTCCTGCCCATCGCAGTCTACGAGAATTAACTGTTTTTATTATATCTGGCTTCCTATAAAGACCATACAGTTCATTGTTATATAGTCTTCTCCTATAATAATAATAATAATAATAATAATAATAATAATAATAATAATAATAATAATAATAATAATAATAATAATAATAATAATAATAATAATAATAATAATAATAATAATAATAATAGCTTTATTTTACCAGGCAGAGTTAAGGTCTTAAGGCCATGGCTGCCACTGAACCAGCTTTTAAAAAATAAAATAAATAATCTTACATCTAAATTACAATAAACATAAAACGATTACATGTTATATATACAATACAATTATTATTTATAATGTATTTTGATTTATTCTAGATTTAACAAATTTAACATAATCTGTACAAGATGTCCACCGCTGTGGTCTAGAGGCAGCGTGCTGCCTTTTCACGCAGCGGGCCCGGGTTCGATCCCCGGTCGGGGCAGTTTTTCTGGGTGAGGTTTTTATCGGGGGTTTTCCTCGCCTGTAAGACAAATGTATGGAAAACTTTAAGGCCCAAACGGTCCCCGAAATCATATGGCCATCATCCTTATCATTATCATCATCATCCTTCACTGGTGTGGAAAGCAACGGGAAGCTAACACACCTACAATTCCCTAGTATAACTGCAAGCATAGCATGAAAATGTTATGATTGCAGTGAAGGACCTGCCTTCGGACAGAATTACTATGGATGGATGTACAAGATATAAAAAACTAAAAAAAAAATAATGACATAGTATAAATGTAAATAAATAGAGAAAAATTAATCATTAGACAACAAGTAATAATAAAACGCGCGGACCTTTTTTGGCCGTTAATACCTATTTTTGTTCCACGATAATATATAGGCCCTATAGGCTACACACCCATCCCATTTCCATTCACACATATACATAATGAAACAAGTACCGCTATTAATTATTCTCTGTCATCCATACGCCATTTATAGGCTTGTATCTCCTATTGAAGTGCGACTTTGTCCTTTGTATAATTGAAATTTAGCCTATGAAACAAACTTGAAATACAAAACACACATTCAGCCGTTATAGCTAGTTTTTTTTTTTTTTTTAACCAGGAGCCGCTATTCATTGTAACTACCCGAATGCTTCACGGATCTGCATAGGCATCGGTCCCACACTGACCCAAATTCCACGAGAACATTTCTTCCCCATGGGTACTCGAACGAGCGCAAGTTCCATAGCTCTGCAACAAGGCATCATACCTTAAACCAGCTATCTAAGCCTGCATTTGCCACGATGTCACTGGTCACCTGGATCTGTATTCAGTATTTTCTTTTCCCCTTCTTTGTCCTCCATTTTTATCACATGGCCTGGCCATTCAATATTTTAATAAATTCAATTCTATTTAATACTATTAAAGAGAAGATTTTGTATCTCAACTGGGAATATAACGCAGAATCTCCAGCTTTGCGCAATGACACTCTAACATTGTGCTATTCAGGCATCCAAGAACGAACACAAATTTCTATCACTTTTAAATACCTTGTGCCCATAGTAGTGATATCTATTAGCAATACAAACAGGCTTGCTTCCTGGCTGCCTAGATATTTATAAAGTAAAGTTCCAGCGCGCAAAGCTGGAGACCCTGAGTTCAAATCCCGGTATAGGTAGAAACTTAACTCTTTATTTTTATTAACCATTGCATGTGGACAGCTTGCCTGAGTATATGAATAACAATATTAAGTTTGAATTGTATTTAAGCCACCAAGCATATTATATAACTTTTCGTTAGGACCATATATACTTACATATATAGTGTTCTGCCCAAGAGCAGGTCTTTCACTGCAAACTCAGCATTCTCCACTCTTTCTTTAACTCAGCTTTCCTTTTTGTATCCGCATACAAAGCATTTATTTTAATATTGTTTTTAATCTGATGTCTTTTTCTGCCTCTAACTTCCTTTCCGTTGACCATTCCTTCTAGGGAATCCGTCAGCAGGCAGTTTCTTCTTAGCCAGTTGCCAATCCAATTTCTTTTCCTCTTCTTTATGAGTTCCAGCATTGTTCTTCCTTCACCCACTCTGTCTAGCACATCTTCATTTTTTTATTTTGTCTATTTTATACGTTCCATCCTTCTCCATATCCGCATCTCAAAAGCTTCCAGTCGCTTTTCCTCATTGCGTCGTAAAGTCCAAGTCTCTGCGCCATACAATGCTACACTCCACACAAAGCACTTCAGTAGCATCTTCCATAATTATTTTGCCAGAGATCCGCAGAAAATACTTCTCATATATATCGGTCCTATTATGAGTGTAAACGGTAAATATAATTCTACAAAACCAATTAATAATAATAATAATAATAATAATAATAATAATAATAATAATAATAATAATAATAATAATAATAAGTCCTGCGCCGTAGCCGAGAGGTGAAGTTACACTACAGGAATTGGAAAATGGTTGTCTAAGATATGAAAAGATGGCGACGTTTGCTGAAGGAAGCTAGAACCCTCCCAGTCAATTATGACGATGATATTTATTTATATAACTTACGGTACTTATTACTGTGTGTCTATTTGATAAACCTAGTAAATTTAAATTTTACTAGAATAACGCCTCGCTGTCCTATTGACGTTTCCCACGTAGGCCTATAGCACGCCTATTCCATCACGTCACTGTTTCCGTTAATGTAAGCTTATTTCTATCTATCTCCGGGTTTTTACAGCTGTTGCCGTCTTCCCGTTCCAAGCCTCCAAAGCCTACGATCTTGGGTATCTTCAATGCTTAGCCCCTTTGCTTGCATGACTATCCTCATGTTTTCCTTACATGTTAACTTTGGCCTCACTTTTTTCTTATTTCTGGTCGGTTGCCATGGCCGGTTCCAAGCCCGGATGAGAAAGGAGGAGGGGGGAGGAGTAACAACCTCGTTAAAAAACCGGGGACTGATAAGCTCTGTAAGGGCCCCTAGCCAGGGTTACGGTGAAGATCCCAACGATAGAGTCGGCGCAGGATCTGCGGATCTGGCGGAAGAGGCAACCCTATCTCTAAGGAAAATAGAGAAATGCTGCCTTCCGGTGACGAGGGATCTTCAAAGGCTATGGATGGCAGGAAAACCCAGATATAAAATCCCCGGTCCTCCAGGTTGGAGGTTTATGTCGTGGGCTAGCTCCCCACACATTAGAAAAAATCATACAATGCTGAAAGACCAAACAAATCAAAGCCGGATAGAAAAAAGTATGAACGACAGAATCAACGAAAACGGACATTGAAAATGTTATTTATATATTGTGTAATTAAGCATGCCTAAGTATTACATTACATGTTATTAATATGTTCGCCATTATTATGTAGATAAAAATTCACGTTGCCTTTTTTTATTAAAAAATAACTCTTCAATAATTTTTACTTCCAGTACATTTTTTTTTTCAGTTAAACAACGTGCATGATGTTTATCGGGTATTCATAAAAATTGAGCCTAAAGATATATTTTTTTGCTCGCTTGTTACCTTTTGTGTGTAATATAATGAGTTATAATAATAGAAGTAATAATAATAATAATAATAATAATAATAATAATTTATTTAATTTGGCACATGCGGATGTAATATAAAAATATTTGTAGCAATTGATTACACCACAAAAAACACTGTTTGCACTTTCTTAAACTATTATTTCCCAGGAATTTACGTTCCAGAAAAATATAATTGACATGTTTACATCATAGAATATCATAAAATAATTAATAATCTATAATGTTGGTTACTCCACTAGGGTGCATCCTTACAATATTGCAATCCTTTGGCAATAAATAATATGATCTGGTTGCAGTGATCAACAAATGAAGCGTAACAATCGTTTCTCATTTGATTTCAAACATCGCCGTTTACTTTAAATAAATAAATATTTTAAAATAACTAAAGTTAAATAATGATTTTGTGAGTAAACATCTTAATTGTATTCGTTAAATAGTACTAACAAATGCCACTCTTGATTTCCAAATTTTCCAGATAAATTGAAAATCACTCGTGGCATTAGTTAGCCTATAATAAAATTAAACGGAAAATACATATGCTATAAAGATCTTAATATACTTATTATTATTATTATTATTATTATTATTATTATTATTATTATTATTATTATTATTATCTTCTTCTTCTTCTTCCTTCCAAGTATTAGGCCAAGGCCTGTTACGATCCTATAGAAAATTTTCCCTCCAGCGTTTCATAGGACGGCCCAGTGATCTTCGTCCTCTTGGTATATAATTATAAACAGCTTTGGGGATCCGATTTGAACTCATTCTTTCAAGATGGTGTTTCCAATTTAGTTGGTACTGTTTAATATATTCCAAAATTGGCGTAGTCTTCAATTCTTTTAAGATATCGGTGTTCCTTTTCTGATCCCATCTGGTGTAACCCGCTGTTCTGCGCATGAATCTCATTTCACAAGCCGTTATTCTGCTTTCATGCTGGTTTTTAGTGTCCATGCTTCACTACCATAGGTCAACACTGGTCTAGCCAAAGTGTTATATAAACGTAATCTGGTGTTTTTTTGTACAAGGGATGGTTTCATAACTTGATTAATAATTCCTAAACTTTTATTATAACTAGTAACTTTTTCAGGGATATCCTTTTCATCCCAGATAGAGAGATAATATCCAAGATATTTAAATTGATTAGATCTCTCTAAAATTTTATTCTGGAGACAGATTTTACTTTGTATGGGGTCCTTCCCATGAAATGTCATAATTTTAGTTTTGTAAATTGATATTTCCATATTAAATTTGGCACCTATTTTTTGTAAATTATAAATTGATCGTTGCAAATCATTTTCGGAAAGTGCCAGAAGAGATAAATCGTCTGCAAAAAGAATAGCATCGAGTTTGAGGTTCCTATTGATGGGTATTATTATTATTATTATCATTATCATTATTATTATTATTATTATTATTATTATTATTATTATTATTATTATTATTATTATTATTATTATTATTATTATTATTATTATTATTATTATTGATGAAGGAGAAACTTCTACAACCGGAAGATTGGATGGACAGACAAAATTGGCTATTAGGAAACGGACCATGTCAAAGACATTAATCAACCGATGGTCTATCTATTGTTATTGTTATTGTTATTATTATTATTATTATTATTATTATTATTATTATTATTATTATAACTCCGCCATGGCCGGTCCCAAGCCCGGATGAGAAAGGAGGAGGGGGAGGAGTAACAACCTCGTTAAAAAACCAGGGTTCAGTTGGCTCCGACTGATAGTACTCTGTAAGGGCCCCTAGCCAGGGTTACGGTGAAGACCTCAACGGCAGAGTCGGCGCAGAAGGAGTCCTTCATCACGGCGGATCTGGCGGAAGAGGCAACCCTATCTCTAAGGGAAATAGAGAAACGCTGCCTTGCGGTGAAGAGGGATCTTCAAAAGCTATGGGAGGAAAACCCAGACAGAAATTTTCCTGGTCCTCCAGGTTGGGGGTTTATGCTGTGGGCCAGCTCCCCACACATTAGAAAAAAAAACAAAATGCTAAAAGACCAAATCAATCAAAGCCGGACAGAAAAAAGTATGAAAGACAAAAGCAACGAAAACGGACATTGAATATAGGCACGTGGAATGTACGAGGAATTAGAAACAAAATTAATGAAGTAGCAGGAGAATTATTCCAGAACAATATAGATATTGCAGCAGTGACGGAAACAAAAAAGAAAGGATCGGGAAATTCATATTTAGGAAACTACATACATTTTTGGTCAGGTGTAAATAAATCAAAAAGAGCTAAAGCAGGAGTATCAATGTTTGTAAAAAAGAAATACAGTAAAAACATAACAGAATATGAACATATTAATGAAAGATGCCTAAAGATTAAAATGAAGCTTATGGGAAGAACAATGGTGTTCTTAGCAGTCTACGCACCAACAGATGATGCTGCACAGAGTCAGAAAGAAAAGTACTATTCAGTATTAGTGGAACAAATAGAGAAAATACGAAGTAATGAAGAATTAATACTAATGGGAGATTTAAATGGGAAAGTGGGTAGAAGAAACAATGATGAAGCAGTAGGAAAATAGGGGGAACAAGAAGTCAACGATAATGGAAATAGAATCATAGAGATGTGCAAACAACATAAATTAAAGATAGTAAACACATTTTTCGACCATAAGGATATTCATAAATTTACTTGGGAACGACCTAGTCTCAATCAGAAATCAATAATAGACTACATAATTGTAAAGCAAAATACTTCCTTATTTATTAAGGACTCAAGGGTTAAAAGAGGAGCAAATTGTGGTTCTGACCACTATCTACTCACAGCACAGATCATCCCCAAATTCCCTACAGGGAAAAAAGTGCATGATGAAGCAAGGGAATCAACAATGCAACCGAAGCAGGAAGAAAAATTTAAACTGTATTTATTTAATCAGGATAGTATCAAAAACTTATATAAAGAAAGACTGAGGATTAAAATTGAGAATTTGGATTACAAGGAAGACATAGAAGAAGAATATAATCAATTAAAGGAAATAATACATTCGGCAGCAAAAGAAGCATTAGGCACAATAAATAAAAAACAAAATACCCAAGATTGGTGGAATGATGATATTGAAGAATTAACCAAAAAGAAGAAAAAATGCTACTTAGAATGGTTGGCAAATAAAACAACAGAAAATTGGATAGAATACAAGAGAACAAACGCCAAAGTTAAAAGGAAAGTGATAGAAGAAAAAAACAAATTATGGAAAAGCAAATGCCAAGAAATAGAAAGTTATATAGGAGGATCACAATCATCAGAAGTATGGAGATTTCTAAAAACACTGAAAACCAACCAAGGACCCAGCAAGATAAATTTGTTAGCAAAATCAGACGCAGAAAAACATTACAAAGCTTTACTGTCAGAAACTAGAAATGAGTTTATGGAAACAACAGAAAATCCATCCATAGAAATGAACGCCCTGGAATTTGATACAATAGATACAGAATTAGAAATTCAAACCCTAAAGAATAAAAAGGCACCAGGGCCGGGAAACATACCAAATGAGTTAATTAAATATGGCCCAAAAAATTTAATAGGTAGATTGAGGGACTTGTATAATAAGTGCATTGCAATACAGAAGATTCCTGATGAATGGAAAATAAGCTACATAGTACCAATATACAAGAAGGGCGATAGAAGAGACGCAAAAAACTACAGAGGACTAAGTATAAATAACACATTATATAGAATATTTACGAAGTTATTAAAAACAAAGTTACAAAAAGATGTTAAAGACAAATTAGGAGAAGATCAAAATGGATTCAGACCAGGAAGGTCATGTGTTGACAATATATTTGCAATACAACAGTTAATTGAAAAACGGACTGCAGTTGGAGAAGAAACCCATTTGACAATGATAGATTTAGAGAAAGCTTATGACTCAATTCCGAGGAACAAATTATGGGAAGTATTGGAGAAATACAATATTGACAGAAACCTAATAGAAATTATTAAACAAACCTATAAAGATAACTCCGCTTATGTTAAAATGGGAAATATAATGTCTAATCCTATAAACACCTCAAAGGGATTGAAACAAGGGTGCAGTCTATCACCAATTTTATTTAATATTTATGTAGAATTTATATTAACGAAATGGAAACAAAGCTGCAAAGGTATGGGGATCCCAATAGGCAATAGATTTTTGCTGACATTACAATTTGCCGATGATCAACTGGTTTTAGCGCAAGACAATTTTGATATGGAATTCATGATAAAAAGGTTGAAAAGCACATATGAATCATGGGGTCTCACAGTAAATTTACAAAAAACAGAATATCTGGCAATAAATAGCAATGAAAGAGAAAACTTAGTATTGGAAGATGGAATCCAAATAAAGCAAGTGAAACAAACTAAATATTTGGGAATGATTATGGATAACATCGAAGGTATAGGCAAAGAGAACATAAAACATAGAATTGAATTGAGTAGCAAAATAATATCATCATTAAATTCCATATGGTGGGATAAGCATATTTGGAAAGACACAAAAAAATATATTGGTAAAACATTGGTGGAATCTGTTGCAATGTACGGAAGTGAGGTATGGACAATCAATAAGTACTACAAGAATAGACTAATAGCTCTAGAAATGGATTATTTACGAAGAAGTGCCAGAAAGTCTAAATTAGAACGTGTCACAAATAAGGAAATTAGAAACAAAATGGAAGCAGAAGAAAGCATAATTGAAAGAATTGAGGAAAAGGAATTAAAGTGGTTAGGACATGTTTTAAGAATGGAAGATGAGCGATGGCCGAAGCAACTATATGAATGGCATCCTAACAGAAAGAAGAAAAGAGGAAGACCAAGGTTAACATGGAAGGAAAACATGAAGACAGTAATGCAAGCTAGAGGGCTAAGCATCGAAGATGCCCAAGACCGTAGGCTTTGGAGGTTTGGCACGGGAAGACGGCAGCAGCTGTAAAAACCCGAAGATAGATAGAGATTATTATTATTATTATTATTATTATTATTATTATTATTATTATTATTATTATTATTATTATTATTATTATTCAACGATTTCAATGTCGAAACATCATCTTGTATCCTAAGTTATATAACTTTTTTTTTCTCCTTCATTCATTTTTAGCTTCCCAATCTCCTTCCTCTAATCCATTCTCCACCATTGATCTTGTAATCTCTTTCATCCATGTAATCTATGGTCGACCTTTCTTCTTTCTTCCCTGCGGAGTCCAATCAAACACTTTTTAGGTAGGAATAATCTCTGTTCCGGCATTTTTCTGACATGACAATACCACTCCAATTGTTTACATTTGATGAATCTAATATAGAATTTGGACCTTAATTTCCTTCCTGATTACAGTGTTCATATTTTTTTATAATCTACACAAGAACTGCTAATTAATACATAAATTGTACTTTTTCAAGTAAATGTTTATGAAATATTTATGAATTTAAAAATATATTAGTAATATTAGGCCAAAATCAATATAATAATAGGCCTAATATTTTATTTATTTTGTCAGAATTACGGCCGAAAGCCTTCTCTTCCACTCAACCAGCACAAATATGCAAAATACAAAATTACAATAGCATTAGCATTAAAAATTCTGTAGTTTGGATATTTGTTACTTAATCACGCTTTAACGAGTGAACGGATTTGGATGAAATCAAACTAGGTAGGGCCTACACATAATTCTTCTTTAGTAGGCGACTACAACCTCATTGAAGTTTTGGCCTCCTCAACAATTTTTCTCCACCTGGATCTATTCTGAATATAGACTGGTCAATTTCCAATTTTCATTTATAATATATATTTTATAACATCATCCTGCCATCTGTTAGGTACATATAATTATGATTTACATTCTTGAAAATATACACTTGGGCGTAGACCCCTTGCTCTCCAAGAGGGTCGAGGGGGTGGCATATAAAACTAATAGAATATGGACGCAAGTACTGTATTATCAAATCCACAATTGAACATTATAGAAGAGAAGAACTTAAATCCCTGTTATATTCGTTAAAGCAAGCATTTTATTACATAATATTAAAAACGGTAAACATTTTTATAGATATTGGTTATAAAAACGTGATTTTTATACTAAAAATAAAAATATATGTTTTATGCTGTTGAAAGCAGCTACAGATACGTATTTGTTTTTATGTATTGTTGTGATGAGGAAAATAGAGATGACCTAGTACCGTTCCTTGTGGTACTTATAATACTCTTTATTGTGTTCTAATGTAATCGCCTACATATCGTCACATTGAACGGATTCTATTGCGTATTTTGATTGTATTAACGCCTACTTCGTCGCTGTAACATGTCTACAGGAGGTCGTGACATTCAAACCGATAATCACGATAACTTGCTAGACTGCAGAAATACATTAACATTGCTTTCTCCTCTCTTTGTTTTGCATTTATATCCCAATTATCACGAATCTGTCTATCAATTTCCATACTTATCTACTTCAAGAAAAAAATATGTATTTCCATACAAATTATCAATAATCAAGCTATTCATTTTCATATTTAGTCTCTTTCAAGAAAAAATATGCATTTCCATCTGAATTATCATGTAAGTCTCAATTAGTTTTTAGTCTCTTTCAAGCATAAATTGTTATTTTTTTAATATCTAAAGGAGAGTTATTTTTTTATTATAATGACATGATAAATAACACATATTTATGAACACTGTGAAGGGAAAATATTATATGTATTTGACAATGAAGTGTTAGGAAAAATATTTTTACCAAAGAGACGTGAATTACAAGTGAATAGAAACAAAAAAGAACTAAATAAAACAGCAGCTATTACCGCCTCACTTTGATTGTTGTCCATTTATATAAAAGCGGGTACGCGCAACAATACTTGACAATGATGCGGAATTACTCGTATTATAGTGGCGGTAGTCGGCATCTTTATATTTAATTATATATGTCCACCGCTGTGGTCCCGAGGTAGCGTGGTGCCTTGTCGCGCAGCGGGCCCGGGTTGGATCCCCGGTTGGGGCAGTTTTTCTGGGTGACGTTTTTATCGGGGTTTTTCCTCACCTGTAAGACAAATGTCAGGAAAACTTTAAGGCCCAAACGGTCCCCGAAATCATATGGCCATCATCATCTTTATCATTATCATCATCATCCTTCACCGGTGTGGAAAGCAACGGGAAGCTACCACACCTGCAATTTCCTAGTAAAGCTGCAAGCATAGCATGAAAATGCTATGATTGCAATGAAAGACTTGCCCTCGGACAGAATTACTATGGATGGATGGATTAATTATATATAACAACTGTGAGGAAACAAAGCGAGCAGCTGGACAACCAACATAGTGAGGCGATAATACATGATAATTATGGGAAACCAGATATTATAAGAACAGTCATGTATTGCAGACTGAAATGGGCAGAATCGGGCGGTGGTGGGGGTGGGGCCGCTCGTACTCGGGGATTTAAAGAATCACATGGAAACTTCTTGTACGAAAACTAAAGGAACATCTTCTAGTAGGTAGGCCAAGAATTAGATGTGATAATAACATTAACCATGATTTGAGGTAGGTAAATTATACAAGGAATTATTGGATGTATTAGCGCAGAAAACGGATGTCTGAAGAGCTTATGTACACGCGGCCATGCCCTCCACCAGATTCTATAGCGGTAAGATCGCCGTAAATTACTTGAATTGTACCTATTGTAGTATTTTAAAAAAACATATTTGTCTCTAAATTTTTTGGCTTTCTCCCACCTTCCATAGCACTAGTATGAATACTCTACAAACTGGAAAGCCCCGAGTTTGTTTTTCCGGAATTGAGTCCCGATTTTTAAACTGGCCTAAAAACTTTCCTGGTAGTAAACTACCCTGAGTTGGAACTCAGCCTTGAAGTGAAATTAATACCCAGACGAATGTTTTCTGGTGGTAAAGATGTTCGCCACTTAGGGCTTGAACAACAGTGCCGATCGTTTAGGAAGAATATATTTTGAACCTCTTAATATCCCAAGAGAATTCTAAGAACTGCAGTGGGATCATTTTAACTTTTAACCTCAATTTTCTTACTCTGCCCGAAAATGTACATGTTTTCCCTTTGCGCTCGACCCCTCCCCACGCCCCTTGAAGAGGTCCCAACACCCCAAAAGTTCACGTTCTGAAGTGAGAAATCTCTCCGGTATAGTTCGTTGTCAAGGTGCTAGCATCAAATTTCTAGGTTGTAGCATCAAATCCTGCCTGTAAATATATAAACAAATATGGTAATAGGTTCATTAGAAATTTTATGAAATATATCTTTATATAATTATATAATTCTTCTGTACGTGTGTATGTCACTGAACTCCTCCTAAACGACTGGACCTATTTTGATTAAATTGTTGTGTGTGTGTGTGTCTGTTTGATTGAATCCTTGGATAGTTTAGGTACACAATTGAATCCTTTAAAACCATTGCTATAGGTTTAGGCGTTCACCTGAAGTGAAAATTTAAAAATCGCTCTAGCGGTCACAATTTTCCATCTTTCACAACAAAACTCAGTATATCGTATTGAAATAAACCGAAGTAGATATTATCAAAAAATGAGAGAAATCCGTCAATTAGAAGTGAAGGTTTACTTGCAAACCCGAAATTAAAAACTGCTTAACGATTGGACCGATTTTGAATAATCTTTTTGTGTGTTTTAGTGGGTCCCTGGATGGTTTAGATTCGCAATTGGACTCTGTAGGTGGTGCTACGATCGGGTTAAATACTTTTTTGTCAGATGTGTGGTCATCTGCATTATCGACATATTCTGCGCGACAACAATGTGACGGCATTATGCAAGCTTAACAGATGACAGTGATGAGTTTTCTTGCGAACTTATTTAATATATCTTAATTAGTGAATTTTATGGTAAAAAAAGTAACTTGCATTTGTATCGTCTGGCCATGACACGAGAATTGAACATTCAGACAGGAAACGTCTGCCGGATTCACTACTATAGACCTATGTGTGTGTGTGTGTGTGTGTGTGTGTGTGTGTGTGTGTGTGTGTGTGTGTGTGTGTGTGTGTGTGTGCGTGTGCGTGTGTGTGTGTGTGTGTGTATAATGATCAGTGTTACAAAACTAAAATCCTTACTCTATATTTTTAAAATTGCAGTTTTGTAAGTAATTTTCTCTCCAGAAACTATCAAATCAGAAAAAGTGTTGTAATAAATTCGGGAACAAAAATTATGTAAGTTATCCTCTTAGAGAATTATCTTACTTAGTTACTCACTGGCACTATCGAACCCGTAGGTTCATGGCCGCGCGGACATAAGCTTCTCCATACACCTCTATGCTCAGCTAATGCTTTCCAGTCATTCCCTGTATAATCTACTTCCCTCAAATCATAGTTAATGTTGTTCTCCCACCTCATTCTTGGTCTACCAACTGGGCGTTTTCCCTCTGGTTTCCCTACAAGAAGCTCCCATGCAAGTCTTTCATTCCCCATACGTGCAACATGTCCTACCCATCGCAGTCTACGAGACTTGACTGTTCTTATTATATCTGGCTCCCTATAAAGACCATGTAGTTCATTGTTATGTAGTCTTCTCCATTCACCTGTCTGTTCAGCTGTCTTTGGTCCAAAAATGTTCCTAAGTACTTTATTCTCAAATACTTGTAATCTCCTTTCCTCCCTTAAAGTAAGAGTCCATGTTTCGCACCCATATAATATAACTGGTAGAATAATAGTTTTATATATTTTCAGTTTAACGTTTTTTGAAAGAAGTTGGGACATCAAGAGTCTCTGCAATGCATAATAGCACGCATTTCCAGAATTGAGCCTATGTTTAATTTCTTTGTGCATCTCATTCCTATTTGTGATTATTGTTCCCAGGTATTTGAATTCAGCCACTTCCTCAAAATTTCCCTCATTTGTCATTAGCTGTCCATTTCCATTATATACTGATAGATAATTATCAGGATCCAAAAATATCATATATTTGAACTTATAAGCTGCAGTGCATTATAAGATAACAATTTTACTGTTAACGAAAATTATTTCATCCACTGTATTTTAACTCGTCCATAGCCTTACATACATATGAAACATTTATCGTTTATTGAAAACTCTCCAGGCGCAGAAGCTTTTACATCGCAAGATTATAATTTCTCCTTTATACTTCTTGCATTATTTAGAAATTTTAACGTTGAGAAATGTACGCATCACCATGTTTAGTATGAAGATGTCTCAATTGGGTCGGTATGTTGACCGCGTACTATTCATGACATATTTAGGGAAATAAAATAATAAGTAGAAATTCGCACACACCGTGCATGGAGATAATTACTTTACTTGTCCTTACTATACGCTGCGATTGACTTCGGTCTCTTCTTACATTTTATAATGTGATATCTGTCACAAAATTCTAGACACAATATGCACACAAACTTTTCATTTGGTTCGTGGAATGTCTTGTTACTGCACATCTTGTGGTGGAAGCCATGGATTGCCAATCTTGTCGTCGCGTGTCGCATTTCATGATTAGCTTCCGTCCAGGTCCTATCTTGCATTGCACACGTTGCATAGAACTCCTCCGGTATGCTGTTTTTCTTCTTGTACAGGTCTTGTAGGAGCTTTTTGAAGGCGTCATTCGCTGGGAGAATTATCTCGCATCTTAGTTCTTCTATCAAAAAAGTCTCCCTGGTGAGCTCATACACTAGCTGATCGATTTAGGGAAATAAAAGTGACTAAATTAACTTGATCTAGTAACTCCTAATAAAGGAGAGGCTAAGTCCCAACATTGGGCTATAACGCCATTGTAGATAGATAAATGTTCCGTATAAATGCACAAAGAAATTAAACATAGAATCAATTCGGGAAATGTTTGTTATTGTGCATCACAGGGATTCTTGACGTCCCAACTCCTCTCAAAAAACGTTAAACCGAAAAAAAAATAAATCATCATCAACAACAAGGATTAAGCCCAATGGCCTGTTCCGATCTCATTATAGGTCGAATTGGTCCTTCCATCTCTTCAATGGTCTTCCAACATTCTTCTCCCTTTTGGTCTATAATTATACATTCTTCTTGGTATGCGCTGTTCATTCATTCGTAATACGTGCTGAAGATAAGCATTTTGATAATATTCTATTCTTTCACAGAGATTAAATATATTAAGTTCTGTTATTATATCTTCGTTTTTCTTTTTATCGGTCCTTTGGTATCCTGCTATTGCTCTTAACATCTTCATTTCAGCAGCCTCTATTTGTTTACTAAAATAAATAAAACTGTTAATCTACCAGTTATATGGATGCGAAACATGGACCTCTTACTTTAAGGGAGGAGAAAAGATTACGCGTATTTGAGAACAATGTTCTTAGGAAAAGTTTTTGACCAAAAAGAGATGAACAGACAGGCAAATGGAGAAGACTACATAATAGTGAGCTACATGATATATGGAAACCAGATATAATAAGAACAGTTAAGTCTCGTAGACTGCAATTACACACAAACAAATTGTAACACAAACACTAAACCCACATAAGCCGAAATGTACATAGATCAAAGAAAAATAAATAAAGATAATATAGTAGTTAGGAACAAGAGCAGATCCTGGGATAAAGGCACTAGGCCTGAGGTAACCCGAGGGATGGTGGTGGGGCTCTTAAATAATAATAAAAAAAATAGTCAGGACATGTGGTACGAATGGGAAATCAAAGAGGTATATGGAAGCTTCTTGTAGAAAACCGGGGGAAAACGATCGATTGGTAGCTCAAGATTTAAGTGGGAGAATAACATTAACCATGAATTTGAGGGAAGTATATTATACAGGGAATGATTGGAAATCATTAGCTCAGGATAGGGATGTATGGAGAACTTATGTCCGCTCGGCCATGAACCTACGGGTTCGATAGTGCCAGTGAGTTAGTAAGTTAGTGTATACTAATGGTGTGTAAGAGTACATCCTTGGCCGTGTTGTTCACAATTAGCCTGTCACATGCGATATAAGAAAGCATTTCTCCTGGGAGATTAAGTAATTGGTGTTGGGACTTGGAGATAATCTGCACTGTCTCTCCTGCGCAGCTTCTTCTGTTCGGGCCCCACGTCTTTCAAACAACAGCTGCCTCTCTAATCACTTCTGTTTGCAATCTGCTTCTATCCCATTTGTACACGAAATTTATTTTCACATTCATCTTCGTTTATTCCTATATTTTATAACATAAAGCACGAGTGTTTACTTAAAATTTTAAATATGTGATCCCGAATTCTGATGTCAGATTTTAATTAATTGAGGCATCCTTAGACCCGGAGCTGGCAATCTTTGAGTCGAGGTATTAAATTCATATATTAACTTGGTAAAGTATCCAAGTCTATTTAACCCTTAAATTGGCAATGTATCTTACAAGATACATTTATTTCATGTTATTTATAAAACAATAGGAAAACAAATGAGTAGAACGTATTTAAGTTTGTGTCAAATTACACAATAATGTGCAATAATAACTTAAAGTTATACAAGATTTAGTTTTCATTGCGGTCCGAAACATTTAAATAACTGCTAGAGGAAATTATGTTTTGAATTAATTTAAGTTGAAGTTTATGAGTAAGTTATTTTTTACTAGTAGAGGTTACCAGCCTCTAGCCAAACCCCTCTTCCTGGAGGGCAGGGAACTGGAATTTCGGAGTGTTCGTCTCCTAGAGAAGTTGCCTTCTCTACGGCTTTGGGGACTTCTCTTCTCCCCACGTAACCCTGTGGACGGGGCCCTACCCAGGTACTACCCACTGGGCGAGTGGGACCTGGAGCTCACAAAAGGGCAGGGGCGCCTACTCCCTGGAGTGGACCTCTATCAAGGGTTCCACTCTGTTACCCTGTTTCATAAAAAAAACAAGATCTAAGTAGGATAACGGCGGCAGAAATGAATTTTTTTAGATCTATTAAAGGGTGCACTAAGGAAGACAGGATCAAGAACACAGAAATAAGACAGGAACTTGAAATATTTGCAATAACTGATAAAACAGATACATATAGACAAAAATGGAAGCAACACATAGACAGGATGAATGGAGATAGATATCCAAAACAAATAACAAAATACAAACCTAAAGGCACCCGAGATGTGGGCAGACCTAGAAAGAGATGGGCTGAAGTCGGAACGGGTCAACAGACCTAATCCATGAATGCAGATGATGATGATGATTAATTTAAGTGGCAAAAGAAAATTATACACAAAAAATTAAAAAGTACAAAAAATAAAAATTAAGGAATTAAAGTACTCGTTTACATTATATGAGATACGAAGATCAAAACTATCTTCTAGCATATATTTTCGGTTTTTTTTATAAAAAAATTGGGATTTATAAATTTATCAAAAATTATTTTGTTTTTGTTTTGATGAAAAATCCTCTTTTTTATTCTTATCATATGAAAAACCAAAGGAAGTGAAATACAAGAAATTTATTTATCACCTATTGGCACAAAGTAAATTCCAAAATATTTTTGAAAAATTCAATATCAAATTAGCACTAAAGAATGATTTTAGTCTAAATAGACTAATAAAAACCAACCAAAATGAAAAGATTGATGATTTAAAAAATTAATAATACATCAAATAAAATGTGCAGATTAAGATATACATAGTGAAAACAAAGAGAAAATTAACCATTAGAACCAAAGAACACATAAGAAATGTAAAAAAAGGAGAAGTAGAAAAATCTGCCTAACTGCTCAGATTTGGTTAGAAACACAAAATAGATGTAAACACAAAATTGTTAAAAAAGTAAATACGAACGAACTCACCAAATGGAAAAAATCTACATACAGAAGAACAAGGAGATAATTACGAATTTTGAAATTCCCGGGGAAAGGAACGTAATTAGCAAGTTCTTTGGACCACAGAGAAAAGGGGGAAAGAGTCGAGATCCAGGGTCCACAAGTTGGGAAAAATCAGTTTTACCAACTGAAGGTGGAGCAAACATTTTCTGAAATATATGTCTTAATAGAAACAACTGTATGAGGTAAGAAAAATTATCATCATCATCTTAAGGCGCGACAGCTTAAAATGTGAAAGTTTTGGCCTTCTCAGCAATCCTCCTTCATGCCAATCTGTCTCTTGCCATATTCAAATTAGTCACTTTCATTTTCTTTAGATCGTTCATTGTGTCATCCTCCCATCCGATCTTCGGTCTTCCAACACTCTGCCTCCTACAGGTTTCCATTTGTAGTGTTTCTTGACCAGTCTCTGATCATCCATTCTTATCAAATGTCTAAGCCAACCAATTCTGAGAGATCTTATATGGTTTACCACATTCTGATTTTTGATTAACTTGTTTAGTTCGTTATTTGTTTCGATTATCCAACAGTTATCAGTTCCTCTAGTTGGTCCAAATATTCTTCTTAAAATGTTTCTTTTCAAAATTAACAATTTCTGTTTTTATTGTTTCTTTTAGGACCCAAGTTTCACAATCATATGTAACTACTGATCTAATGAATGTTTTGTATAACATTTTTGCAGTTTTCGATATTAATTTGCTTTTAAATAAGGTTCTATTTGCAAAATAAGCTTTATTCCCATTTACCAATCTTTCCTTAATTTCCTCTTCTAATGTATTATGTCCATTTACTTTGGTAATTAGGTATTTAAATGATTCTACCGTGTTAATTTGTATATCGTCAATTTGTAGATTTTCAGATTTTCTATTGTGATTACTACATTTTAATTTTTTTTTCTTGATTTATTATTAGACCAATTTTTTTTAGATTCCTCTTTCAATTTTGTGAAGGTTTCACATAACGCTTATTTGGTTCTTGCTGGAATCAATATGTCATCTGCATAAGCTATACACTGTTTGAGTTTTGTTGTATTATTTCCACTTAATTCCATTTTCTTAAATATATAATCAATTATTAAGCTGAAGAAGGTAGCTAAGACAGACCAAAATTATTTATTAAATTATGTTTTGTCTCGCGCCGTAGCCGAGCGGTTAAGGTAGGAAGCCTTGGCGCAGAGCTACGGGACTTGCGCTGGTCCGAGTCTCCATGGGAGAAGAAATTTTCTCATGGTATTTCGGCCAGTATGGGACCGGTGCCCACCCAGCATCGTGAGGCAATTGAGTAGCTACAATAAGTAGCGGCTCCAGGTTGAGGAACCAGCTATAACGGCTGGGGGACTCGACATGCTAACCACATGTCACCCCTACACTGGCTGTTGATCTACCTCTGTGATAGACACATGTGGATGTGAAGGGCCAGCAGCCGGCTTGTAAAAGGGCAACCGCTGAAAAGTGGAAAGACCCTCAATCGGATGTTTTGCCAATTTAAGAGCAAAAAAAAAAAAACATACACCGCTGTGATCTCGAGGTAGCGTGCTGCCTTGTCACACAGCGGACCCGTTTCGACCCCCGGTTGGGACAGGTTTACTGCGTGAGGTTTTATTCGGGGTTTTCCTCACCTGTAAGACAAATGTCAGTAAACTGCATATCATATGGCCATCATTATCTTCACTCATATTCGCCTTGTCCACCGCTGTGGTCTCGAGGTAGCGTGCTGCCTTGTCACGCAGCGGGCCCGGGTTCGATCCCCGGTCGGGGCAGTTTTTCTGGGTGAGGTTTTTATCGGGGTTTTTCCTCACCTGTAAGACAAATGTCAGGAAAACTTTAAGGCCCAAACGGTCCCCGAAATCATATGGCCATGATCATCATCATCATCCTTATCATTACCATTATCATCACCATTATCATCATCATCCTTCACAGGTGTGGAAAGCAACGGGAAGCTACCACACCTACACAATTCCCTAGTAAAGCTGCAATCATAGCATTTTCATGCTATGATTGCAGTGAAGGACCTGCCTTCGGGCAGAATTACTATGGATGGATGGATATTCGCCTTCGATTAAGTTTATGATAAAGGATTCTCCTGGCGCACCCGATCCCATCAGCATATTGTCCTTTATGTCTCTCCTCATCACACTACCTATTACTCGAAATCTTTTACAGTTTATCCTGCTAGAAAATGGAATTCTCTTCCATCCTATGTCAGAGACTGTCATCTTTCAGAAACATCTTTACCATCTTTCATAAAATTGAAAATAAAATTATTAACAGAAACATCTCACTAATTATACTTTTTTAACTATTAATAATTTAAAATATATATGCAGTCAATATGCCCATTTCACCAATTAATGTTTTAAAATGGTCAACAAGTTTCTACAGCCAAGCTGTCATTCTCAAGACCAGATATTGACTGAAGACAAAATTGATAATAAATAAATAAACAAATTCAGTTAAAAACAAACTACATGTAACGTAGTTTGTTTTTAACTGAATTTGTTTATTTATTTATTATCAATTTTGTCTTCAGTCAATATCTGGTCTTGAGAATGACAGCTTGGCGTAGAAACTTGTTGACCATTTTAAAACATTAATTGGTGAAATGGGCATATTGACTGCATATATATTTTAATATTTTATCACCAAGAAGATCACTTGTGTATTAAATATATTAATAATTTGTTTTTCATTATTTAATAAAAATAGCATTACATTTTATCAATATATTTACCTAATGTCTTATATATAAGAGATAGATTAACTCAGTAGAGTTTATTACTTTGTTTATATAGTTTTACTTTTCTTTTAATATATAGTAGATTCGAGTTGTTATTCCTTTGAGTATACATTCTTCCATTAGTGTTATTTTAATTGTATTTAATTTTATTGTATTATTAGACATTATTTTCATTATTGTTCTGTTTGACAGATAATTAATTGTTTAGTATGTACTATTCCTACATCCCTACTTACCTGGCGTCCAGATTTGAGAAGTTATCCTCTTACCACAATATTGACACTAGGTCACAAGATAGCAGTCTTCTAACAATTCCTCTTCATAGCACTTCCTCCTATTCTACTTCCTTCACAGTAGCCTCTGCCCGCTCCTGGAATCTCCTTCCTCAAGATATCAGGGGTTGCCGCACACTTGGTACCTTTAAGTCACGCTTATACAGTTACCTGTTCTCTAATAATTAATTTTTCTCTATTTATTTAATTTTATACTATGTAATTAATCTTTTCCTCGTTTTTTTTATATATCTTGTACATATTATATACTTAATTCGTTAAATTTAGAGTAAATCAAAATACATTATAAATATTAATTGTATTGTATTCAAAACTTGTAATCGTTTATATATATTGTAATTTAGATTTAAGACTATTTTTTGTTTGTATTTTTTTAAACCTGGTTGAGTGGTAGACAAGGCCTTAAGGCCTTAACTCTGCCAGGTAAAATAAAGCTATTATTATTATTATTATTATTATTATTATTATTATTATTATTATTATTATTATTATTATTATTATTACGAAGGCGGATCGGAAAGTAACGCACAATAATTGTTTTCTGCCTTGGTATTGCAGCCAGAATGTTGAAATTTCACAGAGATATAGTTTGACGTTTTCACTACAGATGGTATTTTTTTCTCAGGTGCACCTCTTGCGAGAGAAGATTGAACTATGCAACAAAGATGACGCGCATGCTACAGTCGTCCACCTGTGAGGAACAGAGAAGTGTTGTTCGATTTTTGTGGGCCAAAGGGCATAAACCCAGTGAAATTCACAGGGAAATGCGTGGCGTGTATGGGGATGATTGTATGGACCGTAGCTATGTCTCCAGGTGGTGCACATTCTTCCAAGAGGGACGCGTGAACCTTAGTGATTCGCCACGCTCCGGCCGGCCGACAACAGCAGCAATCCCGCAACACGATGGGAAAAATGTGTTGAGAAAGTTGGTGACTATGTCGAAAAGTAGGTAAAAGATGTAAGTTCATTTGTGATTTTTTTCCTTTTTTTTACTATTAAACTTTTTAAAAAAAATATTGTGCGTTACTTTCCGATCCTCACAGGTGGACGACTGTAGCATGCGCGCCATCTTTGTTGCATAGTTCAATCTTCTCTCGCAAGAGGTGCACCTGAGAAAAAAATATCATCTGTAGTGAAAACTTCAAACTATATCTCTGTGAAATTTCAACATTCTAGCTGCAATACCAAGGCAGAAAAAAATTATTGTGCGTTACCTTCCGATCCGCCCTCGTATTATTATTATTATTATTATTATTATTATTATTATTATTATTATTATTATTATTATTATTATTATTATTATTATTATTATTATTATTATTGTAATTTTTGTATTTAAATGTACATATGTTTTTCCTGTTGAGTGGAAGAGAAGGCCAAATGGCCTTAACTCCACCAGGCTAAATAAGTATATTCTAAATATATTCATTATCACAAACATCAAGTAACACCATCAGGCAGCGTAATCCCCTCTTCCAGCTGCCCCAACACCAGAAGTGGGTTAGAAATTTCCAATGTCAGGAGAGAACACCAGAAAAGGTCGAAGTGACAAATGGAGCATTGAATAAAAAAAATAATAAATTATGTATGATATACAGAGTAGATGTCCACCGCTGTGGTCTCGAGGTAGCGTGCTGCCTTGTCACGCAGCGGACCCGGGTTCGATCCCCGTTCGGGACAGTTTTTCTGGGTGAGGTTTTTATCGGGGTTTTTCCCCATCTGTAAGACAAATGTCACGAAATCTTTAAGGCCCAAACGGTCCCCGAAATCATCATCATCCTTATCATTATCGTCATCATCATCATCATCGTTCACCGGTGTGAAAAGCAACGGGAAGCTACCACACCTACAATTCCCTACTAAATCTGCAAAGCATAGAATTAAAATGCTATGATTGCAGTGAAAGACCTGTCCTCGGGCAGAATTACTATGGATGGACACAGAGTAGATGATTGATATATTATTGAATGCTGTGAGATCTATTTAAATCATTCGCAAGGAATATATTATATAAAATGATACAATTCAATATAAAATGGACAACTTTTTTAGGTAAAATAATAATAAATAATTAAAAACCTACGTATTCATTTTACTGGGAAACATAAAAGAACCAACAATCTGATGGTAAATGTTTATTGTGGGATGTAACAAAAGAGAAACTTTGCGTTGCATTTCATTGTACGTACAGTTCAAACATCTATTCTACTCTTTTATTAAAATGTGATAAATATTGTTCCTCCGAGCACATGTTCCATCTATTTTCTGTAAAGTAAAGTAAAGTGATCCCACAACAGGCCCGGAGGCCCTTGGGGTAGTGGGAGGTTAAGGCTCCCACTTTTTCTAGACAATCGGCACTTTTTGTCAGCCAGGTTGTCAACCCTGCGTGACGGCCGCCTTTACCCCCAGAACAAGCGTCTGGTACTCATTTCCGTTAGAGGCTGAGTCGACCCCAGGGCCAAAGTGCCGCCAGAGGGTTTGGGTCAGTTTAAAAATCCTGACCCCAACGGGACTTGAACCCTCGACCCTCCGGTTTGTAGCTCAGTGCCTTAACCACTACGCTACGGCGTGCCCCCGTACTAAGAAAATTATTTGATCTAAACATGATTTGTTTGGATGTGAATGAATCCCGATTTTTGAGGGAATTTTAAAATTTAGGGCATCAGATTTTTGCAACCAGGCCTTGCGGCTCAAAGTACAGGAACAAATAGACGATACCCAGAGTAGAGAAGAACCTGAACTCCCGGTAAAATTTTATAGTAGAATGTTGTGCTATTTGAAGCAGTAAATTACATATTATTTGGGTATTTATAAATAAACAGTGCTTTGGAATATAAAAATAATATAAAAAGAAAACTATATTTCAAGTTCTGTTACAAAACACTATTATATGGGTCCTTAACCTGGATAGTAAGTGGAAAACAAGCCAACAAGCTGTTAGCAGTAGAAATGGATTTTTCGAGGCAATTGATAAGAATTTCAAGAAGGAATAAAGTCAGAAACAGCACAATAAGGGAAATTATGCAAGTTGAAAAAAAAAATGTTAGAAAAAATAGAAGAAAAACGTTTGAAAAGGTATGGACATCTCATAAGAATGGAATAATATAGAATACCAAAGAAGATCTTTATTTGGAAATCTAATGGAAGACGTGGAAGAGGCAGACCTAGAGAACGTTAGATAGATGGAGTGAGGAGAAGTATGGAAGCTAGAGATTTGAGGGAACAAGATGCTTTAGACAGGGACCTCTGGCGACAAATCTCTTTGCGTTGAAGGAGAAACACTGTATTGTGGAATATTCCTAATAAAAATAAATAAAACCATAAAGGGGGCATTTATTGTACCAACCTAAAGGATAAAGAAACAGAGGAAGGCCAATATAACTGTGAGGCTCTTAAGGGCATCTTGAAACTTAGTAATAGGGTCATAAAAAGAACCTAAACTTGAGAGTTCATGATGATAATTATATATTTTGCGGCGGTAAAATTAACTCATGCGAGAGTCAGAAAAGTACGCTCAAAGAGCAGGTTCCTAACCCCCGACTAAAACCATTAGCACCATATTTCAAATCTGATTGTAAAAGCACCAACGATTTTGTTCAAAGACCTCTTATTTCAGGCTTGAGTTTCTTTTACTTCCCTAAATCTATTAGGACAACTCAATTCATTATCATTATCATCATCATCATCCACAACTACAATGGAAGGACGCCACCATACCTCGGACCTGAAATGAACGAACACGCAACAAGCTGCCGCTTTCATATGTAGAGGAAGAAGAAGAAGAAGAATCCTTTCGCGAATTTAGGCTATTTGTTTCGGTCTCAATAGAAATACCATCTAAATCTTCTTCTTCCTGCAGATTGATATATTAACATCTTCTAGGATATCCTGTGATCTTCCATTCGATGAACATGTTGCATCCATCTTAACTTATAACACACAACAACAAATTTGAACTTTTTGTCGCTCGCAGAAATTAAAATAGGTGATTTTTAGTTAATTGGCATGCGCTGATTTCGAATTTGAAGTCCGTTTTTCTCTATCACCTAACAGTTTTTTGCGAGGACGTGTTGAACGTTTTTCGTTATATTTCGCATATTATTGCTTAGCTGCACTTAGTTTCATTTGTTTTGCAATAATATTGCTAGAATCAATTGATCTACGTAAAACCGAATCATATAAGATTCAAAAAGTTAAAATATTTTTTTCTAAGAAGGATAAATAAGTAGTTACGTTACAACACATGCTTAAATTGTAGCAAAAATCTCATCTTTCAAAACTTCTTCCTGGATGACTTAGGCCGATAAGATGGCTCCGAAACGTCTGTGATAAGTTGCAAACAGTAATCAGCAAGCATGTTGGTCACTGATATCCCTTCATGACGCCTTTCCGTTTCTAAAATGTCTTCGTGGAACCTTTCGCCATGTTCATCACTTACGTCACCCAAGTTCGATGAAGAATCACTATGTTTAACAGGTCGCATGGTTGATTGCAAATTTCGATATTGAAGAGAATGCTTATTTTTTTAAGTGGAACCAGATATATTGACTACACAGAAATAAATCAGTGATGTGGTCCGTAGGTTCCCTCCACAACATTGGAATGGCAAATGGCATTCACCAATGCGAACCTTTTAACCACCCTATTAAAATCCTTTGGCCGTTTGTACAGCAAAAAATGGGGGCCCAATATTTATCAGTATCTCCAAATTTACTATAGTTCCCGAAATATAAATTGTACGCCTTTATAACTAGTTCTGCGCTGAGATTTTGTACAATACTCTCCACATACGTAACAGAATAAATTAGGAGAATTCTTACAGCGGCGAGACATTGCAAAATTATAAAAACACTAAATCTTAAGTATTAAAATATATTATAGTAGATTGTTTTAATTCAATTTCTTTATAATGATACACAATAATGCATATATCGACACTTCACAATCTCAATGATGTAATGTAAGACAACTTCACAGAACGAGGTATTACAAGCCATTACTTCACGTAATTGACAGTGGCAATCAGGAAATTTTGTATACCTGTGTATTCCTGAGGGTTTAACAATCCCTAAGAGTAATAAAACCGCGCAAATGAAAAAGAAGGGTGACCAGTTTGAGAGACAATAGCGCCTGCGACTCTCACGGAAACGATCAATTCTGCTAAAGGTTGTCGAAATATCTGACTCCGGTTAGGTGATTGGAAAAAGAAAACTAATATCATTTTCGTCTTCTGTGAGTCCGAAAACATGGTTATTGATACATTTCGAGCCTGCGAGTAATTCTTTGTTGTTGTGTGATAATCAGAAATTTTGTTTTCTAAAGGTTCCATGTATAATATTATTCTAAGATATCTTCATTTTTAATCTAATGGTGCATATCCAGCAGCCCTTTGAAGATATCTCTCATTTCAGCAAATCTAAGTCTCTGTATATCCTTCTGTTTCAATGTCCATACTTCGCTACCATACAAAATAGTTGGAAGAGTTGGTGTTTTGTACACTTTTAATCTTGAGTGTTTTTGGACTAACTGTGGCTTGAAGATAGAATTTATTGACCCTAAAATCCTTTAAAATTTTGATATTTTTGCATTTACATCCTTTTCTTCTTCTTCTTGCGAGAAATTGCATCCTAGATATGTAAAATTACTCATGTTCTCCAAAACTTTATTGTAAAGTACAATTTTACTTCTGACAGGATCTATTTCTTACTTCGTAAGGAAAATAAAGCTATAAGGCACACGCTATTAGAAGACATATCGGGCGGAGCTATGCGTGGCTAGTGTATTTCGTCTAGCCTATGATAATCGAGCGGTGTTGTACAATTGGCACTGTAACCACGACATATCGTCAGTCTCTTCACTTCTTACATGCCGATATCTGACAACGGCGCATGAAGAGTGAAGCAGAATTGGCTTACCGCATATGTCTTCTAATAGCATGCCTGGTAGATTTACACCACTATCGCTCGGTGTGAAGGAAGTTATAAAATTCTACACTTATTAATGAAGGAGTTGGCTCCGGCGGTATCATTTGTTACTTGTATTTGGAAGGTCCCGAGTTCAAATCCCGACCCCGATTAACATGAGTTTAATTTTTCCCCGCTTATCTTCGTCAAGATAAATGATGGATTGGAATTTCATTACCAGGACTCATTTCATCATAATTACCATTTATAGTATGATTAGAAAAATTAAATGTTATTTTCTACACAGAAACACTGGCAAAACAGCAGAGAACACATAAAATTCCTAGACGCGATATTTGCTTAGATGTTGATACATTTATAAGTAAAATAAAACAAACTTTTAATCATAGTTGAATGCAGGCTTTCACGGCCGGTAATCATGATGTTGAGTGATTCCGGGTTCTGTGGCCGTGGTCCATATATGGACCACGGCCACAGAACCCGGAATCACTCAACATCAAACTTTTAATCATTTTTGTAGATTGGTATCATTGTTATTAGTTGAAAACGATAAAAATAAAATAGTGTTAGTTTGCTCATTGTTGCGTTTTAAAGCGCTGGGCAGCAGTTTATTTAACTAGATGTCAGCAGCTGCGGTTTGTGTGTTTCCGACATTTTTATTATCAAACACAAGGAATAACTAAATTAATTTTGTGACAGAGAGAAAGAAGCGATGGAGATAAGAGACAGAGTTGGCAGTACTGTATTCTGCACTCGTCTTCCCATTCCCGGAATAAAAGAATTCTCTTATTCTTCTCCTTCTTCTTCTTGGTGACGATACGACGTTCTAAAGTGTGAACTTTCCCTCGCCTCGTGTCTTTCCTGTCTCGTTCTGAAACTGATCTTTATTTCGACATTATGCCGGCTGGGTTCTGCTCCTTTTAGTTAATTTGTTTTATTTAACGACGCTTTAAACATCTGAAGTAACTACTATTTCGGTTTGGGATTCAGAAAAGTATAATACCGATATGGTCCAAACTCCTTAGCAGTAGGCATACATTTTATCGAGTATAAGTATGTATTAATAGTCCAAGATCCGGCTGCAAGATTACTACGTTAATCGAGTGTATGAACAAAATCTATTTTTTTCATAAAATTTTGAATGGCTGAATACTTTTTGCCGAGTTGCCTATTTAAATTCGGCCGCCAGTATGTTTAATTAAAATATAACTAATTTATTTGAAATAATTTGATTCACTTGTTATTAAAATACATTATAATCCAGTTCGCAGAAATCGATGTCTAGAGCTTGAAAAGTTTTGCTGCCGTTACACACTTGGCCGTAAACCACCTCGCGGTTACTGCAGGCTGTGACACGAATCAGTAATAAAATGGCGGAAAGTACGTATTTATTGTTTTATATTGTTCCCTCGCAGCGGGAAGTAAAACCACTTCCCTTTATGTATACTATGTACAATGTATATACAAAAAGATATAAAAAAGGTAGTGTTAATATACATTATACGAAACAAATCACAGCATTTTAAATGAACTGAACTTTATTTGAAACAATATAAAGAATAAATACGTACTTACCGCCATTTTATTACTTATTGGTGTCACAGCCTGCTGTAGACGCGAGGAGGTTTATGGCCAAGTGTG
Organism: Diploptera punctata; assembly: GCA_030220185.1. Classification (NCBI taxonomy): domain Eukaryota; kingdom Metazoa; phylum Arthropoda; class Insecta; order Blattodea; family Blaberidae; genus Diploptera; species Diploptera punctata. The sequence goes on along the minus strand of JASPKZ010007290.1, from coordinate 1,301,808 downwards.
CAATGGCAACCAAAACTTTTCAAGCTTTATACGTCGATTTCTGCGAACTGGATTATAATTTATTTTATTAGCAAGTGAATCAATTATTTCGAATAAATAAATAAATTATATTTTAATTGAACATACTGGCGGCCAAATTTTAATAGGCGACTCGGGGAAAAATGTATTCAGTAATTCACAATTTTATAAAAAAAATAGATATTGTTCATACGGTCGACGAACGTAGTAACCTTGCAGCCGGATCTCGGACTATAATGACTGTAACCTTATATATATATATATATATATATATATATATATATATATATATAACATATTATGAACCGTTCTATTGAATCCGTCGTATTTTCATGTTGGTATGGCATCTAAACGGAAGTGTTTTTTTTTTTCATGTTGATATGAGGAGGCTTTCGTTAAAAACTCGACCTTCTCCGGAATAGAAACTAAAGTCTAGATGCAGAATGAAATGTGTTAAAAGAAGGGGAAAACAGTTTTATAGTTTGTCTTCATTCACGAATTTACCCGTCCCTGCCTTTCGACAGTCCTAAGACTGCATATAATGGGAAGAAAATGTTGATTTTTCGATCCGGAACTGAACTAGTAGGCTTATATAGCATTTTAGACAACGGTACCGAACATGCCGACGAGGAACAACTTCTTTTCCCCACTATGGTTATCACATGTCATCTCTTTCTCGAACATGTCCTCTTTTTAAGGTTAAAAAATATCCTCTTTTATAGCTATAAAAATCTAAATTCTGGTATGATTGGATTGCGTTAAATCTTAATTGTAGATTTCATGAAGTGGGAATTTTTCCTGTGGTTGCCCATGGTCTGGAATTTAGGTTAAGTTTAGAGTAAGGACTCTCCTGGCACTTCATCATTGACTGGAGGTTTATCCCGCAGTTATGAAGGCATACTGGATTGAAATTTCATGTTCAACATTTCATTATTGTTGCTGTTGTTCTTCTTCTTCTTATTCTTCTTCTTCTTCTTCTTGAAGAAGAAGAACAACAACAACAATGGAATGTTGAACATGAAATTTCAATTGAAGAAGAACAATGAAATATTGAATATGAAATTTCATTCCAGTATGTCTTGACAACTGCGGAAAACAAGGAGAAACCCCTGGTCAATTATAGTGAAGAAGTGCCAGCAGATTGAAATTTCATATTCAACATTTCATTGAACAATTGAAAATTTAATAATATACCCAATAATTAATAATATTAATGATATAAATGTAATAATATATCCTATTATTATTATTATTATTATTATTAGCTCAGGATAGGGATGTATGGAGAGCTTATGTCCACGTCGCCATGAACCTAGAGTTCGATAGTGCCAGTGAGTTAGTTATTATTATTTATTCATTATTATTATTATTATTATTATTATTATTATTATTATTATTATTATTATTATTATTATTATTATTATTATTATACCAGTTGGTTTGGATATCAACCATATTATCAGTTGGAGTGGATGGATAGAGACGAGTAGAGAAAGAAAATAAAACTTTAGGCTCAGAAAGATGTGTAAACATTAAAAATCTGTATATAAAAACATATTATTATTATTATTATTATTATTATTATTATTATTATTATTAATTTATCTGCAACGCATATCCCCATGCAGGAGTTCCTTACCCACATACTTACTTACTTACTCACTGGCACTATCGAACCCGTAGGTTCATGGCCGCATGGACATAAGCTCTCCATATATCCCTATCCTGAGCTAATGCTATACACACTATACTTTTCTAATTCAGATAGTAATTATAGAGAATTGCGGAAATCTTTAAGTAAGTTTAATTTCTTCAAGTGTATAATGTTAATAATAATAATAATAATAATAATAATAATAATAATAATAATAATAATAATAATATAAGTAATAAATCAACCTGAAGGAAGAAGAAGACCAGGACGTCCACTCAAAAGACTTCTGGATGGTGTTTCTCTTGAGGCCGAAACAGGTCAACAAATGGCCTAAATTCGTGAATGTACTATGATGATGATGATGATGATGATGATATAAGTAATAATAATAATAATAATAATAATAATAATAATAATAATAATAATGTTGGCAACAGCGGGTGCTTGAAGTAGTGTCTTATAAGATACTGCAGCATTATTAAGACGAGTGTTTGTTTTCAGTGACGTGTGAGTTGATGCACCAATGAGAAATTTGTCCAGTTTAAAACAGCAGCACCGCTCATCTTCTTCTCTTGTTTTCTTTGCGGTTTGGAACAATAACACGGAGAAAGAAGCAACTTATAATTTATCATTTACAGGGGTGTACATTCACACTAGCTTCTTTCGTCTTGTTCTAATTTTAAAAATCACAAATAATCATAATTGTAATAATAATAATAATATTAATAATAATAATAAATAAATAAAAAATAAAGTGATCCCACCACAGGCCTCGGAAGGCCCTTGGGGAGTTGGAGGTTAAGGCATCCACTTTTTCTGGACAATCGGCACTTGATGTCAGCCGGGTTGTCAGCCCTGCGTGACGGCCGCCTTTACCCCCAGAACAAGCGTCTGGTACTCAATTACGTTAGAGGCTGAGTCGACCCCAGGGCCCTAGTACCGCCAGAAGGTTTGGGGATCAGTTTAAAAATACTGACCCCACTTATTTTTATTATTATTATTATTATTATTATTATTATTATTATTATTATTATTATTATTATTATTTTAAGTATTATATAATAATATTATCATTATTGTTATTATTAGTATTATTATTTTAAATAATACTAATAAAATATTAATGCTGATAATGCCGATAATAATAATAATAATAATAATAATAATAATAATAATAATAATAATAATAATAATAATAATAATAATAATAATAATAATAATGTAATGGAGTTGCAGAAACACACATTTCATTTTGGAGTAACAATGCGCTGAAGTGACGCAACAAAGTTGAGCGCACAAAACGAGTTTAGTGATACAATCTGAAGAGGGACACGTTCTCGTGTGCGATCTTGACGGTTGCTTACTAATCTAACATCTAAATCTATCATTATGTTTCTTTATTTGGTATTTTCTAAGAAAATCATTAGCATTATCAATAATTTTGTTTTTTTCATTCTTGGCTAATTTCTCTCTTATTGTCTCACCAAGCGAAGCGTGATCTTCCTGACTGGCAGTATTGTGGACGAAAACAGACTTATACCAGCTATATTAGACGACCTATTGTCATAGCAGCACTGTTGCTGCGTCGCAAATACATAAATACTGACATGTATAGTCAGGAACAAATAGCAAATGAAACACTTACCCCAGCTTACTTAGGGTAATAGCTGCTGTTCTTGATGCCACAGATTGACGTGAAGCGAGTGTACGCGGGATGACACGGCATTAGTTTGCAAATCATCTACAGAAGAAGCAGGTCAACGTTCCGCTGTGTCGGATAGTGTAGTGTTTCCTATTTTCACCACAATAAGCCAGGAGCAAAACCCACTTGACCAGGTAGTACATAGAGTATAAATCAAATAAACAGAAGACTTGTTTGAAAACGTTTTAAAATAGCGTTTTATGGATTTCTGCAACAAAATAAACATGTATAATACTCTCCTACCCTCCATGGTATCTTTATCTTGTCGTAGAGGAGTGGCTCAACTCAACTCACTGGCACTATCAAACCCGTAGGTTCATGGCCGCGCGGACATAAGCTCTCCATACATCCCTATCCTGAGTCAATGTGTTCCAATCATCCCCTGTATAATCTACTTCCCTCATATCATAGTTAATGTTATTCTCACACCTCATTCTTGGTCTACCAACTGGGCGTTTTCCCTCTGGTTTTCCTACAAGAAGCTTCCATGCACCTCTTTCATTCCCCATTCGTGCCACAACATCCTGCCCATCGCAGTCTACGAGATTTAACTGTTCTCATTATATCTGGTTTCCTATAAAGACCATGTAATTCATTGTTATGCAGTCTTCTCCATTCACCTGTCTGTTAATCTCTCTTTGGTCCAAAAATTTTCCTAAGAACTTTATTCTCAAAAACTCGTAATCTCCTTTCCTCCCTTAAAGTAAGAGTCCATGTTTCGCACCCATATAATATAACTGGTAGAATAATAGTTTTATATATTTTCAGTTTAACGTTTTTTGAAAGGAGTTGGGAAGTCAAGAGCTTCTGTAATGCATAATAACACGCATTGCGTGCTTAAATGATCCCGAGAGCTATGCCGGCGGTAGCATTGCTACCCATGTCGGACTAGTAGAAGGTGATAAGCCAGACGAAAAAAGTGCCTTGGTCGAAAGGGTGACGATCTTTCATCGTAAAAATACAACCGTCAAGAAATGCGGACTGAAGTAAAATTTGCCGGAGGTCAAATAGTCCCCCATTCGGTTCTCCGGGCGGGGATTACTTCAGGGAACCCATGCCAGAGAGAAGTAGATTATACACGGGATGATTGGAAAACATTAGCTCAGGATAGGGATGTATGGAGAGTTTATGTCCGCGCGGCAGTGAACTTACGGGTACGATAGTACCAGGGAGTTAGTTAGTTAGTTAGTTAGATAGTTAATACTCTCCTAAGGGCTGTCCTTAGGTTTTTCGAGTGCTCAACGCAATCTAAAGATAATGAAGACTTGACAGCAGTTGACTGGTAGTTAAAGGCCTTTTAATGCTGTAACACCTTGGAGTTGACTAACACCTAATCCGTTTTTCATTTTTATATTTTTGGGTAAGGTATAGTGATCCATTACATGTCTTAGGAACTCCTTGAGGTAGTAGGAGGTTAAGGCTCCCCTATTTCTAGACAATCGGCACTTGATGTCAGCCCGGTTGTCAGCCCTGCGTGACGGCCGCCTTTACCTCCAGAACAAACATCTGGTACTCATTTCCGTTAGAGTCTGAGTCGACCTTAGGGCCATAGTGCCGCCAGAAGGTTTGGTCAGTTTAAAAATTCTGACAGGTACTCGAACCCTCGACCTTCCGGCTTGTAGCGTATTGCCTTAACCACTACGCTACGGCGTGCACCTTTTCATATTTTTATATCCTGTATTATTTCATCCTCCTATCTGTTCATCGGTCTTCCTATGGACTTTGTAATAATTGATTTCCATTCCTATAACTTATTTACCAGCATCTCGTTTGACATTCTGTTAATATGTCCAAATCAGCTTTATCTTTGTATTTTGAGATAATTTACTATGATTCTATTTTGATTAATTATTTTTATTCATTGTTTTTAAGTTATTAATCTTATAATTAATATTAATTAAATTTATTAGTCAAATAAATAAAGCCATTAGAGTTTCAGATTGTTTAAAAGGAACCATTTGATAAATAATTATCATAAGTAATGCCACGAGTGATTTCCAAAAAAATCGATAAATTCACGACTCACGAAGTGAGGAGTAAATTTATGTAGAGAATTTGGAAATCAAGAGTGGCATTTGTTAGGACTATTTAACGAATAAAATTAAGCTGTTTACTCACAAATCATTATTTAACTATAGTTATTTTAAAATATTTATATATTTGATGTAAACGGCGATGTTTGAAAACAAATTAGAAACTATTGGTACGCTTCATTTGCTTCTTTTGTTCGCCACTGCAACCAGATCATATTATTTATTGCCAAAGGAACGCAATATTGTAAGAATGCACTCTAGTGGAGAAAAAATAAAACACATCAAACTGTATATTAATTCATTTCTGATGTCCTATGATGTAAATATAACAATTATATTTTTCTGGGAAAAAATACATTTAAGAAAGTGCAAACAGTGGTTTCTTTTTTTGGTGGTATAATCAATTGCTACAAATGTTTTTATATTAACTCCCACATGCGGTATGTGTTGACATTCATGCACTATATATACAAGCTAGTAGCCGTATTTCTTAGTGAGTCAGTCACTGCAAAATAGTGCTATGACCTATTCAGAATGTTAAAAATGAGGTGTTTTCTTTATTGTGATAAACTTTAGTTGGTAAATTCTAGGCGAAACACAACTGTGATTGGTTGTAAATAAAAAATCATTGTAACGTGATTGGTCATTGACTCCCATTTGAGCCATGAGATAAATAGTCTAAGAAAAGATGCTAAAACTAAAATATGTAAATTGGTAAACAGACCACTTCGTACATATACAGCAGAAACTAGACCAGAAACAAGTGAAACTCGACACCTACTGTTATATGAAGCACGTGATATGAAAGTTCTGCGAACAACAGAAAACATAACGTTATGATATAACAAGATAAGAGAAAATTTACAAATAGAACAAATATCAAATTGGATAAATAATTGGAAGAAATAATGGAATGAACATATAAATAGAATGTCAAACGCCACAATAGTTAAAATAACTAGGGATAAATTCCCAATTGGGAAAAGAAATATTGGACGCACCCTCAGGGGTCCTCATCTAGGGGATATGTGGATGGCGACCACAAGGTGCCCAAGCTGAGCAAAACATTTCTCCCACTTACTTGTGTTTTGCACTCTTTTAACTTTACCATCTAACCTCTCTTGGTTAACTCTTGTTTTTTTCGACCCCAACGCTATTAGGGCATCCGAGGGCTAGGGAGTCTTTCCTTTTTTCCATTTCTTCTTTCCTTTATTTTCTTTTCTTCTCCAGAAAAGCCTGACCAGAGGCTATAAGATGGCAGCCCCATCACTGGTCTTGCCTTCCTTTGGCCAGCAACCAATCGAAGGGACTATTATTATGCTTTCAAGTCTTATACGAGAATTTCCCGGAAGGCTGGAGGGAAAATTTTCTATAGAATCGTAACAGGCCTTGGCCTAATACTTGGAAGGAAGAAGAAGAAGAAGAATATTGGACGCCCGAAGAAAAGATGGAAAGATGCAATTGACGCAATTGTCTACACTGGAAGAAATAAGAAGAAGAATTCATTGCTTGTTCTAATTCTCCATATATCATTTGTGACTTTTATTGGTCTATGTAATTATCTACCTCAGTATCTTCCTTTCGAACACGAAAATTTCTTGTTTGTCTCTTTTTTTATGTCCAAGTCTCACAAGAATAAGAACAATCGGTCTTACTAACAACTTCAAAACTTGGGAACTATAAGAAACACAGGCACGAAATCATAATGGACCCACCAAGGACTAATATCGAAGAAGATGACTGTAATGATGATGATGATGATGATGATGATGATGATGATTATGATGATGATTGGATAGTTTTGTCTTGTGGATTGAAAATAATCTGGACAAAACTGTAACTGTAATAATAAAGAGAGAAATTACGTTGTATAAACAAGAATAGTAAGAAACAATTTAATTTCAACTTGGGAGTTTGGTAGACATGTTGTAAATTACAGAAACAAAATAAAACAAGAGAAGAATAATACATTAGAGAAGTTGGCAACACTTGGCATAATAATAATAATGCAGATGATCTGCTCTGATAATCTTTGCTCATTGTCGACTCTCTGAATAAAACGCAGAACATTGCCTAGTTTTCACATTTAAAAAAAAAATTATATTGAAAAAATTCTCAGAAATGTTGGCGCTGCAGGCAATGTATCTATATTCTTTTATTTTCTACTTTTTTATATTTTTCTTTGTAATACAAACGCCATATATGTATAGAATATCCTATAATTGAAGAATATTTTCCATTCCCGCCGAAAAGAATAGTTGTTTACGTTTAAAGGTTCGTTTCCTGGTATTAAACTCTATTCCACAGAGAATCAACTAAGTAATGCCCCTAGCTCATAGGCCGCAACCTTAATTAAGGAAAGAACCAAAGAGATTATACAAATCTTTATTTAAAATATTGAAGCAATATTCAACAACAAAATTACACAAATGAATAATAATAATAATAATAATAATAATAATAATAATAATAATAATAATAATAATAATAATAATAATAATAATAATAATAATTTTAATGTTTACACATCTTTCTGTGCCTAAAGTTTTATTTTTCTTCTTCACTCGTCTCTCTCCATCCAATCCATGTCCTCCAGTCCTCTTGCTCCCATTCCAGTTCTTATTTCCTGCATTCGTCGTACGTGCCCATACCAATTTAATTGCTTATACCGTATATAATCTATTATTGAATAACCAATATTCATTTTTTCTCTTATGACAGTATTTCTTATTTTGTCTAATTTTGAACATGTTTCTTCTCTCCTCAAGAAATCCATTTCCATCGACATAAGTTTTTGTTAAATTTCCAAACTTCAGCTCCGTATGTTACAGTAAGTAAAGTAAAGTAATCCCACTACAGGCCTCAAGAGGCCCTTCGAGTAGTAGGAGGTTAAGGCTCCCACTTTTTCTGGACAATCGGCACTTGATGTCAGCCGGGTTGTCAGCCCTGCGTGACGGCCGCCTTTACCCCCAGAACAAGTATCTGGTACTCATTTCTGTTAGAGGCTGAGTCGACCCCAGGGCCATAGTGCCGCCAGAAGGTTTGGGTCAGTTTAAAAATCCTGACCCCACCGGGACTTGAATCCTCGACCTTCTGGCTTGTAGCGCAGTGCCTTAACCACTACGCTACGGCGTGCCCCTGCTTCTCACTATTGAAGTATATATTTGTAACTTATTTTTTCCTGGTTATATGTCTGTTCCTTAAGACTCCACTCATCATTGCTGTTATTGCTCTACCTTTATTTATTCTGTTCTTAATATCACTTTCTTGTTTATCCTCTTTATCTAATTTTACTCCCAGATACTCAAATTCTTCACATCCTCTAATATACCCCTTTTCATCTTCTAATATAATAATAATAATAATAATAATAATAATAATAATAATAATAATAATAATAATAAACGTAATAACAATACTCTAAGGAAGGAAAAAATATTACAAGTATTTGATAATAAAATTCTTGGGAAAATGAGAGATGAACAGATAGATAAATGGAAAACACACAATAATCAACTACCGGTACATGATCTTTATGGGAAACAGATGTATTAAGAATAGCTAAGTCTCGTAGACTGCGAAGGGCAGGACATGTGTTACGATTGAGGAATTAAAGAGGGGCATGGCAACTCATTTTAGGAAAACGAGAGGAAAAGCCCCCTTTAGGTAGGTCAAGAATGAGATGGAAAAATGACATTAACTAGGCCTATGATTTGTAGTAGATGAATAATTATACAGGGAATAGTTGGAAAATATTAGCTAAGGAAGGAGATGTATGAAGACCTAATTTCAGCGCAGACATAAACCTCCGGATTTTATCGTGCCAGTGAGTTAGATATGCAGGGCAGTTAGCTGGATAAATGGTTCCAAATATTATATAGGCCTATATATACATCCATCGCTGTGGTCTGGAGGTAGCGTGCTGCCTTGTCACAACGGACCCGGGTTCGATTCCCGGTCGGGACAAGCTCCTGGGTGAGGATTTTTCGGGGTTTTTCCTCGCCTATAAGACAAATGTCAGGAAGCTTAGGGTCCAACGGTCCCCGAAAATCATCCGGCCATCATCATTATCACCATTTCACCGGGTGTGGAAAGCAACGGGAAGCTACCACACCTACAATTCCCTAGTAAAGCTGCAAAGCATAGCATGAAAATGCTATGATTGCAGTGAAAGACCTGCCCTCGGGCAGAATTATTATGGAATATATATATTTATTTATGGATGCGAAACATTGAGTTTTACTATAAAGGAAGAAAGGACATTACGAGTATTTGAGAATAAATTGTAGAATGCAGGCTTTCACGGCCGGTAATCATAATATTAAAATATTCAGGGCTATGTGGCCGTGGTCTATAACTGATGTTTCTTCCAGACGTTTCTGCCTCAACTGCGGAGGGCATCTTCAGTGACAAGTGCTTCTAGATGGTGTTCCCTAGAAGCACTCACCACTGAAGATACCCTCCGCAGTTGAGAGAGAAACGTCTGGAAGAAACACCAGTTATAGACCACGGCCACATAGCCCTGAACAAAGAGAGATGAACGGAGAGGTGAATGGAGAAGACTATATAACAGTGAGTTACATTGTATTTATAGGAAGCCAGATATAATAAGAACTATTAATTCTCGTAGACTGCGATGGGCAGGACATGTGGCACGAATGAGGAATGGAAGAGGTGCCTGCAAGCTTCTTGGTAGACCAAGAATGAGATGGGAGAATAGCATTAACCATTATTTGAGGGAAGTACAGGGCAAGTCAAAATGTTGTGCAGGTTTTCAGAAATTTATTATGTGAAATGTAATGAACATATAATATCGTGAGACATATTGTATGAAAGGTAAACTCTCAAAGTTTAGTTGTCCACTTCTAAAGTTCCGCGTTCACCCGCAAGATGTCAACAGCAGAGCAGTAAAGGAAAATGGCGTTGACTGGGGATCAGAAGTCTTTCTGTGTGCTTGATTACCATGTAAACAACTCTGTGACTAGTGTTCAACGACATTTCCGTACCAGATACGATAAAGACCCGCCGGATGGGAGATCCATTCGTAAGTGGTACACACAATTTAGGGATTCAGGCTGTATCTGTAAACGAAAATTGACTGGCCGTCCGTCGACGAGTGAAGAGACAGTCGAACGCGTTCGCACATGCTTTGTGCGGAAGTCCACAGAAATCCACCTACCGGGGAGCGACAGAACTTCAACTACCACAAAAAACTGTATGGCGGATTCTCCGGAAACGTTTACAGATGAAACCCTACCACTTGCAACTGGTTCAAGCCTTAAAACCCGCCGACTATGCTTTGCGAGCGTCCTTCTGTGGTTGATTTTCTCGCATTAATGGAAGAGAATGAGTTCCATGAGAGGGTAGTTTACAGTGATGAAGCGACTTTCCACCTTTCAGGAAAAGTGAATAGACACAATGTAAGGATTTGGGGGAACTGGTAACCCCCATGCAACTCTGGAACATCAACGCGATTCTCCGAAAGTGAATGTCTTTTGTGCCATTTCCCATGCAAAGGTTTATGGGCCCTTTTTCTTTCATGAACGTACTGTGAACGGACATGTTTTCCTTGATATGCTACAACAATGGCTCCTTCCGCAGCTTGAAGCGGATAGTCCAGATTTCATTCTGCAGTTGGATGGTGCCCCTCCACATTACCATGGCAGTGTTCGAGACCATTTGAATACGGCTTTACCACAACGCTGGATAGGCCGTGCATCTCAGGGTGATCAACAACTCATTCATTGGCCACCTCGTTCACCAGATCTAACCCCGTGTGATTTCTTCATGTGGGGTCTTGTAAAGGATCATGTTTACGTACCACCACTTCCAACAACACTGCATGAACTGCGTGCCCGCATCACAGCAGCCATTGCTGATATCGACCGCGGACTGCTACAGAAAGTTTGGCAGGAGATTGAATATCGGCTTGACATCTGTCGTGTAACAAAAGGCGCTCACATAGAACATCTGTGAATATTTAAAAAAAACTTTGAGAGTTTACCTTTCATACAATATGTCTCACAATATTATATGTTCATTACATTTCACATAATAAATTTCTGAAAACCTGCACAACATTTTGACTTGCCCTGTAGATTATACAGGGGATGATTGTAAAACATTAGCTCAGGATAGGAATGCTATGGAGAGCTTATGCCCGCGCGGCCATGAACCTATGGGTTCGATAGTGCCATTGAGTTAATTATATATACATACATACATACATACATACAGACAGACAGGGAATTCCATGGAAATTGTCCTATAGATGGAAATAAGTACTGATGAGAATTAGATATTTAATATCTGCTATCCGAAATGAAAATTAATAAATAACAGACGGGATATCTTCTATTCAACCTCATCTCTCAAACAAACACATACTACACTCTTCCGGGTATACAATACAAGAATACTTCTCATCATCTATACCGCAGCCACTGATTCTCCGGCCCTGAAGTTTTTCGACAGTGTTGCCGGATATTCAGTGGGAGTGGCCGCTTTATGTATGCGGTTAGCAGACATACAGCTGATATCTCAGCAATTTCAAACCTTACTAGCGCGCTATAGCAGCGTCAAGAACAGTGATTGGTTGTGGCTGACGTGCATTCCTATGTCACCCATTTCCTTATTGGCAGTAGAGGGGTAGTTTCTCCCTTTACCCCTCGCATAACCTGAACTTCAGAGCCGGAGTTACAGTGGCTGTAGTATAAAGGCTGTCCATTCTTAAAGTGATCCTCATCAAAACAAAACCATGTGACCTGCTCGCTTTTCATTGGTTAATGACACCGACGCGCGACGTACGATGTAGAAGGAGTAAGTACTCGAAAAAGTAGTTCCCTTCAATAAATTAAAAATATTTCTTTTGAATATACTTGTTATTCTTCGTAAATGAAAATAATATTATTCAAAACATATAACATATTCTAAAATATAAAGAGTGCTCTAAAATTCCCCTTACAAACTTCTAGTATTTGTAGAGGGGACTGAGTTGATAATATTTAGAATTGGAAACCATGTCCGGAAACTTACGGTTTCCGTGCTACAGCCGTTTAAAAAAAGACATGTTTTTAACGCGACCACTTACACAAGTAATTTATTATGATGCGTGACACAGTACATCACTTGTTTTACAATTCAACTCATTAATAACCAAAGAAACAAAATGGAAACTGAATCATGATTTGCATTAACAATCTCGGATACACCCTCCACAATCAATTTTTGGTGTTTCAAAATTTCGAAAAATTTTGACATTTAAAAAAAAACACCAAGTTTTTGAATACTCGATAGGGAAATTTTCTATTTAGACGAATCGCGAAGCTATTACTTGTTGAGACATGTGACACACGTTCAGGCAATGCTTGTTTTCAAACGGCTGTAGCAAGGAAACGGTAAGTTTTCGGACATGGTTTCCAATTCTAAACATTATCAACTCAGTCCCCTCTGCAAGTCCTAGAAATTTGTAAAGGGAATTTTAGAGCACTCTGTATCTACTTGTCTACCGCTGTGGTCTCGAGGTAGCGTGCTGCCTTGTCACGCAGCGGGCCCGGGTTCGATCCCCGGTCGGGGCAGTTTTTCTGGTTGAGGTTTTTATCGGGATTTTTCCTCACCTGTAAGACAAATGTCAGGAAAACTTTAAGGCTCAAACGGTCCCCGAAATCATGTGGCCATCATTATCATCCCTATCATTATCATCATAATCATCATCATCATCCTTCACCGGTGTGGAAAGCAACGGGAAGCTACCACACCTACAATTCCCTAGAAAAGCTGCAACCATAGCATGAAAATGCTATGATTGCAGTGAAAAACCTGCCCTCGGGCAGAATTACTATGGATGGATGGATGGATGGATGGATGTATCTACTTAATAATTACAACTTAAAGTATCGTAGTTTATACATGTGGACGATGTATTTAAGTCATGCTTCAGTCGATTCTCATGCAACAAAATGGCTGAATGTGTCGAGTCGTCTGTTCCTGTGCTGCCATCTAAATTTTTAAAACACAAATCTGGCAAAAATTTGACTATCTAGTGGTATAAAAAACAGTTCTTCTAAATGTATTTAACAAATTCAGTGAAAAATATCACCAGCTTTCTTGTAATCTACCTGATCAATGACCATATGTCTTATATACTTCACACGTGCATCATGTCAAAGTGACAGTAATTGTGGCGTGAATGGAAGAAGGATACAATTGGCGTTTGTTTATGTTAGAATCACTCTAAGAGCGGATAAGGTACATGTAAAATGTCTACCGACGTGGCGCGTAAATTGAGAATTCACCACATTAATGCGATCTATCCACCCAGGAAGAAAAGTGTAGTGGTTTGCATTAGAACACACAGATACATAATTCATCTTCAACTACAAATGGAATACGGTCGATAAGCTTTTATTGGAAAGCAAAACTTTGCGATTAAAAAAATGGTTTCCTGACGCTGTGACAGTTATCATGTGACAAGTATTTATAGATTTGTGGGCTGTAACCAAAAATCGAATTAAAAATGTTGTTTGTACGTATTTACATCGATCTCAGTGGTCTAGGGGTTACGCTCCTTTGCTCTGGTTCCGAGGGTCGTTGGTTCAAACCTGGCCGGGGCAAATGTATTTTATTAGGATGGAAAAATTCCGAAGAAAAATCAAGCGGGAGGGACTTTAAATTGTTAACGAGTTGGGCTACAAGGGAAGGCTTACAACTGAATGGTATTAATAAGCTGTTAGTTTATGCTGATGATGTAGTACTATTGGCCGATAGCGAGGAGATACGAAAGGAAAACACGCACACACTATTGAGTAACACTAAGAAATTAGGACTGGAAGTAAATATCAATAAAACTAAATATATGGTCACACGTAGAAATTCATTATATAATGGAAATGGACAGCTAATGACAAATGAGGGAAATTTTGAGGAAGTGGCTGAATTCAAATACCTAGGAACAATAATCACAAATAGGAATGAGATGCACAAAGAAATTAAACATAGGTTCAATTTTGGAAATGCGTGCTATTATGCATTGCAGAGACTCTTGATGTCCCAACTCCTTTCAAAAAACGTTAAACTGAAAATATATAAAACTATTATTCTACCAGTTATATTATAATGGATGCGAAACATGGGCTCTTACTTTAAGGGAGGAAAGGGGAATACAAGTATTTGAGAATAAAGTATTTAGGAAAATTTTTGGACCAAAAAGAGAGATGAACAAACAGGTGAATGGAGAAGACTAGATAACAATGAACTACATGGCCTTTATAGGAAGCCAGATATAATAAGAACAGTTAAGTCTCGTAGACTGCGATGGGCAGGACATGTTGCACGTATGGGGAATGAAAGACTTGCATGGAAGCTTCTTGTAGGAAAGCCAGAGGGAAAACGCCCAGTTGGTAGACCAAGAATGAGGCGGGAGAATAATATTAACTATGATTTGAGGGAAGTAGATTATGCAGGGAATGATTGGAAAGCATTAGCTCAGGATAGGGATGTATGGAGAGCTTATGTCCGTGCAGCCATGAACCTACGGGTTAGATAGTGCCAGTGAGTAAGTAAGTAAGTAAGTAAGTAAGTAAGTAAGTTGGGCTACAAGGACCATTATATTTCATGTTCATTTTACATGTGATCGTCATCTTAAGGCACTACAACTCCAAAATTGAATGTTTTGGCCTTCTCAATAATCTTCCTCCAGACTCTTCTATCTTCTGTCAATTTCAGGTTTGCCACCCTCATCTTCTTCAAATCCTCCCAAACATCGTCCTGTCATCTGATCTTAGTCTACCAACAGCTCAGTTCCGTGGGCTTCAATTTATATAGTTTTTTAACTAAACTCTGTTGATCCATTCTTATCAGATGGCCAATCCATCCAAGCCTAAGAGATCACCACCATCATCATCATCATCATCATCATCCAGGGATTAAGCCTTTTAGCTCGTTCCGGTTCCATGAAAGCTAGAATTGTTAAAATTGTTCAGACCATCTTCTGTGAGGGCGTCCAACATTTCTCCTTCCGTGCGGTTTATAGGTAATTTAGCAATAATTTTGGAAATCTTTCTTCTGATATTCCATCAATATGTTCTTTCCAGTCGTTCCAATATTTAATTATTCGGTCTGTAAGTTTGAAAATATATAGTTCCCTTCTTATATCTGATCTGATATGATTTATTATAATTTGATTTTTAATTAAATTATTTAATTCACTCTTTGTTTTTATTTTCCAAGTTTGATCTGGTCCTTTATTTGGACCATAATTTTTCTGTCATTCTTTCAAAAATTAACAATTTTTCATTTTACATATATTTTTCATATTCCAATTAATACTACTCATACATATTTTAACACAATTACACATTTTTACACGCTGTTTCAACTGCTTAATTGAAAGAATACGTCCGTCTGCTTAAAATATTCATCAATGATGTTATGTAATATCGAGCGAACGTTTTCAAAATATATTAAAAACAACAATTTCTGCTCAATGAGAAACACTAACTCCTGAAAATATAGACAAGTACGTTATGACTTACTGTATTTCGTGCCTTGATAGATTTTAGGATTGTACCTAACCTAATAGGACACAATTATGAATGAAATTTGTGTAAAATAATGCTTCACCTTTTTAGTTGTATAAAATAATTAAAAAACTTGTATTCGCCTGGGAAAATTATGAAATTCATGTTCCCGCCATTAGAATAAATTAATTAATTAACATTTTAAGGTCTCTTTGTAATTTTGACTTACTTTGTGTTTTCTATTTCTATTTCATAGAATGATATATATATATATATATATATATATATATCCATCCATAGTAAATCTGCCCGAAGGCAGGTCCTTTACTGCAATCATTGCATTTTCATGCTATGCTTGTAGCTTTACTAGGGAATTGTAGGTGTGGTAGCTTCCTGTTGCTTTCCACACCGGTGGAGGATAATGATGATGACCATATGATGTCGGGGGCCATTTGGGCCTAAAAGTTTTCCTGACATTTGTCTTACAGGTGAGGAAAAACCCCGATAGAAACCTCACCCAGAAAAACTGCCCCGACTATTCATTAATTTTAGATTAAGGCCTCTCCTGGCGCATCATCACCATCATCATCACTTATCGTATATCATCGGTGCAGCGTTACTCCGCCTTCTAGGCGCCCCAACCTTAGAAATGGCTTACAATAATACCATGCCAGAATTTCGAAATGACGTGGTGGCATTGAATAAAAAAATTATACAGGAGATGATTGGAGAACATTAGCTCAGGATAGAGATATGTGGAGAACTTATGTCCGCGCGGCCATGAACGTATGGGTGAGTTTTTGGTGTCATCATAGCTGTTGTGAAAGCTGTTTCCACCTCGGATAGTGGATACGTGTGAATCTCTTGAAAGAGCTGTGCGACGCGACGGAATAACTGTATGAGAGCAGTCAACCCCCTCGTGTGGGAGATGATGTTACCATTAACCATAGTGAAAACGAGATTTTTATCGTTGGTTTCGTTCTTTCTGTTAAGCTCAACCGTGTACAATCTATGTAAATAAAAATGTATCTATCCATATAAATAAAAAATCTAATGTTAGTTTGTTGAAAATCTGAAATCTCCGAAAGTTCTTAACCGATTGTTTTGAAACTTGGAACAAAATATACGTATTTTTTCATTAAAAGGGTTTTATGCTCTCTATCATGTTCTGAAAACCAAGGAAGATAAACATGAGGATTAAAGATGAGGTCATTGAGCAAGTGGAGAGCTTCAAATCCGTACTTGGGTTGTACCATCAGTAGTAACATGAACTGCGGTCAAGAAGTAAAGCAGAGGATAGCAATGGCAAAAGAAGCTTTCAACAAGAAGAGAAGCATTTTCTGTGGACTTTTGGCAAAAGAATTACGGAAGAGGCTAGTGAAGTGCTTTGACGGAGTGTAGCATTGTATGGTGCAGAGACTTGGACATTACGACGGAATGAGGAAAAGCGACTGGAAGCTTTTGAGATGTGGATATCGAGAAGAATGGAACGTATAAAATGGACAGACAAAGTAAGAAATAAGTCCGTCGCCGTGGCGTAGTCGGTAGAGTCCCTACCTTCCACTCCGGCGACCCGGGTTCGATTCTCGGCGGGGTGGGGATTTTAAAAAATCTCCACTTTGGGTCTGGGTGTGTGTGCTGTCCCTAATGCTCACCTGAGTGCACATTTCCTAATAAAAAAATAAAAATAAAAAAGTAAGAAATAAAGATGTGCTAAACAAAGTGAGTGAAAGAAGAATAATGCTGGAACTCATAAAGAAGAGGAAAATAAATTGGATTGGCCACTGGCTAAGAAGAAACTGCCTGCTGAAGGATGCCCTAGAAGGAATGCTCAACGGAAAGAAAGTTAGAGGCAGAAAAAGAAATCAGATGATAGACAATATTAAAATAAACGGTTTGTATGCAGATACAAAAAGGAAAGCTGAGTTAAGGAAAGAGTGGAGAATGCTGAGTGTGCAGTGAAAGACCTGCAGAACACTATGAATGAATAATGTTCTGAATTATCCGAAAGTTATTCACCGATTGGTTTGAATCGGGTTTTTATATCCCTCGCCGTAGCCGAGTGATCAAGACAAAGAGGCCTTGGCGCAGAGTTACCGGACTTGCACTACACTGGTTCGAATCCCATGGGAGAAGAAATTTTCTCATGGAATTTCGTCAGCATGGGACTGGTGCCCACCCAGCATCGTGAGGAATTTGGGTAGCTACAATAAGTAGCGGTTCCAGGTTGAGGAAACCAGCAATAGCGGCTGGGTACCCGACATGCTGACAACATGTCACCTCTACACTGGCAGGATGATCGTCTACTTCTGTGATTAACATATGTGGATATGAGACCAGCAGCCGGCTGGTAGACGAAGGGCCTTCTAGGCCATGTCGCGCCATGGATTTTTTTGGAGGGGTTTTATGCAATCTATTATATTCTGAAACCATTAGTTCTAGGAGTTCACCTTAAATGAAAATTTAAAAATTGCTCTAGCGGTCGTAATTTTCCATGTTTCACAACGAAACTCAGTACATCCTATTGAAAAAACCGAGGTAAGTGCTATCCAAAAATCAGCGAAGTCAGACCTGAAATTCTAAATTAAGAAAAAATTGGAAACAACGTGTTTTGAGAATGGAAAGGTGAAGATTAACCAAACTATCTCTACAATATCATCCATAGGGGAGAGAGCTTTGGGAAGGCCAAGGTCACCTTGAGTAGACTACAGGCGACATATCCTACTAAAATTTTCACGATGATGATGAATAATAATAATGTAATCCCTGTTCTCAAAAGTTAGTTAGACATATTCGAATGTGTCTAAATGGCACAAAGAGTAGGGTGCAGGCAAATAGTTTTCAGATATTTTTTTAATTCACAGTGTGTTAAAGGAAGGAGATGCACTATCTCCTCAACAATTCAATTTTGTACTAGAGCATGTCATCAGATCTTTAAAAGCCTAGAACACAATGGTATTAGTAAGCTGTTAGTTTATACTGATGAGGTAGTACTATTGGGCGATAGCGAGGAGGTATTAAGGGCCAACATGCACACTATTGAGTAACACTAAGAAATTGGGGCTCGAAGTAAACATCAATAAAACAAAATATATAGTCACACATAGAATTATATAGGTCTATTATATAATGGAAATGGAAATTTAATGACAAATGAGGGAAATTTTGAAAAAGTGAGTTAATTCAAATACCTGGAAACAATAATTACAAACAGGAATAAGGTGCATAACGAAATTCAACATAGGCTTAATTCTGGAAATGTATGCTATTAGCAATACTGGGACTCTTGTCATAAAAAAAAATTAAACTGAAAATATTATAAAACTATTTCCCCAGTTATGTTATATAGATGAGAAACGTCGAATCTTATTTTAAAGGATTAGAAAAGATTGCAAGTATTTGAGAATAAAATTCTTTGGATTTTTTTTACCAAAAAAGAGATTAACAGACATATGAATGGAGGGGACTGCATAACGCTGAGCTACATGATCTTTATGGGAAAGCGGATTTACTAAGAACAGTTCAGTCTCATAGACTACGATGGGCAGGGCATGTTGCACGAAAGGGGAATGAGGGAGGGGCTTGGTAACTCATTGCATTAAAACCAAAAGGAAAGAACCCAGTAGGTAGGCCAAGAATGAGGTAGGAGAATAACATTAGCCATAATTTGAAGCAAGTTGATTATATAGGGGATGATTGTAAAACATTAACTAAGATGGGGATGTATGGAAAGCTTATGCCCGCACCGCCATAGACCCACGCGTCCAATAAGAAAAACAAAATGAGTTAATGTAATCTCTCTGTCATTACCTTAGTTTCCTTTCCATTATAAGTATTTAATGCTTAAAATCTATATTAAATTAAATAACATTTAAGTTTATTATTACACTTTTAATGAAGGCGTAATTGGGGATATTTGGGAAAGTGAAATTGCAAAATTATCGGATGTTAACTTATTTGAAGTTAAATAAAATAACAATAGTGAATCCCAGTGACATCTAGTATATGTTCTATAAATTATTTCAATGAGTAGAGTATGCAACATAACAAACCAAAATCCGATAAACTGATAAATATTTTTCCCTTTTTATTTACGTATATTGTATTATATTGTAATTTTCCAGTATTGGTAAATTACTAAATTGATAGTATTATTTGCAAATAGTATTTGGTCGTGTTTAGTTTTTTCCAAATGTTATAAATATGTTGGCCATACTGATGTAGTATGTATCCGTAATGGAGTCCGTCTGTGTGATGGATTAAAAGTGCAAATGTCAAAACATAATAATTTTTAAAAATTGCTAATATAAATTTTACGTTTGTGATATGGAAGACGGAGATATCACGATTTTAGAAACAGGCTCCACAGATGATTCT
Source organism: Diploptera punctata (assembly GCA_030220185.1). NCBI lineage: Eukaryota > Metazoa > Arthropoda > Insecta > Blattodea > Blaberidae > Diploptera > Diploptera punctata. Next base: position 1,281,507 of record JASPKZ010007290.1, on the reverse strand, counting down.
GTTGAAATTTTAAGTAAATTTATTGACAAAGTAAGTGGCTTGTAATTATGTGATCCTTTTGTGTTTGGGGAGTGGCGTTTTGAATAAACAATTTCTATTTTAAGAATTAAATTAAAATTCTTTACCTCACCTCGTATATAGTTTTGACTGGAAATGAGATGAGGTATAAAGAATTTTAATTTAATTCTTATATTAAATCTCATAGTGATTTGTCTTATAAAAGTTAAATTTGTATTTTATTCTTCTAGCATAATCAGACTTTTACGTTCCACGATCTAGAGCACGATGGAAAACGCAGAAAATTGTGGACTTCGATTTTTCACCGTTTGGAGAGTTCTGCAGAATCATCATGTTTTAAAAACTGCTTGACTAGTATAAGAATATTGAGGTAATTGCATTACAATTGAAACATTTAGGAAATCCTGTAATCTTATCACGCTAAAACAATTTTAGTACCTTAGAACAAATGTATTAATATTTAAGTGATTCTATCTAGGTTTCCCATACATAGCTCATAGAAGCGCTAATAAAGAACCCGGGCCCCAAAGAATTTAAATACTCAGTTCTAATTTCTGATGCATGGCACTTACAATGACATTATAGCGTACCTTAGAACAAATGTATTAATATTTAAGTGATTCTATCTAGGTTTCCCATACATAGCTCATAGAAGCGCTAATAAAGAACCCGGGCCCCAAAGAATTTAAATACTCAGTTCTAATTTCTGATGCATGGCACTTACAATGACATTATAGCACTTCCTGTACATGTTAATTAGGAGATTATGACATTTTATTAGTCCTATGCGCTATACCTATACCGACTAGTTCTAGTTGTAATGTAAACAAACCAGATAAGCAACAGGAAGCTACCACACCTATAATCCCCTAGTAAAGCTGCAAAGCATAGCTTGAAAATGCTATGATTGCAGTGAAGAACCTGCCCTCAGGCAGAACACTATAGAAATAGAATGCACTATTCCTATTCCAACCTAAGTTCCAGTAGCAATGTAAACAACCCAGATATATGACTGCATTTTCATGGTCGAATAATGTTTTTAGGCTCAACTGCACTTCTACTAGCGCTTGATTTTTCAGTTATATTGTTGTAAACTATAACTCGTCTTCTGTATTTACTAACATTATTTAATATTTTAAACTTTTTCAAACTAATGTTTATAACATTATTAGACAATTTTGAAGTATTTATTTAAAAATTAAAATCACAATATTATGACAGTTACACAATATTGTGATACTAACTGCTAATTTCTCCACAAAGTATATTACTTAGTCCATGATTTTTCTATCGCTATTTTGGGTTATCGCTGGTTGGATCAGCGTTAGAGAGTGATAAGTAAGTGTACACCCATTTTTAATAAACGTTCGGTAATTTTAATATTATTGATATATTTTTTTTAACATGGATTTGGGGATTTATCGCAAATATTGGTCATTTAAATTTTATAGCGACGGATAGTAATCGAGGATGTGGTTCGATTGTGGGTTATCGCTGGCTCTATAAACTCTGGCGCGTGCGCACTGTTGTTCTATAGGACTTTGAAAATATTTCACGCTAGTTTAAGTGCAGATTTTCCATGTTTTTACTTTAAGCTTGTAAGAAAATGTAGTTTGCTCTCTAACACTCAAAATAAAAATATGTGTTATCTAGCACAAGTCTATAAAAGTTATATGGGAGAAACTTAAAATATATAATTACAATTTTAATAGATGACCAGCCTCATAAGCTTATGGTCAGCATTACTGACTACCGTTCATAAGGTCCCGGGTTCGATTCCCGGTCAGACCATAATTTTTTTTTAAAGGGAATTATTCCTGTGGTTGCCCATGGTCTGGAATTTAGGTTAAGAACTCTCCTGGTGCTTCATTATCATTTATCACCCATCATATCATCGGGGTAATGTAACTCTGCCTTCCGGGTGCCCCAGCCTAAGAAATGGATTACAATTGTGCCAATGCCGGGGAGAAAGCTAGAAATGTCATAAAAGACAATCTGGTGGCATTAGACAAAGAAAATTGAATAGATTAAATAAGCATTTTTGGAAAAACTGCACTTAAACTAGCGTGAAATATTTTCAAAGTCCTATAGAACAACAGTGCGCATGCACCAGAGTTTATAGAGCCAGCGATAACCCACAATCGATTATCATCCTTGATTACTATCCGTCGCTATAAAAATTAAATGATGAATAATTGCAATAAATCCCCAAATCTATGTTAAAAAATATATTAATAATATTAAAATTACCAAACGTTTATTAAAAATGGGTGTACACTTACTTATCACTCCCTAACGCCGATCCAACCAGCAATAACCCAAAACAGCGATATAAAAATCATAGACTAAGGGTCGAATCTTTGAATGCATTAGACCGTAAAAGGCATTCTCGGCTGAGAAAGTTTTATCCTAATACGATTTTGCTTACTCAGAAATCTATTCATGCGATAATAATTGTTGAAATTCGTAAGCTACCTGACGAGGTAACTTAAGATCATAACTTAAGATAGAAACTTATCGTGAGAATCCCAAAGGGAACCGATGGTAACCGATGTAGTTTGAAACCTTGCCGCTTTATCCAAGATGTCAGACCTTGAAGACTTCGATCATGTTTTCGGTATACGCAGAGAAGAGGAATCTGATAGAGTCTACCAAAAAATTCAACTGGAAGAACAGGAGAATCGGCATAATATTGCGCTATGCAGACTTCGTTGTATACGGTATTATTTGCGGGATGCAAGCATAAATGCATTCCTCTATAGCAGACAAAAATAACGAAAGTGGTTTTATCGCTGAGAATTCTGGGTAATTTCTTGCCAATATTACGAAAACGACGACTTTCATGCATGACCAGTTTGTGGGTAGCTAATTCGATCTTTGCACTTGCTCACGGTGAGTCAGCTCACCAGTGATTGGAAGTAATTTGAGTAGAGACTAATGTATTTGCATACGACCCTAAGTAATATACTCTGTGGAGAAAATAGCAGTTAGCATCACAATATTGTCTAACAGTGTCATAATATTGTGATTTGCATATTTAAATAAATACTTCAAAATTGTCTAATAATGTTATAAAAATTGTTCGAAAAAGTTTAAAATATTAAATAATGTTAGTAAATACAGAAAAAAGCTATAGTTTACAACAATATAACTGAAAAATCTAGCGCTAGTAGGAGTGCAGTTGAGCTGCATTTTTTATTCTTATGCATGTGCAATTCAAGATTTGTTGAAATTTCAGTTGTTTCAAAATGGCTGATTTAGTAGAATTTCATAAAACATTGGAAAGGAAAGCATTTGAAAAGCGGAGAGAAACAAATTATTTTGAATGTTTTGACACAGTTTAATGAAAAATATTCCACATTAGCCATTTAGGATGTTGTGAAAATAACAGCAGAATTTACAGGTGATTCAGCATGGAGCATAAATTTGGCTCTTAATGATTTGTACCAGTAAATAAAGGATATCTATCAACATAATGGAAAAGCATTAACATCTGATTAGATAGACTCAAACTAACTAACTCACTGGCACTATTGAACCCATAGGTTCATGGCCATGTGGACATAAGCTCTCCATATATCCCTATTCAGAGCCAATGTTTTCCAATCATCCCCTGTATAGTCTACTTCCCTCAAATCATAGTTAATGTTATTCTCCCACCTCATTCTTGGTCTAACAACTGGGCATTTTCCCTCTGGTTTTCCTACAAGAAGCTTCCATGCACATCTTTCATTCCTCATTCATGCCACATATCCTGCCCATCTCAGTCTATGAGACTTAACCATTCTCATTATATCTGGCTTCCTATAAAGACCATGTAATTCACTGTTTTACAGTCTTCTCCATTTACCTGTCTGTTCATCTCTCTTTGGTCCAAAAATTGTCCTAAGAATTTTGTTCTCAAATGCTTGTAATCTCAGATAGACCCTTATAATTTTTTTGTCATAAATAAATAAAAAATGAAGTTGCTAATTATTATTTTTTTTATTTATTCATTGACCCAGGTTGTCATTTTTACATTTTTGGTGTTCTCTCCTGGCATTGGCGTAATTGTAACCCACTTCTGAAGTTGGGGCGCCTTGAAGATGGAGTTACGTTACCCTGATATATGATGGGTGATAAATGATAATGAAGCGCCAGGAGAATTCTTAACCGAAACTTAACCTAAATTTCAGACCATCGGCAACCAAAGGAATAACTCCATTCAAGGAAAACCTCCTATGGTTTGGCCAGGAATCGAACCCAAGACCTCATGAACAGTAGTCAGAAATGCTGACCACTAGCCCATGAGGCTGGTCAGTTCCTAATTCTTGGTACCATCTTATCTTATATAGATAGATCATCGGTTGATTAATGTCTTTGACATCGTCCGATTCCTTATAGTCAATTTTGTCGGTCCATCCAATCTCCTGGTTGTAGATGTTTCTCCTTCATATATAAACATATTACCTGACTCCAGGAGGTTTTAGGTCTTCCTCTGCTTTGTCTTCCCTTAGGTTTCCATTCCAAAACAGATTTTGGTAGTCGATCCTCTTCCATTCGCTGGACATGTCCATACCATCTTAATTGCTGAGTTTTAATATAATCTAAAATAGTGTCTTCAATCTTCATTTTCTCCCTTATAACTGAGATCCTAATTTTTTCTCTTCTTGAAATTCTTGTGGCCCTTCGTTTAAAATCCATTTCTGTTGCCAAAAGATACTTATTTGTTTTTGTTGTTAATGGCCAAAGTTCTGCACCATAAGTAATGATGCTTTTAACAATTGTATGATATATATTCATTTTATTTTCATTACTTATATTTTTATCCCACAATATTCCATTGAGGCAAGCAATTGCAAATTTTTCTTTATTATTTCTATTTCTTATTTCCTCTTCATAACTCCCATTTTTATTTATTTTAATTCCTAAATCTTATCTTATATTCTGTCTTATTTTCTGTAAAATACAAAGTTACCTAAGAACAGGGTTTCTGTCATTGACATTTCCATACACAATTTAGTCATACGATAGTTAAAACATTGCTATGGTTCCCCAAATAGATGGAGTCAATGGAGTAATGTCTTATGCAAGCTTGTTTACAGTATAACAGGAACTTGGAATTATAGTCCATTTGCTCAATTAAGAAAATCTTCCCGTGCAAATATTTGAAGGTATTAGGGGCGGGGGGTGAATTCTCTGTCTACTTGAAGGCCAGCGTCAGGTATAGGAAGGGTCGGAAATTCTTTCTTTCGAAGGTATTTTACACTTTTGTATTGCATTTAGTGGTGAGTCGACGTATGAATTGTGCTACGTGAAGTATTTTTTTCAACGATGAGTGTTAACATATTTTAGGAACTTTGGCTAGTTGCTCCCACTCTCCGACTGGCTGTGCAGCAACCGTTTGAAAATATATACATAGGAAGATTCTTTTAATTGAGCAAACGGACTATAGTATGGTAGATAATTATCATCTCATCTTTGGTCCTGAAATTTGAGATTCAGACCTGTTTGGGAATGATGGATTTTTTTTTTCAGGTATAAAATTCCTTAGTATAACGACCAGATCATGGACTAATGGTCAGAGTTTTTGACTACAGTTCATGGGGTCCCAGATTTGATTCCCAGTTTAACCATAGACATTTTTTCTTGATGGAAATTATTCCTGTGGTTATCCGTGGTCTGGATTTAGGTTAACTTTAGGTTTAAGGATTCTCCTGGCACTTCATTATCATATCATCGGAAAAGAAAGTGAAATATCCACAGTTAGAACTGGGCCCAAGCTGAGCAAATCATCTTCCACTTACTTGTGTTTTGCACTCTTTTAACTTTACTATCTAACCTCTCTTGGTTAATTCTTGTTTTTTTTTTACCTCGGCACTATTAGGGCATCCGAGGGCTAGGGAGTCTTTCCTTTCTTCCATTTCTTCTTTCCTTTATTTTCTTTTCTTGTCCAGAAAAGCCTGACCAGAGGCTATAAGATGGCAGCCCCATCACTGGTCTTGCCTTCCTTTGGCCAGCAACCAATCGAAGGGACTATTATTATGCTTTCAAGTCTTATACGAGAATTTCTGGAAGGATCGGAAAATTTTCTATAGGATCGTAACAGGCCTTGGCCTAATACTTGGAAGGAAGTAGGAGAAGATCATCGGGGTAACATAACTCCACTTTTCAAGCTCCCGAACTTAAGAAGTGGATTACAATTCTGCCATATCAGAAGAGAATACCAGAAATGTCTAAATTAAAAAAAAAAAACTTCCTTTGAAAGCAGTGGGTGACATGTCATATATCTACAAGACATTAAGGTAATTGCTTAGAAAGTGCTTTCTGAACTAGTTTCAACATATATGTCACATAGAATATTCAAATAGCTAACTTGCAATTAACTCACTAACAAACAAATGAAGGTTGCTGGAGAGCCTACCTAATCTAAACTAATGAACTTATTCTAATTTATCTAATCTAATTTAGCATATCTAATCTACATCATAAGGACATTTTCTACACAATTACTGACATAAAATTTAAAACCTAACGTTAGGAGGATTCTGATCAAAATTTGTTGGCCCTTTCATCCCTTAATTTAATTTTAAAATGCTATTGACCTAATGTGTCCCGCACCATAGTCGAGTGGTTAAGCAAGATGCCTTGACCCAGAGCTATGGACTTGCGCTGGTTCAAGTCCCCTTGGGGGAAGAAATTTTCTCATGGAATTTTTGCCAGTATGGGACTGGTGCCCACCCAGTATCATGAGGCATTTGGGTAGCTACAATAAGTAGCAACTCCAGGTTGAGATGACCAGCATAATGGCTGGGGGACCCGACATGCTGACCACGTCACCCCTACACTGGCTTTTGATTGTCTACCTCCATGATTAACACATGTGGACGTGAGGCCAGCAGCCGCCTGGTAGGCCAAGGGCCTTCTAGGCCTGTTATGCTTGGAATTGGAATGACCTAATTTGTTAGAGTGTGTTGTTAAGCAAAATACTACTTGCTCTTATGGCTCTTCAGGACGACATAACAACGGTCATGAAAATACTGATGATGGAACTGAAGGATACAGAACTAGTCTAAGAAGAAGAAGAATATGAGGTGAGGTGATAAAATTTTACTTAAATAAAAAAAAAACTTTAATCTTTATTAATGAATGAGTTGGAGAAAATGCTTTAACATCTCACCTTATAAAGTTGCATGTCATCACACAAAAAAAATGGCTAATTTCCCTAAAATTGAAAACGTAAGAAATAGAAGAGTACATAAGTTTAACAAAACATTGTTTTAAAAGTTACATTATGAGGTTTAATTTAATATTTGAGTTTGTATTTTTTAACATTCTTACCTCATATGTTTATTTTATTTTTGGACGATCGTTTCAAAGCTCTTGCTCCATCTTCAGCTTTGTTTTGACAACTCGTTTTTCACCTTCAATGGAAAATTTTATAAACAGATTTTAGGTTTGGCAATTGGCAATCCACTGTCACCAATTTTGGCCAATTTGTTTATGGGCTATCTAGAATGTCACATCACCAATGCTTATCCATAGATATTTAAATGTTGGTACAGGTATGTTGATATTTTCTCAGTAATAAATTCAAAATATACTTAACCTTCAAGACGAATCTGTAAAATTTACTATGGAATTTGAGAAAAATAATCAAATCTCATTTTTGGACCTGAATGTAATTAGGAATGAACATCAACAAAAGATTGAATTCAGTATGCACAAGAAAGATACCCACACAGATAATTACATTACATTTTCAGGTTTTAATCATATTAATATTTAATTTTAGGAAGTTATATTTTGAGGTTATTTTACTTACTTACTTACTTACTCACTGGCACTATCGAACCCGTAGGTTCATGACCGCACAGACATAAGCTCTCCATACATCCCTATCCTGAGCTAATGCTTTCCAATCATTTAATGCAAAGCTTCCTGATTCCTGACTACCTTCTCCTGGCCACCTAACTTCCTGTAAAGCGACTATATCCAAGGGCGATTTATCTAGTTCCCGCGTTAATATCTCTAGTGCCCCGCTATTGTATAAAGTCCTAACATTCCATGTTCCTAGGAACATATCCCTGTGTTTGAGCCTTTGGCATGGGTTCCCTGAAGTAGTCCCCGCCTGGAGAACCGAATGGGGGACTATTTGACCTCCGGAAAATTTTACCCCAGTTGAACCCATGTCCGCATTTCTTGACGGTTGTATTTTTACAGTGAAAGATCGTCACTCTTTCGCCCAAGGTACTTTTTTCGTCTGGCTTATCACCTTCGACCAGTCCGGCATGGGTAACCCTATCGGCAGCAATACTACCGCCGGCATAGCTCTCAGGATCATTTAAGCACGCAAGCCACTCCACCACGACAAGGTAAAGATACCATGGAGGGTTTGAGGTTATTTTAATTATATTATTTTCAGTCTGATCATCTTACCTCAATATTAATATTGATTTGTTCTTGGACATGTTTCAAAACAATTTTGTTTTATCGTCAGCTTGTTTTGAAACGTGTCCAAGAACAAATCAACATTAATATTGAGGTAAGATGATCAGACTGAAAATAATTTAATTATATTGCTCATAAACATGCAAATTTATTTGACAGTTTAATATACAGATTAACAAATATCTCATTAAGTAAAGAAATTTTAGGAATGAATACAGTCACATTTTAAACATAGCAATGTTAATTGGTTTTGGAAAGAACATGATAATAAATAAGTTAAAGAGGTTCAAACAACAAAAAATAATTAAAGAATATACCACCTTACAACCTGATTCAAAACAAAAGAAGCAATTCAAGAAAGTTACTTACAATCCTGGAACATACAGAAAATTTAAAAAAAATATTTAACAAATTCAATATTACATTAACACTGATTAATAAATTTAGCCTGGATATGATGATCTTGAAGAAGATTTTCGGGCTGTAGGCCATGGTCGTGAGGCTTGTAGTTCCACGACGTTTTGCCAGAGACTGCGTCTGGCATCCTCTAGGGTTGTCTTGAGACTGGCAATTCTGTCCGCTGCCTGTCCTATTTATACGTTTGCCGCGATGTGTTCGTAAGTTGTATCTGCCTTCTGATTGGTCAGCGTTAGGGACTTCCATTGCTCCAATGAGATTGCTGTTTGATGGTCTAGTCGACTGTACGTTATATCTGCATTCTGATTGGTCAGTCGTAGGGGCTTCCATTGTTCCACTGAGATTGCTGTTTGATAGTCTTGTCGACTGTGCTTGTAGAGGTTTACATTTTGCGTTTTTTAGAACCGATATCCATAGTTTGTTGACTTTTAATGAACGTATAAATAGGACAGGCAGCGGACAGAATTGCTAGTCTCAAGACACCCTTGATGATGCCAGATGCAGTCTCTGGCGAAACGTCGGGGAACTACAAGTGTCACGACCACGGCCTACAGCCCGAAAATCTTCTTCAAGATCATCATAGCAACTCCGGCCGTGAAAGTCTATGTGAATACATTAGCCTGGATAATTAATATCTAATAAAAAAGTTAATGTCCGAGATAGTAAAAGATCTGGAATTTATGAAATTAGTTGCAATGACTGCAAGAAAGTATACATAGGAAAAACTAAAAGGAATTTAGAAACTCATACAAAAGAACACTTTAGAAATTGAAAAAAATCGGCAATTGCAGCTCATAGTTTACTAGGGAATCACAAAATTGGAAGAGAAACTAAACTTTTAAAACATTTAGAGAAACCTTTGGAATTAACAGTTTGGGAAGATATATACATTCAGTAGAATAAATATAAAGCCATGAATTTTTATATTCCCGACGAGAATAATTTGATCTCCAAGTTCATAAAATCGACACCAGATGGATGGTGTTAATGGTGAAATTTTGACAGTTGGGGTTTCACTGAAGATGGAAGTAAATCTATACTTTTGAAACTGGTATCGTGAAGACACACTACTTTATGATGTTAGATGTTAAAGCATTTTCTCCAACTCATTCATTAATGTAAATACCTCAGTCCACCGCTGTGGTCTCGGGGTAGCGTGCTGCCTTGTCACGCAGCGGGCCCGGGTTCGATCCCGGTCGGGACAGTTTTTCTGGATGAGGTTTTTATCAGGGTTTTTCCTCACCTGTAAGACAAATGTCAGGAAAACTTCAAGGCCCAAATGGTCCCCGAAATCATATGGCCATCGCAATCATCATCATTCATATTCATCTTAGGTTAAGCTTAGGATTAAGGACTCTCCTGGCTCACCATTATCATCATCACCACCCATCATATCATCGGGACAACGTAACCCTGCCTTCCAGGCGCCCCAACCTCAGAAGTGGGTTACAAGTATGCCATGCCAGGAGAGAACACCAGGAATGTCGAAAGACAAACCTGGGGCATTTGAAAAAAATAAAATGTAAATATCTCATCTAGTTACCTCCCACTTTGATTTTGATTTAATCTTTATGTCACTTTATTGTATGTTTCAGTCGTGACAAGACAGAACTGAACGAGCTGGTTTGTGAGAAGTGGCTGGAGACATTGTTACGTCATGCGGGTCTCATGTCACAGGAGGAGGCCATTAACTGTATCAATCAGGCACCAGTCGATTATGAAGGTATCCACCATTATATTCTGTTCAGTTTGTAGTGATAGTTCGTATCTTGATATAAGAAGTGTTCATCAGTACATAATTATAGCACAAGACCCAAACTCAGTCCTTATGGACTATACTAATTCTGAGCTACGTTCTAATTGTAATATAAACAAACCAGATGTATGAGTGCATTTTCATTGGTTGAATAACACTTTTATCTCTAAGGGTCGAATGTTTGAACGCATTAGACGGTAAAAGGCGTTCTCTGCTGATAAAGTTTTATTCAAACACATTTTTCTTACTCAGAAATCTATTCACGCTGTAATAATTGTAAAGCTACCTGACAAGGTACCTTAAGATCGTAGCTCAAGATATAAACTTATGTGAAAATCCCGAAGGGAACCGATGGTAACCGATAGTTTGAAACTTATCCAAGATGTCAGACCTTGAAGACTTCGATCATGTTTTCGGTATACATGGAGAAGAGGAATTTGATAGAGTCTACCAAAGAATTCAACTGGAAGAACAGGAGAATCGGCGTAATATTGCATGTCGCAGACGTGTTTGTATACGGTATTATTTGCGAGATGCAAGCATAAATGCATTCCTCTATAGCAGACGAAAATAACGGAAGTGGTTTTATCACTGAGAATTCTGAGTAATTCATTGCCAATATTACGAAAACGTCAACATTCATGCATGACCGGTTAAGGTGGCCGTTAATTCGATCTCAGCTCACCAGTGATTGGAAGTAATTTGAGTAGAGACTAATGTATTTGCATACGACCCTAAGTGTGTAAGAAATTGTAGTTTGTTCTCTAACCCGTGAATAAAATAAAATAAAAATATTTATTATCTAGCATATGTCTATATAAGTTATTTGGGAGAATCTTAAAATATATAATTACAAATTTAATAGATTAAATAAGTTCATAGTTAAATATGGGAAATAACATTACGGGGTGCTTAATTTGTAAATTAATGAGTAATTTTTTACATCTTACCTCATATTTAATGTTTCTCTAAACACGGGAACTAGTTTTCAAGAGAAAACATCTCTCCCATTTTCAACCGACATTATGACTACCGGATTTTCATTGGAATCTCCATTAATAACGTTGCCATCTGGTGTTGATTTGATGAACTTCTAGATGAGGTCACGTTCATCAGGAATCTCGAAATTCATGGATCTAAATTTGTTCTTCTGAATATATATCTTCTCCCAAATTGTCAATTCTAAAGGTTTTTCCAAATATAGTTTAGTTGTTTCTTTACTCACTTCATACTTCTTAACTCCCAAACAGACTCGAGTTTCTTCACTTCATTTGTGACATTCTCAATGCTGTATTACGTTTTTCCAAATGTTTTAAAAGTTGGGCTTCTTTTGCAATTTTATGATTTTCCAATAAACTATGTGCTGCAATAGCTGATTTTTCAATTTCACCATTTTTAATATTTCTAAAGTGTTCCTTAGTGCGAGTGTCCAAATTTCTCTTTGTTTTCCTATGTATACTTTATTGCAGTCCTTACAATTAATTTGATAAATTCCATATTTTTTGCTATCTGGGGTGTTCAATTTCTTATTAGTTATTAATAGATTGCCAAGGCTAAATTTATTTATCGGTGCTAATGTAATATTGAATTTCACTTGAAAACTAGTTCCCGTGTTTAAATAAACATAAAATATGAGTTAAGATGTAAAAAATTATTCATTAATTTACGAAAGATTAAATAAGTATAATTTTCGATGTTTTTATTGTTAATTTCTTACATCTCTATGATGGATAAATCATATTTGAAGAGAAAAATTATACGCTCAGACCGGGACTTGAACCCGGGACCCTTGGTTTTCTAGTCCAAGTGCTCTACCATCTGAGCTACCTGAGCAAGTTGCTCAGGTAGCTCAGATGGTAGAGCACTTGGACTAGAAAACCAAGGGTCCCGGGTTCAAGTCCCGGTCTGAGCGTATAATTTTTCTCTTCAAATATGAAGTATAATTTTATTCATGCATATGCAATACAGAATACATTGGAATTTCAGTTGTTTCAAAGTAGCTGATTCTGTAGAATTTCACAAAACATTGGAAAAGAAAGCATTTGAAAAGCAGAGAGAAACAAATTATTTTGAATGTTTTCAGACAATTTAGTGAAAAATATCCCACATTAGCCATTAAAGATGTAGTGAAAATAACAGCAAAGTTTACATTCAATTCATATATTGATTGTATTTAAAGATTTATTTGTTATGTTGCAGTGATGCTGGAAGCACTCAAGTGCCTGTGCAACTTGATATTCAACAGTTCAGTAGCACAAGCACTGAGTGCCAAGAACCATTCCATAGAGGGCATCGTGATGCGGCTGCGAACATACCGCGACCCAGAGCTGCCACATGACATCAAAGTGTTTGACATGAAGATGCTGTTTTTGATAACAGCTCTGTGTGCAGAGGTGCGTCCAGTGCTGAAGAATGAACTTCATGGCATCACCTACCTAATGGAAACACTCGACCTCATCCTAAAGGAAGCTGCAGGAGATGATCATGGTGACATGCGAGGAGCCACCTGTTCAGACATGCCAATCACACTCTCTGTAAGTAACAAAAGTTGGTAATTTCACATAATGAACCGCCTGAATATTGGCAAAAAGAGATAGACTGATAATGTCCTTACTGAAAGCATTGGATGTACTTAAACTAGGAAGTGAAGATGGAAGTTTGCTCTTGTTGCCATATTGAAGGTCTAGTTTCTGTTTGAGCATGAGTTATGTTGGAGTCATAATTAATTAATTTCATTATTAATATCAAATGTATCTGCATATCATAACTATATTATACAAAATTTACATTATCAATTATTATTAGTATTTTTTTAATTACAATAGGATATAACATTATGAGGTTATTCGGAAATACTTTACAAGATGTAATGTGAAGAAGTAATTCTTTTCCCATATTGTGGCGATGTTTTGAAGCAGCTAACTTTCTTCATGCCCGATGTTGTATTAACATTTTGAAGGATTGGTGTCCCTAAAAAGAATTACTGGTTCAGGTTGGGTTTAATTTTCGGTAGAGCTGGATTCTCTTCTCTAGGTCGAAGTTGGTACACAAGATAAGAAAACACTTTAAAAATCACTAATAACTGATTCTTGTAGAAATAGTAGTAAATTTATTTACTATTTAATTTCCCAGCAGATCAAGTAAATATAGGTGATATTATTCTTCACCGTCAATTAAAATTACATTATTTTCTTTTCTTGAATCAACTATTCTTCTTGTATTAAATATCACATTTTATCAGGAGAGCTGTTATTGCTTCTATCCTTGATGAAAGTTATATGCTGAATGACTAGAGTAATTCTGTTATAATTTTAAAGAACATTATTACATCACATGATTTTATATTTAAATTCTATTGGTTAATAGCCCATTAAAATACCAGGTTTAAATTTGATTTGTTAAATCAAAAAGTTAATTGTTTTAACACCCAATCAGAAATTAGTATACTTTTATTTAAAAATATTAAGTTAAGCAGGTGTTCCTATTACAGTTATAACAGAAAGCTTTATATTTCAGACAACAATGACTTAATACACAATTTTAAAAGCATTATTTAGAAAGACTGTTATATAATAAAATTTCTTTAATTGTTACTGAGACATTTTTATTCAACAATGAACAACAATTAATTATTTATATGTTTTTCTTTATTTAAGTTATATTTAAATATTAAAAGAATTTTAAAGTATAAAATTATTAACTTAAACTTTCATATTTATTATGATATTAAAATCCTGCTATAAATGCTAACACAATTTAAGTATTCTAACCTGTGAAAGACCAACCTATAAGCCAATATAATGCAATTTAGGCACTCTAAGTTGTGAAAGAATGCAATGCCCAAAAATAAATAGTATAATTGAGTTTGTATTTTTTTAACATTCTTACCTCATATGTCCAACTAAACAATCATATGAGGTAAGAATGTTAAAAAAATATAAACTCAATTATTAAATTAAACCTCATAATGTTACTTCCTAATGATTTTAAAATAAATAGTAAGTTCTAAAATTCTGTAGTATATGTGCGCAGTTAATTAGTACATACTCTATGTTGGCTGCACTGGAACACATCTTTGTTGTTGCATAGAATATTCGTTAAAATTTACATGGTTGCCATGTCTTCATGTATGTAGTTAAATATCATAGAAAAATATGTTAAATAATCATTAGACAAAATGTAAAAATTACTATAGATGGTGGGAAATGATTTGAAAAAATGAAACCCTAAGAATAAAATTTGACAGAAGTTTATGAAGGAATTAAAGAATTTGCATCACAGATTGTAAAGTTTAGCTGGTTCTTCTTAATAAATAAGTAGTGTCTGTATTCATCTCATCTCATAGAGGTTGAGTTCTTTTATAACATGTTTTAAAACAAATCTTCTGTTTTATCGTCAACTTGTCCAGACTCTTGACTTTGATGTCGTCAGCCGTGGATGTAAACTCCTACTCCATCTTTATGTGGTCCAAAAACTTGCATATTAAATCTCTCTCCCCGGGAATTTCAAAATGTATACTTCTATCCTTGTTCTTCTGGATGTAGATCTTCTCCCAAGTGAATTCTTTAGTATTTTCTAACTGTTTTAATAATTTGGTGTTTATATCGATTTTATGTTTTTTCTGACCAAACATGAGCAGCTGCTGCAGATTTTCTACTCCTCTTTTTTTATGTTTCTAATGTGTTCTAAATTATTAAAACAGTTAGAAAATATTAAAGAACTCACCATTGGGTGATCTACATCCTAAAGAACAAGGATAGAATCAGGAATTTTGAAGTTTCCGGGAAGAGAGATTTGATATGCAAGTTCTTTGGATCACTTAAAGATGGAGTAGGAGTTGACACCATAAAAGTGGTAGTAGTCGGGAGAGAGGTGAAGAATAAACAAAGAAGATTCTGATTGCTTTTTGAAACATGTCCTAAAAGAACTCAAATCCTATGAGGTTGAAATGAATATAGACTCTGCTTTATTTATTACGAGGGTCATACATGAAAGTCATGAGCAACACTTTTTTTAAACAATCATAATATTTATTTTAGACAAACCAAGTACTACCATGTTAATTCTACAGACCGTTGTGATTTTGTGCTACTTTTCAACACTTGAGTCTCCAGTTCTTTGCACACATCTTTTGTCCAGCGCTTTGACAAAGCTTGAAAATTCCCTTACGATTTTTTTTTTAGAAGTTCTGTTCCAGCTGTCTTGAATGATACTATGACGCACTGGCTTTTCAAATTGTATCCTTCCAGCTGGATAGTCGGTCATTGGCCTCTTGATCTGCTCCTTCACAGAACCGGAAAGTTGATAGTAGTAGGAGGGTGAAAAATAGGGTACTATAGGGAGGAGATGGAAAGGGTTTTTTCCCAACCAAATGTCTCTGATCGTCTCAACAGTGGCACGAGCAGTGTGAGGACGGCGCGTTATCGTGTTTCAGAATGATCTTCCTTCCAGGGCGTTTGTCATGCAATGCACGACGGAGCTTCATCAAGTGTCTGGATATAGCGGGCGGGCAGCATTTATGGTTTTGTCCGGCTTTCAAGAAATTCAACCAGAATTGCAACCTTTCGAATTACCAGAAGATGCTCTGCCCATAACTTTCCCAACAGATTGTCCACTGTCTTGCGTTTTTTTTTTCTTTCTTATTTGTGGTGATTATATAATAACATTATTGAGAGTTTAGTTTTAATTAAATTTGAGTTGTTCTTTTGATCTCTACCTCTTATTTCTCAATTTTTAAGCAGACCTGAGTTTCGTCCAGAATTCATGACATTCTTGATGCATCACAACTGCCCAAGACAGCAGTTGTGATGCATCAAGAATGTCACAAATTCAGTGACGAAACCTGGGTCTGTATAAAAATCAAGAAACATGAGGTGAGTAAAAACACCACTCAAATTCAATTTTAAATAAAAACTTATATTTATAATTAATACAATGATAATACAGTTAAACAAAATTAATATACAAGATAATTGTAAACTGATTATTTCTCTCTAGGATGATCATGTTACTCTGGCTAGTGAGGTACTCAAAGTGCTGTTTAACTTGACGGTGAAGTCGGGTGATGTGGACGAGGAAGAAGAAGCACATTTTCTGCGTCTGGTATCCATCTTGCATGACCTGCTGCTTTGTGAAGTTCAGTCTCTTGACAAACAACAGGAACTGCACAAGTAAGTTTTGGCCCTCCTTTTATTCTTTGCCCCTGAGAAATCCATTCTAATATTACTTTTTCAACTTCTTCAATATCTTTCCATAATGTATGTCATATCCAGTTTCATTTTCATCAAATTTCAATTCTGAATTTTTTTTTTTTTGTTCTGCTTTTTTCCCCCATAGTTCTTTATTTGATATAAGTGACCCCTGAGGGTCAAGTCTATATGGTGTTAAGTTATGTAGGTAGGCAATAACACTATGAGGTTTATTTTAATTTTGTTGAGTTGTTTCTTGACTCACCTCATACTTCTTAACTCCCTCGCAGATCTAGATTTCGTCACTGTATTTGTGACATTCTCAATGCTGTTCACGTTCACAACTGACGTCCAATGGTCTCCTCTCCTGCAGACTGACCTCCATGCCATCTGATGGCTGATCGACGAACTTCCAAATCAATCCCCTCTCCTTATCACCGGGTATTGCAAAATTCATAGTTGTGTTTTTATTCTTGCATATGTACATTTTTTCCCAAATTGTGAGTTCCTTTGGTTTTTCCAGTTGTTTAAGTAATTTTGTTTTGGTTTCTATTCCATGTTTTTCTGACCATGCATGTGCAGCTATTGCAGATTTTTCTGTTTCTCCATTTTTAACATTTCTGAGGTGTTCCTTTAATCTTGTATTTGGATTCCTTTTTGTTTTTCCTATGTATATCCTTTCACAATCTTTACAATTAATTTGATAAATTCCTGATTTTTTGCAGTCTTCAGTCTTTTCATTTTTGTTGGTTTTTATTAAATTACCTAAACTGTAATCATTTTTCGGTGCTAATTTAATGTTGAATTTGTTGAAGATTTTTTTAAACTTGTCAAATACTAAAGCATGGTATGTGAACTTCTTGAATTTTTTACCAATATCTTTATCTGTGTGAAGAGTACTTTCATTAATCATTTTTTGTTCCTTAAATTTATTTATTTTCTTGTGTATCGTCTTTTCTTGAAATCCATTATCCTAACACCCTATTGTTTGCACATGACCAAATAACAATAGCAAATTCTGAAGATAATCTACAGAAAAAACAAAAATTATGGCATTTCAAGGTGTAGATCCTGTCAGAAGTAAAATTGTACTGGACAATAAATTTTGGAGCAGGTGAATAATTTTACATATCTAGGATGCAATATCTCATATGAAGAAGAAAAGGATGTAAATGCAAAAATATCTAAATTTTTAAGAATTTTAGGGTTAATAAATTCTATCTTCAAGCCACAGTTAGTCCAAAAGCATTCAAGACTAAAAGTGTATAAAACACTGGCTCTTCCAACTCTTTCGTATGGTAGCGAAGTATGTACATTGAAACAGAAGGATATACAGAGACTTAGATCTGCTGAAATGAGATACCTTCGGAGGACTGCAGGTTATACACTACTAGATTACAAAATAAATGAAGACATCTTAGAAGAATTACACATGGAACCTTTAGAAAACAAAATTTCTGATTATAAGTCAAGATGGATGCAACATGTTCATTGAATGGAAGATCACAGAATACCCAAACAATTGTTAAGATATCAACCTGCAGGAAGAAGAAGACCAGGACGTCCACTCAAAAGACTTTTGGATGGTGTTTCTCTTGAGGCTGAAACAGGTCAACAAATGGCCTAAATTCGTGAATGTACTATGATGATGATGTTTTTTCTCTTTATTGTAATTTTCTTTGCTCATGGGAACGTTCACAAGTCTGTGTGTTAAACTATTAAATACTTTAAGGTAGAATATTTTTATCACTCACCTCATATTATTCTTCTTATTTGATTATAAACTAGTTTTGGAACATAGTTTCTGTTCCATCCTCAGTATCGTCACGACCGTTGTTCTGTCGTCTTGAAGAGCTGTCCTTCTCTCCTTCCATTGGCTGACTGAAAATCCTCGAAACCAGGTCATTCTCACCAGGAATTTCAAAGTTCATTAATTTCTTCTTTTCACTCTTTTGAATGTAGATCTTTTCCCAAACAGTAAGTTCTTTTGGTTTTTCTATTTGTTTTAATAATTTAGCTTCTTTCTCGATAAGATGTTTTTCAGACCATGCATCGGCAGCCACTGCAGATTTTTCTACTTCCCCTTTCTTGACATTCCTGAGATGTTCTTTCACTCTAGTTTTGAAATTTCTCTTAGTTTTTCCTATGTAGAATTTCTCACATTCTTCACATTTAATTTGATAAATCAGGAATGTCAAGAAAGGGGAAGTAGAAAAATCTGCAGTGGCTGCCCATGCATGGTCTGAAAAACATCTTATCGAGAAAGAAGCTAAATTATTAAAACAAATAGAAAAACCAAAAGAACTTACTGTTTGGGAAAAGATCTACATTCAAAAGAGCGAAAAGAAGAAATTAATGAACTTTGAAATTCCCGGTGAGAATGACCTGGTTTCGAGGTTTTTCAGTCAGCTAATGGAAGGAGAGAAGGACAGCTCTTCAAGACGACAGAACAACGGTCGTGACGATACTGAGGATGGAACAGAAACTATGTTCTGAAACTAGTTTATAATCAAATAAGAAGAACAATATGAGGTGAGTGATAAAAATATTCTACCTTAATGAATATACCTCATAGTGAGAATTCCTAAAATAAGTAGTTATTAAATACTGCCTGTTTGTGTGAAAAATGGTTAAATCCTGTATGAGGCGAGTCAAGTAACAACTCAACAAACTCTATGTGGTGTTCTATTTTTATTGTTTTCAGTCACACTGTGAACCTGTTGACAAGCATACCGAGCAACTGTTACGAGGAGTTGATGACACCTGTACAACGCAGCACACGTGACATTGACAAGGACTTGGAGTTTGATGGCAGGAACATGCAAGCAGTCGCTGTGTTAGTTGAATTCCTAGACATGAAATTAAACACGACCAGATTACAACATGAGCTGATATCTCCCATCCTGTCAGTGCTGGTGGAATGTGCACGTACACATCGCACAATGCGCAAGTTCCTGCGTCAGCGCGTACTGCCACCTCTCACAGATGTGCACACTCGTCCAGAGGAGGGCACCACACTACGCAACAAACTGTGTCGTCTTCTTACCAGCCCCATTTCACCACTCTCCACTCTCTCCGCTGACTTCCTTTTCATTCTCTGCAAAGAAAATGGTATGTAACAATATTACTACTTTAAACTGAGCTGACTTTAACCACTATTGTTACATTCTTTTCCTTCTTTTTATTGTTGTTGTTGTTGTTGTTTACTAATGGCGAGATTTGATGCTTAAGTCATTTTCTCTCTGGCTTCCCAGTACAAGCGAACAAGGTCCTTAGAGTGTTGTGCAGTTGGATTTAAAGCTGGACAGACTAGAAGGTGGTGTTTGTCCATGATCAGGTCCGGGTCTTTGCATATGACACATCTGTCGGATTGGAAAACGTTTATTCTGTGGAGGTGGTGAGCCAGGCAGTCGTGTCCTGACATCAGTCTAAATTTTGCTACAGCTTCCTTGCGCCCTTTATATTTTATTTCTGTGTATAGCTCATCAATTTTTTACCATGGTTTCCCTCTGGCTGTTGCAATGTTTTCTTTCATGTTTTCCATTTGGAATGCTTTCTTAATTTCTTCGATCTTTCTGTGGAGGTTCGAATTGGGGTGGGCTGTTATCTGTATTTTGGTACCCTTTTTGGCAAGTCCATCAGCTATTTCATTGCCAACTATTCCGATGTGTGAGGGTATCCACTGGAAGGCTATTAATTTATTTTGGTTGTTGAGGTATTTCAGAAGTTTACAGCATTCCAAGATGGTTTCATTTTTTTTATGTTATTCTTTTTATTTTATATCAAAATTATTATTGCCATTATTACTATTTTTTATTATTATTATTATTGTTGTTGTTGTTGTAGTCGTCAAATTATTTTAATATCATCGTACATGTGATGTTTATTTGAAGAAAACATGTGTTGATTGATGTATGTTACAGTGGAGAGGTTCATAAAGTACACAGGATATGGCAACGCTGCAGGTCTGCTAGCCAAGAAAGGCCTCATGCTGGGCGGGTCCGGCAAGTCAACTTGCAGCTCTGGTATACATTACTCGTCTGATAGCGAAGACAGTGATACTGAGATCTACAAGAAACACAAGGCCCAGTAAGTGTTCCACATTTGCACAGTAACAGAAAGATGTGTAAAGGATCCTGGATTTCAATCACTGCTATAAACATACACAGTTTATTTAGTGTTAGATCTGCTATTTTTGACCAAAGGGAAATGAACTAATAATGGAGAAAACTACATAATAGTAAGCTGTAATAATAACAGTTAAAAAGGATAGTGAAGTGCATTCCATAACCTCTCCTATCCAAATCTCAACTTCAACCTGCTCATGGTGCAACCTGCTTTTACAAATGAGGCTATGAGGACCGAGTAATGGCAGTATAACCACACCATCAGAAATAGAGGAAATGCTATTTCAACACTTCCGCTGGCATGCCATGGCGTAGAAATGGTCCACAAATGGTGCTTGTGAGAATGGTCGGTGGATACAAAAAATATATATCCTCCCGGCAAGGTCCGATGGACCCATTAACCAACGGCATGTGTGGCCCTCCGGTCATACTGGGGGTTTATGTGAGTGGGTGATGTAACCGATTCCGATTGAGGGTCTTTCCACTTTTCAGCGGTTGCCCTTTTACCAGCCGGCTGCTGACCCTTCACATCCACATGTGTCAATCACAGAGGTAGATGATCAACAGCCAGTGTAAGGGTGACATGTGGTTAGCATGTCGAGTCCCCCAGCCGTTATAGCTGGTTCCTCAACCTGGAGCCGCTACTTATTGTAGCTACCCAATTGCCTCACGATGCTGGGTGGGCACCAGTCCCATACTGGCCGAAATACCATGAGAAAATTTCTTCCCCCATGGAGACTCGAACCAGCGCAAGT
The DNA here is from genome assembly GCA_030220185.1 of Diploptera punctata. Classification (NCBI taxonomy): domain Eukaryota; kingdom Metazoa; phylum Arthropoda; class Insecta; order Blattodea; family Blaberidae; genus Diploptera; species Diploptera punctata. Next base: position 1,259,816 of record JASPKZ010007290.1, on the reverse strand, counting down.
CCCGTAGCTCTGCGCCAAGGCTTCCTACCTTAACTGCTCGGCTACGGCGCGGGATGTAACCACCATTACAAATAAAAAATTCGTGCCCACTTAAAAAACGGTTACATTTATGCTGAACTAATGGCAAATCCTTCAGACAAATTTTCCAGAGGTAAAACAGTCCCCTTTTCGGATCTCCGGGTGGGGACATCTGCAGGACGTCATATACAGAACATCCTTAAAATTCTCCAATAGAACGCAGGAGGACTTACAAAGACAAAGAAATGAACGAAGTGAACCTGTGAAGTATTACCTGTTGGATCCACCATAGAGAAATATTGGAGAGCAAGAACGCTAATGGCTTCGTTGCCAAGGCCCAGCATTTGAAAACAAAAACAGTTTCATACACTGTGGTGGGCAAGTCATGTAGCACAAATGAGGAATAGAAAAGGGGCATGTGAAACTTGTTATAGGAAAACTAGAGGGGAAGTAAGTAGGCAGGAATTTGGTTCTAGAATAATATTACCTGATTTGAGGAAGATAAATTACACAAGAAATGATTGGAAAACATTAGCTCGGGACAGGAATATATGGAGTATAAATTATATTTGAAGAGAAAAATATATTCGTAAATTAATGAGTCATTTTTTTAACATCTTACCTCATATTTTATGTTTCTTCAAACAGGGGAACTAGTTTTCGAGAGAAGGATCTCTCTCATTTTCAACTGACATTATGACTACCGGATTTTCGTTGGAATCTCCATCAATAATGTTGCCATCTGGTGTTGATTTGATGAACTTTGAGATGAGGTCATGTTCATCAGGAATCTCGAAATTCATGGATCTAAATTTGTTCTTCTGAATATATATCTTCTCCCAAATTGTCAATTCTAAAGGTTTTTCCAACTGTTTTAAAAGTAGGGCTTCTTTTTCAATTTTATGATTCTCCAATAAACTATGTGCTGCAATAGCTGATTTTTCAATTTCACTATTTTTAATATTTCTGAAGTGTTCCTTAGTGCGAGTGTCCAAATTTCTTTTTGTTTTTCCTATGTCTACTTTATTGCAGTCCTTACAATTAATTTAATAAATTCCAGATTTTTTGCTATCTGGGGTGTTCAATTTCTTATTAGTTATTAATAGATTACCAAGGCTAAATTTATTTTTTCGGTGCCAATGTAATATTGAATTTCTTGAATTTTTTTTTTAATTTGTTATGTATTTCAGGATGATATGTAATTTACTTAAATTGTTTTCCTTTCTTTGAATCAGATTGCAGGATAGTGTATTCTTTTAATTTTTTTGTTGTCTGAATTTCTTTAATTTATTTACAATTATTTATTTTCCAAAACCATTTAAATTGGCTATGTTCAAAATGTGATTGTATTCTTTCTTAAAATCTTCTTCATTTAATGGAACATTCAATAATCTATATATCAAACTGTTGAAAATTACATGACCTCATCTCAAAGTTCATCAAATCAACACCAGATGGCAATGTTATTTATGGAGATTCCAACGAAAATCCGGTAGTCATAATGTCGGTTGAAAATGAGAGAGATCCTTCTCTCGAAAACTAGTTCCCGTGTTTGAAAAAACATAAAATATGAGGTAAGATGTTAAAAAATGACTCAATAATTTACGAATCAGGAACCTCATAATGTTATTTCCCATATTTAACTATGAAGAAAAATATATGTGCAGACTGGGGTTTGAACCCAGGACCTTTCGCTTTCTATGTGAATGCTCACCTGACTGAGCTACATGAACACTCCAATATAAATGCAAATTTTTCTCAATACACTGTTAATTTCCTAGCGCCAAATGCTAAGAACCGTTGCTCGATCATGCAAATGGTGGCTTCTTATATATGGAGTGCTTATATCCGTGCAGCCATGAATCTTCAGTTATTGATATTTGTAAGTTAGAATCTAAAGCCTAAATTAGGGGCCTCTGATCAAAATTTATTCAGCCTTTCCCATTCGAGTAAGACCTTAGTTGCCTATTAGATGTCTCTTTCAGGTGATGTGCTGACATCTTTAGGGACATCAGCATAACTAATTTATCTGCGCAGGAAGAGAGTGCTCTGCACTCCAGGTTCCTTTTCAAGTTGTAGACCTATAACAATATTATATTGAAATCTAACTAAACTCACTGGCACTATTGAACCTGTAGTTCATGGCCACACAGACATAAGCTCTCCTTACATCCAGAGCTAATGTTTTCCAATCATCCCTGTATAATCTACTTCCCTCAAATCATGGTTAATGTTATTCTCTCCCTCAATCTTGATCTACCAACAGGGTGTTTTTCATCTGGTTTTTCAACTAGAAGCTTCCTTGTCCCTCTTTCCTTCCCTATTTATGCTGCATGTCTTGCTCATTACACTTTACAAGATCTTACTGTTTTTATTATATCTGGTTTCCATAACGGTCATATCATTCACTGTTATGTAGTTTTCTTCATTCACCTCTCTGTTTGTCTCTCTTTTACCCAAAAATTTTCCTAAGAACTTTATTCTCAAATACTCATAATCTTTTCTCCTCCCTTAAAATAACAGACCATGTTTTGCGCCCATATAACTGGAAGAATAACTATTTTATATATTTTTTATAAGTCGAGATACTAAACTAATTTTTTAATATCTAAAGGAAATAACACTATGAGGTTTTTTAAATAATCCATCCATAGTAATTCTGCCTAAGGGCAGGTCCTTCACTGCAATCATAGCATTTTCATGCTATGCTTGCAGTTGTTCTAGGGAATTGTAGGTGTGGTAGCTTCCCCTTACTTTCCACACTGGTGAAGGATGATGATGACGATGATAATGATAAGGATGATGATGATGGCCATATGTTTTCGGGGACTGTTTGGGCCTTAAAGTTTTCCTGACATTTGTCTTACAGGTGAGGAAAAACCCCGATAAAAACCTCACCCAGAAAAACTGCCCCGACCGGGGATCGAACCCGGGCCCGCTGCGTGACAAGGCAGCACGCTACCTCGAGACCACAGCGGTGGACTTTTTAAATAATATGAATTAGAAAATATACGAGTCACCTTATATTTGCAGAATTGACAATGACACGTAAAGTGTCGAAACCCTGGGTCTTCAAGAAACTTCAGATATGAGGTGAGTCGTGTATTTTCTAGCTCTTATTATACTAATCTAAGTTTGTATATTTATACATTCCAGGATAGATATAGTGACAGGGCATTACAGAGGTCCTCGACAGGACCCAATGGCATCTATGACTGAGGAGCAGAAAGAATATGAAGCTATTAAACTAGTCAACATGATGGATAAACTTACAAAGTAAGTAAATGCTACATATTTTAGTGTTATATTTCTTCCTCTTCTTCCTTCCAAGTATTAGGCCAAGGCCTGTTACGATCCTATAGAAAATTTTCCCTCCAGCATTTCATAGGACGGCCCAGAGATCTTCGTCCTCTTGGTATATAATTATAAACAGCTTTGGGGATCCGATTTGAACTCATTCTTTCAAGATGGTGTTTCCAATTTAGTTGGTACTGTTTAATATATTCCAAAATTGGCATAGTCTTCAATTCTTTTAAGATGTCGGTGTTCCTTTTCCGATCCCCTCTGGTGTAACCCGCTGTTCTGCGCATGAATCACATTTCACAAGCCGTTATTCTGCTTTCATGTAGTCTTTTTAATGTCCATGCTTCACTACCATAGGTCAACACTTGTCTAGCCAAAGTGTTATATAAACGTAATCTGGTGTTTTTTTGTACAAGAGATGGTTTCATAACTTGATTAATAATTCCCAAACTTTTATTATAACTAGTAATTTTTTCAGGGATATCCTTTTCATCCCAGATAGAGAGATAATATCCAAGATATTTAAATTGATTAGATCTCTCTAAAATTTTATTCTGGAGACAGATTTTACTTTGTATAGGGATTGCAGAGACTTTTGATGTCCCAACTCCTTTCAAAAAACGTTAAGCTGAAAATATATAAAACTATTATTCTACCAGTTATATTATATGGGTGCGAAACATGGACTCTTACTTTAAGGGAGGAAAGGAGATTACGAGTATTTGAGAATAAAGTTCTTAGGAAAATTTTTGGACCAAAGAGAGATGAACAGACAGGTGAATGGAGAAGACTACATAACAATGAACTACATGGTCTTTATAGGAAGCCAGATATAATAAGAACAGTTAAGTCCCGTAGACTGCGATGGGCAGGACATGTTGCGCGTATGGGGAATGAAAGGCGTGCATGGAAACTTCTTGTAGGAAAGCCAGAAGGAAAACGCCCAGTTGGTAGACCAAGAATGAGGTGGGAGAACAACATTAAATATGATTTGAGGGAAGTAGATTATACAGGGAATGATTGGAAAGCATTAGCTCAGGATAGGGATGTATGGAGAGCTTATGTCCGTGCGGCCATGAACCTACGGGTTCGATAGTGCCAGTGATTAAGTTAAGTTAAGTTATTAAATAGGGTCCTTCCCATGAAATGCCATAATTGTAGTTTTGTTAATTGATTTTTCCATATTAAATTTGGCAGCTATTTTTTGTAAATTATAAATTGACCGTTGCAAATCATTTTCGGAAAGTGCCAGAAGCGCTAAATCATCTGCAAAAATAATAGCATCGAGTTTGAGGTTCCTATTGATGGGTATTTGCCCCGTTGTGTTTTCCTCCATTTGTTTATTATTCTATTCATGTATATAATGAAAAGCACCGGTGAAAATCCACATCCCTGTCTTACTACAGTGGATGTTATATTTAGTTTGACATATTCCAGGTAATGGACAAATTTGTTTTTTGAAAAGAAAAAAAAAATTAACAAAATTGGACCATAGGAACTGGGGTTAACCTGAAGGCTGAAATTTTAGTTGGAATATTTTCAACGCTCTAGCAGCCACAATTTTTCTTTTTTCACAATGAATCTTAGTATATACAATTTAATTATCAAAATAAAAGCATATTCTGTAAACTACCAAAGTCGGATCATAAGGAATGGAAGTTTACCTGGTATCCCCAACATTGAAAGTTGCAAGACACAATTTCTGTTTCTTTGCAACAAAACTGGATATGTAAATTAATGAGTCATTTTTAACATCTTACCTCATATTTTATGTTTCTTTAAACACGGGAACTAGTTTTGAAGAGAAGGATCTCTCTCATTTTCAACTGACATTATGACTACCGGATTTTCGTTGGAATCTCCATCAATAACGTTGCCATCTGGTGTTGATTTGATGAACTTTGAGATGAGGTCATGTTCATCAGGAATCTCGTGACCTCATCTCAAAGTTCATCAAATCAACACCAGATGGCAACGTTATTGATGGAGATTCCAATGAAAATCCAGTAGTCGTAATGTCAGTTGAAAATGAGAGAGATCCTTCTCTTGAAAACTAGTTCCTGTGTTTAAAGAAACATAAAATATGAGGTAAGATGTTAAAAATGACTCATTAATTTACGAATCAAGCACCTCAATGTTATTTCCCATATTTAACTATGAAAACTGAACACATATGATTTAATGAACAAAAGAAAGATATAAAAATCAAATGAATCATGAATTTTTCTTACCTCGTACAACTATGTTATTTAACACAGAACCGCCCTAGTCCATCCTCCCAATTAGAATTCTAATTATATTTGGGCTAATGATTAAAAATATTATAGATATAACGACCGGGAATCATCATTCCCATCATCAGCTGTTGTCACGACTGTCGATTAAAAATATTATAGATATAACGATCGGGAATCATCATTCCCATCATCAGCTGTTGTCACGACTGTCGATTCTTCATTATGCCAGTCATTTTCTAAACTGCCATCTAGTGTGGATTTGAAGAACTTTGTAATCAAATTTTGTTTGTCCAGAAACTCAAAATTCATGGTTCTACTATGCTTTTTCTGAATGTATATATTTTCCAAACTGTTAATTCCAAAGGTTTAGATGTTTCAAAAATTTAGCTTCTTTTTCAATTCTCTAATAAACAATGTGCTGCTATTGCTGATTTTTCAATTTCACCATTTTTTTATATTTCTAAAGTGTTATTTTGTGCGAGTGCCCAAATTCCTTTTTGTTTTTCCTATATATACTTTATTGCAATCTTAGCAATTATTTTTATAAATTCCAGATTTTTTATTGTTTGGGGTATTAACTTTTGTATTAGTTAACAGAAGATTATCCAGGCTGAATTTGGAATTTGTTAATCGGAGCTGTTTTATTAAATTTTTTTAAATCTTTTGAAATTTGTTACGACCTTCTGGATGGTAATTAAATTTCTTGAATTTTTTTATCTGTTTTGGAATTATGTTGGAAAGTGGTGTATTCATGTAACCTTTTTTTTTTTTTTTTTTTTTTGCTGTTTCAATTTCTTCTCTATTATGTCTTCACCAAAACCATTTAAATTAGCTATGATGATTCCCGATACCTCGGTTCTGTGTTAAATAACATAGATGTATGAGGTAAGAAGAATTCACAATTTATTTGATTTTTATTAAGAAAACCTCATAATGTAAAAATTCACATTATTATGTGAAAAGAAAGATATATTCCACAAACCAGAAAAATTGAACCATAAATTTGACTTGAGGAATTTGCATCTCATGTGCAATGAACTTTTATAAACTGATTATCTTTTTTGCAGAGATGGGATTGTTCAGCCGTGTCGTATCGGTGAAGATGGTCGTCCAGAGGCACTCACAGACATACATCAGCTGATGGAAGAATTGCCCCGTCAACAAGTACAACCTAACCTGGATGATAATTGAATTTAGACGGTAAATTTACTTTTGTTAATATTTAATTTTAGGAAGTTATATTTTGAGGTTATTTTAATTATATTATTTTTGGTCTGGACATCTTACCTCAATATTAATGTTGATTTGTTCTTGGACATGTTTCAAAACAATTCTCTGTTTTATCTTCAGCTTTCCCAGACTGGTTTTATTTATGTTGCATTATGTTGCACCACCTGGATGTCGATGTCAGCTCCATCCTGTGGTTGGCCAAAGAACCTCCAAACAAGGTCACCCTCCATCGGAATATCAAAATTCATAACTCTGTTTCTGTTCTTCTGAATATAAATTTTTTCCCAAATAGTCAGCTCGTTTGTATTTTCTAACTGTTTTAATAATTTAGTGTCTGAATTTATATTATGTTTTTCAGACCAAACATGAGCAGCAACACATAAGAAATATTAAAAATGGAGAAATTGAAAAATCTGCAGTTGCTGCTCATGTTTGGTCTGAAAAACATAATATAAATTCAGACACTAAATTATTAAAACAGTTAGAAAATACAAACGAGCTGACTATTTGGGAAAAAATTTATATTCAGAAGAACAGAAACAGAGTTATGAATTTTGATATTCCGATGGAGGGTGACCTTGTTTGGAGGTTCTTTGGCCAACCACAGGATGGAGCTGACATCGACATCCAGGTGGTGCAACATAATGCAACATAAATAAAACCAGTCTGGGAAAGCTGAAGATAAAACAGAGAATTGTTTTGAAACATGTCCAAGAACAAATCAACATTAATATTGAGGTAAGATGTCCAGACCAAAAATAATATAATTACTTTTGTTATCTAAAAATCTCATTTTGTTGCTAGTTACAACTAATTTTTTACTCTATCATTTCTTATAAATTATCTTCCATTACATTGCATGCTGCCAAACATGTTTTTGAAAAAATTTCTTCCACCATGAGGACTCCATTTGGGCGAATCTCCCGGGGTTCTTTCCCAAGGCAGTTTGGCCACAATGCAGGACAATATTACGGTTAATATGTAATTGAATTTTCATGCATTTGTTTTATTGTATTAAACTATTTTTAAGATCACATTTGCTTGCATATTTCCCAATGTTTTATGTCATAAATAGCTAACCCATAGTTATGATTTACAAAACAAAACTATTATTTTTTCCTGAACTTGGCAACTTTTGACATTGTGGGTATAGTCTGAGAATCAAAAACTTCATTTTCAACTGCAGCTGCAGCAGAGGAAGTTTTTAGCTACCAGACAATGATGCCTGGAAGATACCAAGTTATAAAATATAATTTTGATCATGAAAGTCTTCAAAAGTGGTTATTTTATTATAAAAATTTGTAGACTTCCATGGTTCTCATCTTCATTACTGTTTTTGTTGTCTGGATGTCACTGCCTATAAGAGTTTTTAACTTGTGCTTCCACCGTCATGTTGTGGCCTTCAGAGCTGGTCTAGAATCAGCATTGATAAATGTTATATATATATGTTGCTTCAAATTGACAGTATTTTTTGGAGTTTTCTGACCATTAAGAGTTCATATGGTTGTCGGTTCCATACCTTATGAAGAACTGTGAATCATGAACAGCTCTAAAGAAGATCACAACACGATGGCAGAAACATTAGTTAAAAACTCTCAAATGCAGCGACACCTAGACAATAAAACTCTTATGTTTGAAAAGAAAAATATACACCTAGACTGGGGTTTGAACCCAGAACCTTTGACTCTCTATGTCAATGCTCTTCCAAGTGAGCTACCTAGGCCTCCAATCTAAATGCGTATTTTTCTCTTATATGTAGTTAATTCCCTAACCCCAAATGCTACAAGCCATTGCTACGATTTTTGCAAATGGCGGCTTTTTTATTAAGAAGACTTTTTGGGAATTTAAACATTACTTATAAAGATAGTAGTGCTAGTAGTGTTCATATTATGAACATTGAAAGAAGCACTACTGGCTTTATAAGTAATGTTTAAATTCCCAATAAAAAGTCTTCTTAATAAAGAAGCTGCCATTTGCAAAAATTATAGCAACGGCTTGTAGCATTTGGGGTTAGGGAATTAACTACGTATAAGAGAAAAATACACATTTAGATTGGAGGCCTAGGTAGCTCACTTGCAAGAGTATTGACATAGACAGTCAAAGGTCCTGGGTTCAAACCCCAGTCTAGGCGTATATTTTACTTTTCAAATATAATTTGTCCATCATTAAGATGTTTAAAAATTAATAATATGAACGATAAAACTTATGTTTAAATTAATATTGAGAAGTAAACATTATGAGGTTATTTTTATATATTAAATTTGGGAATTTTTAACATTATGAGGTTCAATTAATAATAATTAAATGAATCGTGATTTTTTCTTACCTCATACATCTATGTTTTTTTAAACACATTATGAGGTTATATCATTAATACGAGGGTGAATCAAATATAAACCGGAATTATTGTTTACAATTTTATTGAATTAACAAAAAAAATACAAAACCACCACCTCATTTTTCTACATAGTCTCCTGCATTTCCAACACACTTTTGCCATCGAGTTGGCAACTTTTTGATGCCGTCCTTGAAGAATGAGGGATGTCGTGTAGTCAGCCAGTTGCGCATGAACTCCTCTACCGCTGCATTGTCACCATTGTCGTTTTGACTATGGGGTGTAATGATGAACCCAAGTTTCATCAGAGGTCACAATGCGATTCAGAAAATCATCTCCTTCCTCCTCGTAGCAACTCAGATACCTCTGAGACACTTCCTGGTGCAGATTTTTTGTTCCTGGCTGAGGAGCCGAGGAACCCACCTGGCAGACAATTTTCAGAGATGGCTTGAACACTTCCGAAGCTTATTCCAACGTGTGAAGCAATTTCAGAAATTGTTATGCGCCGATCCTCCTCAATAAGGTCCCGTACAGCACGAATGTTGTCTGCAGTGATGCTTGTTCGTTGCCGTCTTTGGTGGGGCTTATTTTCCACTGAATCCCGGCCTGTTAAAATTTATTTGCACCAATCATACACCTGCGTCTTCGAAAGGGTTGCTTCCCCGAACTGTGCATGGAGCCTTCTCAACATTTCAGAAGGTTTAGTGCCTTCTTTTGCAAAAAAGTAATAATAATGCATTGTGCAACAGACGTGTGTACCTCTTGCTCGCTCATGGCATACTGAAGCAAGCGGCCCCCCTTCGGAGTGTGACACATCAAGATCCCTACTCCAGACACCCCAACCAACTTCCCCTCCAAACCACAACCTTTGCAGTTTGCTACCAGATCCTCCAGATACAAATTTCGGTTTATATTTGATCCACTCGCTATTAATAAAACTCTTAATTATTTATTATGTTTGATGTTTCTGTCACCAGAAAATTCTACATGTCCAAACCTGGGAATTGAACCTAGGACCTCATGAGGCTGGTGTTTAACGTATCCTTCATGTCGTAGAAAGCTCGGAGATTTTAAATAAAGCTAAATGTGTTAATTTCATTGTATCAATGTTATTCATTAAATTTATTGTCATTATACATATTTAAAAAAACTGTGTTATTCTGCAGGACCCAACCTAACCCAGTCATCTCCTATGTGTCCTCATTATTCACCATGACATAACCAAGTGCCAAGGTCAGTATAGTTAAATATTTATTTCAATGGATAGTAAATGCAGTGTAGATCTGCATTCTAAACAAGTGTGTACTTTCATGCTTTGAGTTTCTCTCTTAATAAACAGATGGCTTATGCTTTATATTAGCTTCACCTGTATCTATCTATCTATTTATGTAATGGAATCTTTCAATGCGATTTTCACCCACATAAAATCATTGGATCGACTTGAAACTTTGTATACTTGTAAAGGACCTGTGACAATACAATAATTTCATATTTTGTTACTAAAATCATGGCCAGAATCATCAGAAAATCAAAAAAAGTGTCTTTGTATCTATGTAACAGAATTTTTGAACACGATTTTTACCCACTTAGAAACATTGGATCGACCTGAAATGTTGTATACTTGTAAAGAACCTGTGACAATACAATATTTTCATATTTGTTTCTAAAATCCTGGCCAGAATCATCAGAAAATAAAAAAAAAGTGTCTTTGTATCTATGTAACGGAATCTTTGAACACGATTTTCACCCACTTAGAAACATTGGATCGACTTGAAACTGTGTATACTTGTAAAGGACCCGTGACAATACAATAATTTCATATTTTGTTTCTAAAATCCTGGCCAGAACATCAGAAAATCAAAAAAATGAAAACTTGTATAATAGGTTGCGGACTTGTCAACTTTTTAGTCAATCGTTGTAAGAGCTCTGTTGGTAGAGCGGTGAACTCTAGTGGTATATAATTTCAGTAGTCCATAGGTCACCGGTTCAAATCCGGCTGGGAGGTTTTTTTTTAAGAAGAGTACTACTTTTAGCTCATTCTACAATAGTATTGAATTTAAAGATATTTACATTTTTATCTTATTTTGTAAAATATTAAAAATAAAAAATAAATAATAGTTTTAAAAAGCTAAAGCAACACGCTTTATTAGAAAACCGAACTGAAAAAATGAAAAACAATTTTAATTTCCAACACGCTTGGGATAAATAATTTTACCATCAAAAGCGTGGGGTGCTTTTTATGATTTTTGCTTTTTCTTCTTAGAGACTTTACTTTTACCAATATCTGTTTATTATCAAATATATTAATTGATAAAGAGCATCCCACACTTTTGATGGTAAAATTATTTATCCCAAGCGTGTTGTTTTAGTTTTTTAAAACTATTATTTATTTAGTGTATGCATCACTTCAGCAGACCATGTTACATGGGCGATGTGTAATGTACAGAAATATGTATAGTAATTAATAAAAACTGAGTCTTAACTCACATCATATTTTGCTTCTTCAACCATGGAACCGCATTTTCTGGAGATATCCTTCCCATCTTCAGTTATAACCATGATTCTGTGGTTATGGTTATGACTGAAGATGGGAAGGATGCCTCCAGAAACTGTGGTTCCGTGGTTGAAGAACATGAAATATGAGGTGAGATACAACTCAGATTCTATTAATTATTAACTTGAAAACCTCAATGTTATTTCCCATAATTAATTTATGAGTAAATGGTGAATATGTTCATAAAACATGTTGTAAGTGAGGTAACAAAATATGAGATGAGGTATAAATTTCTAATTCAAACTCTTGAGAAGAACATCGTACAGGAGACTGATGGAGTAAACCTAGACTTTGCTATTGGATACATTAATATTGAATGAAAGGAAAGTCAATATGGAATGGAGAACATGTGTTTTATATTCTGTTTTGAATTCATTATACAATTTCATTATTTAACAATTTTATATAACCAAATAAATACAAGTCTACTTGACACACAGTAATAAATCTAAGCAATAGCTTCTCTTGGTGGTGGGGGCTTCTCAAATTCACCCAGTTCTTCATCGTAGTATGCTCCTGCACGCCATGGCTTCAGTTCCCATGGTACTTGGTCTTCCATCTTAGTTAGAGTTACTCCCAAGTCTTCTAACGTTGGTATTCCTGGCAATACAGTGTCTGTTGTGTGTTGCTGTAAGAACAATGAAAACCAACATAATTAAATTTTTGGCATGACAGCTCCAAAGGGCGAAGATAAAACAAGTGAATTATTTCATGTTAGATAAGGTAGGATTTGAAAGCATTAATAATAGTCCCTTCGATTGGTTGCTGGCCAAAGGAAGGCAAGACCAGTGATGGGGCTGCCATCTTATAGCCTCTGGTCAGGCTTTTCTGGAGAAGAAAAGAAAATAAAGGAAAGAAGAAATGGAAGAAAGGAAAGACTCCCTTGCCCTAATAGCATCGGGGTCGAAAAAACAAGAGTTAACCAAGAGAGGTTAGATAGTAAAGTTAAAAGAGTGCAAAACACAAGTAAGTGGAAGAAATGTTTTGCTCAGCTTGGGCACCTTGTGGTCGCCATCCACATATCCCCTAGATGAGGACCAATACTTGGAAGGAAGAAGAAGATAAGGTAGGCGTGCTGTAGAAGCATCAATAACTTATGCCCCAAAACATTGCCTAGTTGAGACCTTGCAACATAGTATGTCTATACATCATTTTATCTTGCACTCAGAAAAACCATGTAATATTAATTGAGGATATGTTCTAGAAAAAGAGCTCATTTTTACCTTCGTCACATTGAAAGTCCCATGCTTTCAGGTACCACGGTTCCAAAGATATATCTAATTAAAAACAGGATATTGCAATAGGTATATTGTAATAAAGAAGTTATATCAATTTATTATAAACTAAAAATTGATAATCCTTTTAATTTAAGAAATTTCTTTTTACCTCACCTCATACTCCTAATTAGACCAGTTTCACACCCTTTTTGATCCATTTTCAGTAATTTCACAACCATTATATTGTTCTGAAAAAAAACTGTTTCTTGCTCTCTCTGTTGTTAGATGGATGAACCTCCAAAACATGTGATTTGATTTGGAGCTTCATTTAACAACATAAAGGGAGCAAGAAACAATTATTCAAGATGACATTAACAATGGTCGTGAAATTACTGAAGATGGATCCAAAACCGGTCTAATTAGAAGAATGAGTATGAGGTGATGTGAAAAAAACTTTTCTTAAATTCCTAAAAGTCAATAGATATTTCTACTTATTAGTATGGATAAGTTTAAAAGTTAAACCATAGAGATAGGAGTGGGAGAAGTCTTGCAATAGTGGGAACATTTACAATTGTAATGACATATCTCCCATTAAATAATACATTAACTATAGTTTCTCGCATCAAGTACTGCACTATAATGGTGTAACAGCCCAATGTTGGGGCTTAGCCTCTCCTTTTTCATGAGTTACTAGACCAAGTTAATTTATTCAAAGTTAAAAATGGGAAACACATTATGAGGTCCTTAATTAATAAATTAATGAGTCATTTTTACATCTTACCTCATATTTCATGTTTTATTAAACACGGTAAAATTAAATGTTCCTTACCTCTCCTCATATACATTTACTAAGTTCATCGCGATTTCGAGACTATAACTGTCTCATCATCAGAACTTTGTTGGCGACTGGTGTTATTTCGATCAGAAGAAACTCTTCATCTTCCCTCTGTTGGTGGACCAATGAACCTCTGGATCAGGTCAAAATTTGCGGGAATTTCGAAGTTCATAAGTTTTCCTTTGTTAAAGTTAAAAGACTGATGTTATGTCGATCGGAAGAAACTCCGAGTTTCTTCCGATCGACATAACATCAGTCGCCAAAAAAGTACTGAAGATGAGACCATTATGGTCTCGAAATCGCGATCTACTTAGAAGATTTATATGAGGAGAGGTAAGAAACATTTAATTTTACCATTAGTTATGCTCATTTGTCTACACATGTATGCGGTCAACATACCGACCCAATGTGACATGTAATAGGTAACTAAGGTATTACTAGGATCATGAGGTCATTAATGAGTATAAAGTTCTTAGGAAAATTTTTGGACCAAAGGGAGATGAGCAGACAGGTGAATGGAGAAGACCTACATAACAGTGAACTACATGGTCTTTATAGGAAGCCAGATATAATGAGAACAGTTAAGTCTCGTAGACTGCAATGGGCAGGACATGTAGCATGAATGGAGAATGAAAGACGTGCATGGAAGATTCTTGTAGGAAATCCAGAGGGAAAACGCCCAGTTGGTAGACGTAGAATGAAGTGGAAGAATAACATTAACCATGATTTGAAGGAAGTAGATTGTATAGGGATGTATGGAGATTTTATGTCCGCATGGCCATGAACCTATGGGTTTGATAATGCCAGTGAGTTAGTTAGATGAGGTCATTAAATTTTGCTTAGAGGCCTCTTTATTCAGGCTTAAGAATCTTTTACGAGCCTAAAAATTTCAGTCTCGGGATCCACATTTTCTTGAATTTTTCCATCCTAAAATATCCACTGACCCCGACCAGATTCTGTGACCCTCGGGACCAGAGGCAATATACATAACCACTAGTCAACCACAGCCGACTCACATCAAGTTTTTTTTTTTTTCCTTGGTGACACCGACCTCTGGATATGCATTGGACAAGTTCAAATGGCATTTTTTTTTTGCTGAAGGATGTCATATCATATTAAATTAATGTTGGGATGTAAACATTATGAGGTACAATCATTAAAATTCATCAGAGAACATTTTGTTTAAACAACTCACCTCATAGGATTCATGCTTCCATGATACCGTGATTTCAAACACAGTCGTGTTCATCCTCAGCCATAACTCTGACCTTTATGGGTTATGGCTGAGAATGAACACGACTGTGTTTGAAACCGCAGTATCATGGAAGCATGAATCCTATGAGGTGAGTTGTTTAAATAAAATGTACTCCGATGGATTTTATTGGTGTCATATCAGTTTGCTTTTATAAAGTAATGGCAATACATGATCTTCAGTATGGATTTTAAAGAAGGATCAATAAAGGAGAATAGAAGTTCAAAGTTTTTCTTCAAATAAGAATAGAAGTTTGTTGAATTGTAATTCCTCAGATGTGTAACATTATTAGTTAAAAAATAAGAGAACTATTAAAAATAATAAATATAATCAACACATTAAAAGAAAATCAAATCACAGGCAAGATCATCATTTTTATAAATTTTCTTCTTCTTCTTCTTCTTCCTTTCAAGTATTAGGCCAAGGCCTGTTACGATCCTATAGAAAATTTTCCCTTATGGGAAATTCTCATATAAGACTTGAAAGCATAATAATAGTCCCTTCGATTGGTTGCTGGCCAAAGGAAGGCAAGACCAGTGATGGGGCTGCCACCTTATAGCCTCTGGTCAGGCTTTCTGGAGAAGAAAAGAAAATAATGGAAAGAAGAAATGGAAGAAAGGAAGGACTCCCTAGCCCTCGGATGCCCTAATAGCGTCGGAGTCGAAAAAACAAGAGTTAACCAAGAGAGGTTAGATAGTAAAGTTAAAGGAGTGCAAAACACAAGTAAGTGGAAGAAATGTTTTGCACAGCTTGGGCACCTTGTGGTCGCCATCCACATATCCCCTAGATGAGGACCCCTGAGGGCTTTAATCTTTCAAAATCTAGCATCTATTCTAATAAATATGTGAGTTTCATTTATTCATGATTTGAGGGAAGTAGATTACAGGGAATGATTGGAAAACATTAGCTCAGGATAGGGATGTATGGAGAGCTTATGTCCTTGTGACTATGAACCTATGGGTTCGATAGAGCCAGTGAGTTAGTTATGTTTCATAAGAAGGGGAGAGAGGCTCACATTGAAAAGAGAAGCCTGCAAACAAAATGTTGAGAAAGAAATTCATCCATTACACAATGCTTACCAATTCAAGTCCTTCAAAGTAGAGAACTCCGATTGGGTAGTTTGGTGAGAGCATCTCTGTTATCTTTACTTTCATGTAGAAAGTTGGGTCATATCTCATATCGTAGCGAAAGTATCCCCATTTACTGTCCTTACGCATCACAGCAAAGAACCAATCAACAAGATCTCCTAACTTGTAGCGTCTTGGACTGGAAACAGAGTACCACACCTTTTATTCAATTCCAAAACACAAAAATACAATTATAAGTCATTTTCTTCTTTGCTTTAGTTTAATCTCTTCCTTAGCAGGTACTTTTATGTGCCCTCCACTTGCATCGTATAAGTTTCAATAATTTCATAGTTAAATATGGGAAATAACTTTATGAGGTTCTTAATTTGTAAATTAATGACTCATTTTTAACATCTTACCTCATATTTTATGTTTCTTCAAACACAGGAACTAGTTTTAGAGAGAAGGATCTCTCTCATTTTCAACTGACATACTACCGGATTTTTGTTGGAATCTCCATCAATAACGTTGCCATCTGCTGTTGATTTGATGAACTTTGAGATGAGGTCAGGTTCATCAGGAATCTCGAAATTCATGGATCTAAATTTGTTCTTCTGAATATATATCTTCTCCCAAATTGTCAATTCTAAAGGTTTTTCCAAATGTTTTAAAACATTCTATTAGAAGAACAAATTTAGATCCATGAATTTCGAGATTCCTCATGAACATGACCTCATCTCAAAGTTCATCAAATCAACACCAGATGGCAACGTTATTGATGGAGATTCCAACGAAAATCCGGTAGTCATAATGTCGGTTGAAAATGAGAAAGATCAATCTCTCGAAAACTAGTTCTCGTGTTTGAAGAAACAAAATATGAGGTAAGATGTTAAAAATCCTCATTAATTTACGAAGTTTCAATAAACTGTTATTTGAGCAACACTATTTTTAAAGTAACTTTTACAAAAAAGAATTTGTTCTGGCACAATTAAATTACACACCATTTTAAAAACACAACCTGCTGTTGCAATAAGACCTTGATAGTCATGCTATACAGAATATTCACTTTTAAGTTGTAATAAATAAGAACAGACTGTCTGATAACTTGATTGGTTATTAGCAGGACTAGGATTTTTATGATTTTTTTTCATCCCACTACAGGCCTCAGGAGGCCCTTGGGGTAGTAGGAGGTTAAGGTTCCCACTTTTTCTTGACAATCGACACTTGATGTCAGCCGGATTGTCAGCCCTGCGTGACGGCCGCCTTTACCCCAGAACAAGCATCTGGTACTCATTTCAGTTAGAGGCTGAGTCGACCCCAGGGCCATAGTGCCGTCAGAAGGTTTGGGTCGGTTTAAAAATCCTGACCCCACCGGGACTCGAACC
Source organism: Diploptera punctata (assembly GCA_030220185.1). Lineage (NCBI taxonomy): Eukaryota > Metazoa > Arthropoda > Insecta > Blattodea > Blaberidae > Diploptera > Diploptera punctata. The sequence goes on along the minus strand of JASPKZ010007290.1, from coordinate 1,242,383 downwards.
CTCGACCTTCCAGCTTGTAGCGTAGTGCCTTAACCACTACGCTACGGCATAGCATATATTTTTTGGTAAGCATGATATGTTTCTCAAATATACTTAAATGCTTTTTATACAAAACACAAATTCAATTAAAATACTTTGTTGTCATATTTATGCAAATTTAGCCATTTATATGTGACCGAGCATATTATAGCAATTTATTAGTCATATTTTCACTCTTTTAAGAAGTAAAGAATTTTTATCATACAATTTCTTTCTTCTGTCTCCATTTGATAGTTAAATTTCTCAGAATTTTGTTACTTGTGAAATCTGTCTTTCTCTCCTATTTTGTTTCAATTCACAGTTTGAACTTTTCCCTTACGCATATATCTGAGCAAACATTTGTGTATTGTCTCACAACAAGCAGATGGCTACTGATAATTTTAATAAAATAAAATGCATGCTATAATATCAAATTCCATACTTTAGTTTGCTTCCGATTTGCATTGTATACTTACATAAATAGTTAATTGTCAAACTGATTTACTATTTGATTTTACATCTGAAATTATTACATAATTATAATATTATTAGGTCATATTATTTATATTACAGTGCATATTTTTTTTTAAATTTTAGGTCATCACTGCATATATTTTTTGCATATTTTTGTAGTTTTTAGGTAATAAAAAATCCTAGCTCTAGTTATAAATTAACCTTATTAAGTTATGTAGATAGAAAATAACACTATGAGGTTTTTTAATATTGTTTATTTTTTTCGTTTCTTTAAATCACCTAATACTTCCATAACTCCTCACAGACCCGGGTAGTTTCGTTGACTTCATTTGTGACATTCTTAATGCAGTATCAAGTTCACAACTGATGTCCAACGGCCTTCTATTCTGCAGACTGACCTCCGCGCCATCTGATGGCTGACCGACGAACTTCCAAATCAATCCCCTCTCCTTATCACCGGGTATTTCAAAATTCATAGTTGTGTTGTCATTCTTGCATACATAAATTTTTTCCTAAATTGTGAGTTCCTTCGGTTTTTCCAATTGTTTAAGTAATTTTGTTTTGGTTTCTAGTTTTTCTGACCAGGCATGTGCAGCTATTGCAGATTTTTCCGTTTCTCCATTTTTAACATTTCTGAGGTGTTCCTTTAATCTTGTATTTAGATTCCTTTTTGTTTTCCTATGTATATCTTTTCACAATCTTTACAATTAATTTGATAAATTTCCGATTTTTTGTAGTCTTCAATCTTTTCATTTTTGTTGGTTTTTATTAAATTACCTAAGCTGTAATCATTTTTCGGTGTATTACAAAAAATTGGGAATTTATCAAATTAATTGTAAAGATTGTGAAAAGATATACATAGGAAAACAAGAAGGAATCTAAATACAAGATTAAAGGAACACCTCAGAAATGTTAAAAATGGAGAAACAGAAAAATCTACAATAGCTGCACATGCCTGGTCAGAAAAACATAGAATAGAAACCAAAACAAAATTACTTAAACAATTGGAAAAACCGAAGGAACTCACAATTTGGGAAAAAATTTACATATGCAAGAAAGACAACACAACTATGAATTTTGAAATACCTGGTGATAAGGAGAGGGGATTGATTTGGAAGTTCGTCGGTCAGCCATCAGATGGCGCGGAGGTCAATCTGCAGGATAGAAGGCCGTTGGACATCAGTTTTGAACGTGATACTGCATTAAGAATGTCACAAATGAAGTGACGAAACCCGGGTCTGTGAGGAGTTATGAAGTATGAGGTGAGTGAAAGAAAAGAAAAAAATAAACAATATAAATTAACTGTCTAAACATTCAACGAGTGCATTTCTTCTAATGCCATCCACTGCACTTTTCATATTATGGCTTTGCACTGTTCAAAAAATTCAATACTGCCAAAATATTTCTGTTTCTCTCTTGCACAAAATATTTATGAAAAACTGCATTCATACAGATCAATGTTTCTAGTCTACTGGACCAACGGATAATCTATTGGTCACTCAGAATGCATATCCCTTATATTTTAATGACTCCCTACATACAGACTTCAGAAGAACAAAATACTGTGATAGTGTGAAACTCACCCAACTGCTTGGTACGTCTTGCCAACTGCATCTGGATCTTTAATAGCATTAACAATTGCTGCAGCAACATCAGACACATAAACTGGCTGTTTGATGCTTTTCTCTCCCTTGTGCCAAAGTGGTAGAGCTCGCATTTGATGGCGCACAAACTTGGTGTATGTTCTGCCAATATAAAAATCTCATTAAATAACCATCAATTGAAAATTTAGCAGCTATATAACTTGCATTGCGAATTTTCTTACCGAAGGAAACGGTCTTCTTGGCCATAAATAACAGAAGGTCGAAACACGATTGCTTCAGGGAACTCTTGCCTCACAGCTAGTTCTCCATAATATTTACTTTTCAAGAATCCAGAGCCATTCTTAATTATGAGAGGCTGTGGACAAAATGACATTACTTATTCATATATTAATTATGGGAATAACATTATGAGGTTCTTCAATTAATAAAATGAGTTGCATCTTACCTCATACTTTGTTTTTTTTTTCAATCATGGGAACTGCAGTTTTCAAGAGGTATTCCTCTAATCCTGAGCCAACATCACGACATGTGATGAGGATGAGAGGGATGGCTCTTGAAAACTGTAGTTCCCATGATTGAGAAACATGATATATAAAGTAAGATGGACTCATTTTATTAATTGAATTGTTGAGTTAAAAGGGAAGAAACTCCGAGTGCCCTACTTATGAGAAAACCTTAAAAAACTACATAACTTCTTATAGCTAACTCTGAAAATTTTTGACTAATTACAATATTGATCCTCTGCTTACAGGGAATTCAAATACAACAAGAATTAATAATTTCTATGGTATATACATGTTTTATCGCTCTTCGAAGGCAGTGGAGTTTCTTCCTTTTTCAAATCATCAAAAAATTATTTTAGCATTAAGTAAAGTAAAGTGCCCACAACAGGTCCGGAGGCCCTTGGGGTAGTAGAAGGTTAAGGCTCCCACTTTTTCTAGACAATCGGCACTTTATGTCAGCCGGGTTGTCAGCCCTGCGTGACGGCCGCCTTTACCCCCAGAACAAGCGTCTGGTACTCATTTCCATTAGAGACTGAGTCAACCTCAGGGCCACAGTGCCGCCAGAGGGTTTGGGTCAGTTTAAAAATCCTGACCCCAACGGGACTTGAACCCTGGACCCTCCGGCTTGTAGCTCAGTGCCTTAACCACTACGTTACAGTGTGCCCCTAGTAAAGTGATCCCACAACAGGCCCGGAGGCCCTTGGGGTAGTAGGAGGTTAAGGCTCCCACTTTTTCTAGACAATCAGCACTTCATGTCAGCCCTGCGTGACGGTCGCCTTTACCCCCAGAACAAGCATCTGGTACTCATTTCAGTTAGAGGCTGAGTCGACCCCAGGGCCATAGTGCCGCCAGAGGGTTTGGGTCAGTTTAAAAATCCTGACCCCAACGGGACTTGAACCCTCGACCCTCCGGCTTGTAGCTCAGTGCCTTAACCACTACACTACGGTGTGCCCCTTACATAAATAAACTTTATTAGTAATTATAAGACAAGAAAATTACATTCAAAACTTCAAATACATCAAGAAACACATTTTGAAGTATTGCTTGCTTTACTTTGCCATCCTTTGAAAAATGATCATTAACCATAAGCGATCTTAAACGAACAATACCTTTTTCACTTTTTGCATAAAAAAACAGAGGGTCAATATTGTAATTGGTCAAAAATCTGTTAGTATGCTATAAGAAGTTATGTAGTTTTTTAATGTTTTCTCAAAAGTAGCGTATATGGAGTTTCTTTCCTCTTCAACTCAGCGATTCAATTGACATTACTTAGACTAGAGTTTCCTCTACATTATGAGAAAAATTAAATAGATACAGTGACATATATGGATCTTACATGGGGTGATGACAGGTGGTAGGGTAGAAGCACCAGATGGTAACATCTTGCCATGGATAATAAAAATAAGTCTAATCACTAACAATTGAAAGGTGCAGGGAAAAAACCAGGTAGTCACTTTTTTTGTTGGGATGGTGTTTGAGGTACCATTAGATTCTTCGTGGAAAGGACTAGCTGTAGAAGTAATAAACAGTTTAGTCAAATAGGTATATCAAACTTTTGGCATATAGGTAAAGAAGCAGATACGTTGTATAATTAAAAAATTGTTTCCTATGTTTCAAGGAAAAAGCAACTTACCTATTTTAGCAAATTCAGAAAGAATTTTAAAAATTTTACAGATCTTCCCCAAATCTGTCTAATAAACACCAAAAATGATAATGACCAAAATTTATACATACATGCATATACAGGGTGATTGAGTATGGGCATACAAAAATTAAACAGGACAAGGGGATATTGTTTATTTTTTCTTTCACTCACCTCATACTTCATAACTCCTCTCAGACCCGGTTTTCGTCACATCATTTGCGACATTCTCAATGCTGTGTCACGTTCACAACTGACGTCCAACAGCCTTCTATCCTGTAGACTGACCTCCGCGCCATCTGATGGCTGACCGACGAACTTCCAAATCAATCCCCTCTCGTCGGTCAGCCATCAGATGGCGCGGAGGTCAGTCTACAGGATAGAAGGCCGTTGGACGTCAGTTGTGAACGTGACACAGCATTGAGAATGTCGCAAAAGATGTGACAAAACCCGGGTCTGAGAGAAGGTAAAGAGAAAAATTTTTGCCTGAACCGGGAATCGAACCCCGAACCTTTAATTGATTTACAATAATTTAATTGTGTTTATTAATTTACTTATTTCTATCATAGTAATAGCTTTATCTTCCCAATATTAATTTAATAAATAATGCTATAGCTGTGTGGAGTCCCTTCATGTCTTCTTCAGGTAGAAGCCATTCATTGTGTATTTGTGAATGATGATTCGTTGCAATTGAATGTGGGGCCAGTAGAGTAAAGGTAAAGGAAGGATTCTTGCTTGGATGGGAATGAAGCCTGGATTAGCTCAGTGGTCTGAGCATTAGCACGACAAGCTAAAGGTTCGGGGTTCAATTCCCGGTTCAGGCAAAAATTTTTCTCTTTACCATTGATTTACAATATGGGAATAAACTTGTCAGCACATTACTGTCTACTCTTGTTTTATTTACACTATTTATTTATTCCATAACCAACTTTGTTATTGCATGCCCCAACCAAGTGTAATAAAGATAATAAGTATCTTAGAGTATAATGAGCAGGATATGTGGCATGAATATGTTGGTTCTGGGAGTCGCGGGTTTAAACCTGGCCAGGACTGATGGACTTTTTAGGATGGAAAAATCCATGGAGAAAGTCCTCTGGGAGAGACTTTAAGCGATGGGTCCAGAGTCTGAAGGTTTTCAGGCTCATAAAAGAACCTTAAGCCTGAATAAAGAGGCCTCTAAGCAAAATTTATCAACCTTCATCATCCTAGTAATATCTTAGTTGGCTACTAGATTTCTCATTGGTAGATATGTTGACTGCATACTATACATGACATATGTAGGGAAATAAGCACAACTAAATTAACTTGGTCTAGTAACTCCTATTAAAGGAGAGTCTAAGGCCCAACATAAGACTGTTACACCATTGTAGATACACGTGGCATAAATATGGAATGAAAGCGAGGCATGGAAACTTCTTCCGTAAATTAACGAGTCATTTTTTAACATCTTACCTCATATTTTATATTTCTTCAAACATGGGAACTAGTTTTTGAGAGAAGTATCTAGCTCATTTTCAACCGACATTATGACTACTGGATTTTCGTTGGAATCTTCATCAACACCATCTGGTGTCGATTCAATGAACTTTGAGATGAGGTCATGTTCATCATGAATCTCGAAATTCATGGATCTAAATTTGTTCTTCTGAATATATATCTTCTCCCAAATTGTCAATTCCAAAGGTTTTTCCAAATGTTTTAAAATTAGGGCTTCTTTTTCAATTTTATGATTCTCCAATAAACTGTGTGGTGCAATAGCTGATTTTTCAATTTCACCATTTTTAATATTTCTTAAGTGGCTGCAGAAGGGCTACTGTTTTTAACAGAGAGGAGACCCTTTAATTCCTTCCATTGAAGGCTTAAAGGAACCGACCTGGACAGTAACCTAGTGTCCAATCCCTCACCTTCTCGTGGTGCAGCTGTTAGTAATCATGCTTATGCATGATGAACGGAAGGGAAGGGCTACTCACCAACAAGCACTGGTCAGCTTGATGAGTTTTTCTTTTTTGACCGAATTGGTATTACTTCTCCTCCCCATACCAATTCCCTCTTTCAACTTTTCTATCCAGTCTCCCTTGACTGACCTCTTGTTTCTTTCGACCCTGATGGTATTAGAGTACTCGAGGCCTAGGGGTTCATTTCTCCTTCCTTCCTATACCTACTTTCTCTCTATGGGTGATGTAACCACCACATGTGGTGCCTACTACCAAACGGTTACAACTAGTTTATTGTACTCCTTTCTGCTAAATATTGGAGTGCAAGAGAGCGAATGATTTCATTATCAAGTGCTCGACATTAGATACCAACCAACCATATTTCTTAAGTGTTCCTTAGTGCGAGTATCCAAAAGTTCATCAAATCAACACCAGATGGCAATGTTATTGATGGAGATTCCAACAAAAATCCGGTAGTCATAATGTCAGTTGAAAATGAGAGAGATCCTTCTCTCGAAAACTAGTTCCCATGTTTGAAGAAACATAAAATATGAGGTAAGATGTTAAAAAAAATGACTCATTAATTTATGAATTAAGAACCTCATAATGTTATTTCCCATATTTAACTATGAATGGAAACTTCTTGTTGGAAAATCAGAGGGAGAATAATATTAACCATGAATTGAAGGAGCTGATTAATACAGGGGCACATGCAGATGGCATACTGATAACAGCAAGGAACATACCAACACTAATAGAAACTTTCCAGTTGCTGAAAGAAAAATCAGTTGAATATGGATTAATAATAAATAATTCCAAAACAAAATACTTAAAATGTACAAGAAATGAAAAAATAAGTAATCTGAACATCAATGATACAAATATAGAAGAAGTAAAATCATATAAATATCTTGATTCGACTGTAAATGGAAAAAACTATATAAAGGAAGAAATTGGTGAAAGAATTTCTTTGGGCAATAAAGCTTACTATGCAAATAGAATACTATTCAAAAGTAAACTTGTCTCCAGATTAACTAAAGTTAAACTGTATAATACAGTAATAAGACAGATTGTAACTTATGGCTGTGAAACATGGGTACTGAAGGAGTCTGATAAACAAAAACTGTTAAGGAAGATCTTACGGAGAATTTTTTGACCAATTAGAGAAAGTGATGGCACATGGCATATACGAATGAACTCTGAATTAAATAATCTAATATGAAATAAAAATATAATAAACCACATTAAAGCTCAAAGACTGTGCTGGTTTGGACATATAAATAGAATGCAGGAAGACAAGCTTATAAGAAGAATATACAAATGGAAACCAATATGCACCAGAACAGCTGGACGCACAAAAACAGATGGCAGGATGATGTTATAAAGGATATATTGGAGATGAAAATTGGAAATTGGCCAGTCTGTATCCAGGATAGATCTAGGTGGAGAAAAAATTGTTGAGGAGGCCAAAACTTCAATGAAGTTGTAGTCGCCTACTAAAGAAGATTAATACAGGGAATTTATATATTAAATTTGGGAATTTTTAACATTATTTATTAATAATAATTAAATGAATCGTGATTTCTTCTTACCTCATACTTCTATGTTTTTTTAAACACAGCACTGCAGTATCGGCAACACATTGTCGTCATCATCAGCTGTTTTCACGAGTCATTTTTTTTCCCTTTTGCCAGTAATTATCTAGAATGCCATCTGGTGTTCTTTTGAAGGAATTACTCTTCAAACTGCCATCTGGTGTAAGAAAATGATTCATTCAAAATAACACCAGATGGCAGTTTGAAGAGTAATTCCTTCAAAAGAACACCAGATGGCAGTCTAGATAATTACCGGCAAAAGGGAAAAAAATTGACAGTCGTGAAAACAGCTGATGATGACGACAATGTGTCGCCGATACTGCAGTGCTGTGTTTAAAAAAACATAGAAGTATGAGGTAAGAAGAAATCACGATTCATTTAATTATTAATACAGGGAATGATTGAAAAATATTAGCTCAGGTTAAGTATATGGAGAGCTTTATGTATGCATGGCTATGAACCTGTGGATTCTATAATATACTTACTATAGGATTGGGAACAGCATTAAGAGCAGAGACGTGAACAAATTTCTCAACTCCAGCTTCCTTTGCCAGCCGAGCTATTCTCCTTGCACCTTCCACATTAACATCTTCAAACTTGAAATTTTTTGTCTCCCAGTCTCGTCCCACCAAGTTTATCACTACATTAGAATATTTAATTGCTTTGCGAATAGAGTCTTCATCTTGCAGATGGTATGGGACAAAAAGAACCTGTCCCAGATCTCCAACAAGTTTCAGACGAAGTGCATCATAGTGATCCCCGCGATATGGCAATATCAGCTGTTAAAATATAAAACAAATATTAAAAATCAGATTTCTGTAGTTCCATGCTCATTTCTAGTAATGTGAATCACAGGTCAAATCCAGTCAGGGGCAATGGATTTTTCAGAGTAAAAATCATAAGAATACTTCCTTTGGAAGGGAAGTAGAGCTATGAATCCCATTCAAAAATGTATGGCATATAAAAGAATCTACCTGAAGTAAAAGGCATCTGGACAAAGTTTGTTGGCCCTTTCATGTCCAAATTTGAATTACATCATTAATGACCTGAGATCTTAAATAACTACTATTATTAGGTTTTTTTGGCAAATTTCAAAAGAATGAAGCTACTGAGGTTGTTCTCATGAAAAGATTTTTGAAAATGTTTACAGATCTTCACTGATCCTATCTCCTCCTCCTCCTGGCACAACAGGCCTAGAAAGCCCTTAGCCTACCAGCTGGCTACTGGCCTCACATCCACATATGTCAATCACAGAGGTACTGCTCGGGACCCAGCTCCGTGTGTCTGAAAGGAATTTGCTGACTCAGCTGTTAGTATATGAGAAGCAGAGAAGTGTACCTCCTCCCACTCCCCACACTTCTCCTCGCAAACACACGGAGCTTGGTCTCGAGCTGTAGATGATAATTAGCCAGTGTACGGATGACATGTGGTCAGCATGTCGAGTCCCTCAGCAATTATAGCTGGTTTTCTCAACCTGGAGCCGCTACTTATTGTAGCTACCCAAATGCATCACGATGCTGGGTGGGCACCGGTCCCATACTGGCCGAAATACCATGAGAAAAATGTCTTCCCCCATGGAGACTCAAACCAGTGCAAGTCCCGTAGTTCTGCGCCAAGGCTTCCTGCCTTAACCACTAGGCTATAGCGTGGGACCTGATCCTATCTAGCAGACATAAAAAATGAGTACGAAAAAATGTGTGTATGTATATATATATACACACACACACACGGTGGACTAGTGATTATGCTCCTTGCCTCTAGTTCCGAGGGTCGTGGGTTCAAATCCAGCCAGGGTCAATGGATTTTTTTAGGATGAAAAAATCCAAGGAGCAAGTCCTCCAGGAGGGATTTTAAGCCATGGGTCCTGAGTCTGAAAATTTTTCAGGCTCATAAAAGATCCTTAAGTCTGAATAAAAAGGCCTCGTAAGCAAAATTGTTCTAGTAATACCTAGTTGCCTGGTTAGATGTCTGTTTGAGTCAGTGTGTTGATTGCATGTTATTCATAACATCTATGAGTAAATAAGGTAACTAAAAATTAACTTGGACTAGTAACTCCTTACAAAGGAGAGGCTATGGTTCTAGAATGGGCTACGCCATTAAATATATTATGTGCATGTGTGTTTAGTAACACTCGAGCTGCTGTAATTTTCGTTTATTTTTCAGTACCAAACTCAGCATATCATCGTGGTGACTGCAAAAGGTCGTATGTAATTTTTTTAAACTTTTCAGTATGCTAAAAAAACCGATTATCTCTACAAATATTAATAATATATTTAAGGTGATTATTAAAATCATATTATAATATTATATATTATTCCTGGATGACATAGGACCATTTGCAGCTCGTGCAAAGGTGAATGCTGGTTACGATGATGCAATAAAACACAATTCTGATTTTTGGTGACATACGACCTATTGCAGTCATCATGACGATAAAATTCATTAACTAGCAAAATCATATCATTAGGAGTATAGTTCATCTGAAATGAAAATTTAAAAATTGTTCTAACTTTGCAATTTTTTTATTTTTCACAATGAAGCTCAGTATATTATGCTATTAAAATAAAACGAGGAAGGTATTCTCAAAAAATCAGTAAAGTGATTAGAAGTGGGGGTTTATATGAAACCCAAAATTTGAAAAAAATGAAAATCAAATAAAACTAAGTTTTATTTTTATTTAATTAATAAAAAAAATCATTCTAGCAGCCACCATGTATCCTTTCTCACAATGTATCTGTACACATACATTTTAATTAATCTATAATTGGCAAATCTACCTTATAAGATACAATGGTTTAATTTACTTAATATTTTTAATAAAGCATGGAATTATTATAGGGAATATCACTGTGAGGTATAGTTTAAAATTTAAAATAAATTCTGTTCACCTCGCCTCATAATCTGTCTTCTAATTAGATGTTTCAAAACCTAGGCAGTGTCATCATCAGTAATTTCATGATAGAATGTCGGTCTTCCATATTCTTATATATTGATACAAACCTGTGTTCCTATTTTCCCAAGACGATTGCATACATATCGACCAAGGAACCCTGTTGCTCCAAATACAGTTGCTACAATTCCATTGAAACTGGATCGGCCACCTGTGCCTCTTTTAAGGGAAGATAATTTAGGATTTTTTATTTGTTTAACATCGGTTGCATATGAAGCATGGAGACAAGCAATGCCAACAGCTGGACCTGATTGGTGCTCTGCAAAAAAAAAAAAATTAACCTATAAGCTAAAAACGATTGTAACATAAGGTTAGGTTGTAATGCATTTTGTACATCAAAATTCATTCATTATGTAACTTCATACTGTAGAAAGCATTATATATCTTGAAACAAGCCTGTGTGTGGTTAAAATTTTATGTTTTAACCTTTAAAAGGTTATTTATGACATGTAGTAGGTTTAATATCCTACAATTTTATTACCTCACATTCTTATCATTTTGTAACAATATACTAAAACATTAAGTATGGGATTTTTGCAAATGCATTAATTGCCATTTAAAGCCGAGGAAAATGTTTTTTCGTTAAAAATTACTTACTTGCAGCTTGCAAACCTATTTGCAGTGCTAAAGCAGCCATATTTGAAGGAATAAAAATATAAAATATTTTTGTATTAGTGTATGAAGTTCTGAATAGATGGCAGACCTTTATTGGTTGGTTGTACCATCTGCTGATTAAACTATAAACTAAGTAACTTGCTTATTTCTATTGTTGGCAGCATCTGTCTTTTAGATTTTGTTTATTTTATTGTCAGAACTGTCTTAAATTGACTTTTGTGATTGGTTGAATGTATGAGCCCCGGCGTATGGACATTTTGGCAGTAATTCATGTAGTAATGGAAATTTTTATGGTTCTGGATAAATCAAGGACATGATTTGTCATCAAGGATATTCAAGATGTTATTGATAGTTAATTAATTTTCTGTCTATGTAATGACAAGTGGATTGTTAAATATAGTATCGTCTTTCGATATTGAGAAGTTCAATATGCTCGTTATATTAGTTTTTAAGAAGTAAATATACTACGATCATTAGCATGGGACAGTCTTCGAGTTCTGAAAGTGTAATTCCAGAAACAGTTGAAAACATACAAGAGGAAATAGTTCGACATGCTCGAATTTTCTCTGAGATTGCAGCTTTAACGTACGAAGATTTCCAATCATGTCTTGGAAAATTAAATACCTTGTAAGTATATTATAGACTGCCTTTTAATTTATTAGAGCAGTGATTGGATTACTCTTTGTAAAGAAAAGCCTGAACTAACATTGATATTGCCTCACTACATATAATGTCTACCTGTTGTGTTTTACAGGTCAAGGCAATGTACAGACAGCAATGGAAAGCAACTGGTGTTTGCTGTAAAGAAAGGCACAGATTCCACTCTGCTGTGGAAAGGCACAGTGAGAATTGCCTGTGTCAAACTTGATCCTGTCACCAAGAAAGTGGAGACATATCGTCTTCTCAATCTTAGCGAATTCCTCAAGGTTGGTCACTCAGTAGAATGTAGTAATCCAAAATAGATAAAAAAATAACTAAATCTGATAAAAGTATAGCTACTTTAGCGCAAATGAGTACATACACTTATTACCACAGGTTATAAAATATTTTCATTCTAAACAAATATGTACAAGATTTATTTTTGTAAATTGTGTACATTTGGTGCTGCCAACCAAATGCAAGTTGAATAATTCCATTAACAATAAGTGGAATTTTCCAAAGTTAGAATTAATTATTTACAGTAAGTTTTTAAATAGGCCTATAATTGATATGAGTGGAATCCTATTTTAGTAAGTTTGGAAAAACTCCACTTAAAAACTAGTGTGAAATATTTTCAAAGTCCTATAGTACAACAGTGTTCATGTGCCACAGTTTATAGAGCCAGCGATAACCCACAATTGAACCACATATCTATTATCATCCTTGATTACTATCCATTGCTATGAAATTTAAATGACCAATATTTACAATAAATCCCCAAATCTGTGTTAAAAAAATATATATTAATATTAAAATTACCAAATGTTTATTAAAAATGGATGTACACTTACTTATCATTCCCTAACACTGATCCAACCAGCGATAGAAAAATCATAGACTAAGCAATACTTTGTGGAGAAAATAGCAGTTAGCATCACCAATATTGTCTAACAGTGTCATAATATTGTGATTTGCATATTTAAATAAATACTTCAAAATTGTCTAATAATGTTGTAAAAATTGTTTGAAAAAGTTTAAAATATTAAATAATGTTAGTAAATACAGAAGAAGAGCTATAGTTTACAACAATATAACTGAAAATCAAGCACTAGTAGAAGTGCAGTTGAGCCTAAACTTTTTCCTAGGCCTATAATTGATATGAATGGAATCCTATTTTAGTAAATTACCAAATTTAAAATTTTTTTTTGTAGTAATACTTCATTCTCTGATGACCTATATTTTCCCATAAGGTGTCCAATCTGCTCTTTGCAGTAACTTTAATACATATTGTACTCTACGTTACGCATATTGTGGCCCATTTTCATTATTATTAAAGCTAATACTGCATTTTCAGATTATTTCTACCTCCAATTCCAATTTTTTTTTTCAGTATTTTTTATACTCTCATATGACAAAAAAAACTACTTCCATTTCTCAGGTTGCTAATCATATTTGGCAGCAGAACTTCATCTGATTTTTGTGCTTTTTTTATAATTATGGTAAATTCCCGTCACGCACTTCAATTCCCAAATGTATTTATTACATTTTCTGTTGTTAAAAGCATATCCCTAACAATTTTTCAAGGAGTACAGATTAACCATCACCATCATTAGCACAACAACCCTGGGTGTGTCAAGTCTTCCTTCAGATTTTTTCTCCAGGCTTCTCTATCTCTAGTAACCGTCCACCAATTCTTGAATTTTAAAGATTTGACATTCTGTAGTACTCATCCATCTCAAATTTGATTTTATAGTGGTCCGCCTTCCTTCTGGCTTAGTATCTATAAATATTCTAACTACTTCATTTTTGGTCATTTTCTTCGTATGTCCTGACCATCTTAATCTGTTTACTTTAATATCTATAATGATATCGGCTCAACTGCATTTCTACTTACCCTTGATTTTTCAGTTTATTATTGTAAACTATAGCTCTTCTTCTGTATTAACATTTTTTAATAATTTAAAATTTTTATAACATTATTTGACAATTTTTAAGTATTAAATACGAAAAATATTAACATTATGACACTGTTAGACAATATTGTGATGCTGACTGCTATTTTCTCCACAGAGTATATTACTTAGTCTATGATTTTTCTCTCTTTTCCCAACAATAACCTACTAACAACCCATTGTTGGGTTATCGCTGATTGGAACACATTAGGGAGTGATAAGTAAGTGCACACCCATTTTTAATAAATGTTTGGTACTTTGAATATTATTAATATCCATCCATCCATAGTAATTCTGCCCAATGGCAGGTCTTTCACTGCAATCATAGCATTTCCATGCTATGCTTGCAGCTTTACTAGGGAATTGTGGGTGTGGTAGGTTCCCATTGCTTTCCACACCAATGAAGGATGATGATGATGATGATAATGATAAGGATGATGATGATTATGATGGCCATATGATTTCAGGGACCGTTTGGGCCTTAAAGTTTTCCTCTCATTTGTCTTACAGGTGAGGAAAAACCCCGATAAAAACCTTACCCAGAAAAACTGTCCCGTTGCATGACAAGGCAGTACGCTACCTCGAGACCACAGTGGTGGACGTTATTAATAGATTTGGGGATTTATTGCAAAGATTGGTAATTTAAATTTCACAGTGATGTGCTGCCATTTAGCATAAGCTGTATAAACTTTAGTATGGTATCGATAATAATCAATATGTGGCAAGCAGCGATAACCCACTAGGCAAGGATGATAATCGATATGTGGCCAGTGGGTTATCACTGACTCTATAAACTCTGGCGCATACGCACTGTTATTCTATAGGACTTAGAAAATGTAAGAAAGTATATTGGGTAAGATGTACTGCTATTTCTCCATGATTTATACAACTCATATAATTGCCTATATCTCTTCGCCACTCTCCATTTTCCTTAATAGGTCAATAAATGCTTCTGAGTATCTTTCTTTCAAAAGCAGCCAATCGAGATTTGTCATGTTAAGTTAGATCTCCGGTTTCACTCCTGGAAGTTAGTACTGGTATGTTATGTAGGCCTATTTTCTTTAACAACATAAGGTGTTTGCTTCACACTTCAAATCTGGGTATGAAAGAACCAATAAATTTAGCTTAGGCCTTTTATTTCAGGCATGAGGTTCTTTTTCATGCCATAAATCTACAACACAGAACCCATGATTTTACTTCTCTTCCGTAGGAAACCACATCCAAGAATTTTACATCCTTAAAAATACATAGATCGGCATCGGTGGACTAGTGGTTATGCTCCTTGCCTCTGGTCCCGAGGGTCGCGGGTTCAAACCCGGCTGGGTTCGATGGATTTTTTTAGGATGGAAAAATCCAAGGAGCAAGTCCTCTGGGAGGGACTTTAAGCCGTGGGTCCCGAGTCTGAAGATTTTCAGGCTCGTAAAAGATCCTTAAGCCTGAATGAAAAGGCCTCTAAGCAAAATTTACCGAATTTTCCCGTCCTAGTACTACCTTGATTTCCTAGATGTCAGTATGAGGCGGAACGCTGACCACGGACTACGGACCATTCAAATGACATCTATACGAAAACAAATGTAACTAAATTAGTATGGTTCAAATTCTTCCCTATAGGGGGAGAGTGCCTAAATCTCTGTTAAGGGAAACATGAGCTTACAAGAAGAAGAAAAATACATAGACCCCAGCCAGATTTGAAGTTAGAAATCTTGGAACTAAAAATGAGCACAATAACAACTAGTCTGCTAAGACCGACTAATTGAATTAAGAAAGCGTTGACATTTTCAGGTGTTTAAGACATTGCAATGCCAGCTGACAGCAGCGCAACAAAGCTCGCAGCAGAGCGAAACAGAAGGTGCGACAGCGCTAGACAAGAAGTTGCTCACTGCCACCATGTTGCTCGAGGAGGTGGATAATGTGACAGTGTGCCCTGGGGAGAGACTGACTGAGTGCTGCATCTGTCTGGAACGCAAGCCTGACGTGATGTTACCTTGTGCACACAGCTACTGTATGCCCTGCATAGAACAGTGGTGAGTCATATTACTATGGTTTTTCCGACTCTTTCTCATAATTACACTTTTAATAGTCAGAATTTAACCAGGATGGTAAAAACTAATGAAAGAACTGTAGTTGAATCAAAATCATAAAGAGATATACTGGCAGTATCCTATCTCAAAGGATTGGATCTAGTGAAGTAGGAAATGATGGCAGAAGTTTCCTCCTGTCATCATACTGAAGGTTTGCGGGAATCTATGTGAGATGCCAGTCTATATAAATCTGAAAAAATATATATATGTTATCCATCCATAGTAATTCTGCCCGAAGACAGATCTTTCACTGCAAGCATAGCATTTTCATGCTATGCTTTGCAGCTTTACTAGGGAATTGTAGGTGTGGTAGGTTCCCGTTGCTTTCCACACCGGTGAAGGATGATGATGGCCATATGATTTTGGGGACCATTTGGGCCTGAAAGTTTTCCTGACATTTGTCTTACAGGTGAGGAAAACCCCTGATAAAAACATCATCCAAAAAACTGCCCCGACCGGGGATCGAAACCGAGCCCACTGCGTGACAAGGCAGCACGCTACCTCGAGACCACAGCAGTGGACGTATATGTTATAAATATGTAAATTACCTCAGTAATACATATATATTTTGTTGTTGATGATGGTGGTGTTGGTGTAGGCCAAGTTTCTTGGAATTAATTTCACAAATGTTTATTCAAAATTTCCAAATTTTCTTTATTTATTTCACAATATTGCACTGTATACACACTTTTTTTTTTTTTTGCTATGAGAGAGTCTTCTTCACAGTTTATTTTATAACTCAGTTCTTCACACTTTCTGATGGCTTCATTCAACACATCTACTTGACTTCGTACTTAAATCACTTTTACTTGTCCAAAATTTGAACATGACTGGCCTTTTTGACTCACTCGTGACTCACTAACAGACTGTTCAGAACCACTCATGTTTCTTTATATATGTGATGAGAGACAAAATTATCTGGAATCCCATTCTGGGCCTCTCTCAAATAGAACATCTGAGATGCCGATTCTTCTAGAGTAGTGGTATATATATATATATATATATATATATATATATATACATATAACAAGATAAGAAAAATAAATGCCTGGATGGGATTTGAACCCGGACCTCTGAGTTGATATCTCAGTGCGCTACCACTTACACTAACAGGCGAATCCAGAACAAACATTTATTTTTCTTATACATATTCTCTATTATTACCAAATTATATATATATATATATGAGTATGAAAGTTTTTTTTGAGTGTTCTGCGTCTTGGATTCAAGTTCGGCCTCTGACCACTGATTCCGTTTCAGCATGATCCCACATGCCATTATCAAGGAATGATAAGTTCGAATCACAGGTTTAGGTCTTATATAATAAAATACATACAGTTTTTGCTGTGGTCCGTTTCCGAAGACATACACACATCCAAGGTTTAGTTCTTATGTAGTTAAATACCTTCAGTTTTTAGTGTGGTCTGTTTCTGAAGCCGTACACCCATCTAAGGTTTAGTTAGTCGAGAATCAATGTTATGTGTGTCGGATTATGAACATGTTGAAGTCTTTCAGTGAAAATAGTATTTAAGTCTGTAAAAAGAGTATCACAATAATGAAAATTGGGCATTGCAAGTGTTTCTACTAACATTTTCATGAGAGCGAATGACAAACAATTTCTTATATGATTTAATGAATGTATTATTGAGAAGACTGTTTTGCATGTATGATTTATTTGTTTAGATTACTTTACAAAAATAGGCTCATCTAGTTAGTAGAATTCAAGACTTCACTAATATTGAATTAACCAACATAGGTGGCAGACATGAATAAACTTACCCCTAAATTAGAAATTCTGTTTTAACTATAATACATAGCTATTTTTATATAATCCATAAGGTTTATATCATGTTTTTAAGTTATCTCTAATTTCATTTCTAATTCATTTTTTGTCATTTTTTATACTTTTTTTCTGATCAAAAACTATATATACTTTTCTGCAGGTCGCTAATAATGTTTTTTAACAAGAATTCTTCTAATGATGTTTTTATTATTCATTTCATATCTCAATGATGGATAAATTATATTTGAAGAGAAAAATTATACTCAGACTGGGGTTTGAACCCAAGACCTTTCGCACTCTAGGCGAATGCTCTACGAACTGAGCTATCTGAGAAACTCCAATCTAAATGCAAATTTTTCTCTTATGTACAAAAACAAATAAGTACCTTTTGGCAACGGAAATGGATTTTATACAAAGAGCCGCAAGAATTTCAAGAAGAGAAAAAATTAGGAACTCAATTATAAGGGAGAAAATGAAGATTGAAGACACTATTTTAGATTATATTAAAACTCAGCAATTAAGATGGTACGAACATGTCCAGCGAATGGAAGAGGATTGACTACCAAAATCTCTTTTGGAATGGAAACCTGAGGGAAGACGAAGCAGAGGAAGACCTAAAACCTCCTGGAATCAGGGAATATGTTTATATATGAAGGAGAAACATCTATAACCAGGAGATTGGATGGACCGACAAAATTGGCTATTAGAATCGGACGATGTCAAAGACATTAATCAACCGATCTATCTATCTATATATGCTGTTAATTCCTGTGCATTAAATGCTATGAAGCTATTGATTCTATCTTGCAAATGGTGGTTTCTTTATTAAGAAGACCTTTAATTGGGAATTTTAGATTACATTATAAAACCAGTATGGCTTCTTTCGATGTTTTTATTATTCATTTCATACAACTCATTGATGGATAAATTATATTTGAAGAGAAAAATTATATGCTCAGACTTTTTTTATTTTTTTTTTAAATTGCATTAAGTAGTCATTTGTACTATAATCCCACATTTAAATTCAATATATTTGTGATTTGTGTTAGAGCCTACCTTCCCATAGTTCTACTTCCTATTGAAATATATTTCCATGCAATGTATTTGTGAGTTCTTTAGAACCACAAAATGCTGTCTTCCCATAGTTCTACCTCCTATTGAAGTACATATCTATACAACATATTTGTGAATTGTGTAAAATCTGTCCTCTTCATAAAATGCTGTCTTCCTACAGTTCTATATCCTATTGAAGTACATATCTTCACAATATATTTGTGAGTTGTGTAAAACCTGCTCTCTCCATAAAGTACTGTCTTCCCTTAGTTCTATCTCCTATCAAAGTACATATCTACACAACATATTTGTGAGTTGTGTAAAACCTGCCCTCTCTATAAAGTACTGTCTTCCCATAGTTCTATCTCCTATCGAAGTACATACCTACACAACATATTTGTGAGTTGTGTAAAGCCTGCCCTCTCCATAAAGTACTGTCTTCCCATAGTTCTACCTCCTATCAAAGTACTTATCTACACAATGTATAATGTGAGTTGTGTAAAACCCGTCCTCTCCGTAAAATGCTGTCTTCCCATAGTTCTACCGTCTGTTGAAGCACATTTCCACACAGTGTATTTCTGAATTGTGTTGGAAACTGCTGACATCTGAGTTGTATTGTGTGTTGTGACACAGGAATGTAAACAACAAGACATGTCCGATATGCCGAGAGACTCTGGACAGCACTGATGACACATGGGTAATATCAGAGGTCCCTGGGGCTCATGAGATCAGCGAGGAGATCTTCTGTTCCCTCATGGATCTGGCAGCGACTACTTCAACGTAACATGTAGCTATATTCTTGCCCGGGTAGGAGAGGTGTATCTATTAATGCACTGTGTGCATCGACTCTTTTCAATTAATAATATTGAAAACATTGTAACTGGAAACAAAATGGTTACTTGCTTATTTAATCCATAACTGCCCAAATAAATGTTTTATTTATTATCAATAATATTATAATTGGAAAGAACACAATTAATTATATTAATTAAATAAAAATAAAACTTAGTTTTATTTGATTTTCATATTTATTAAAATATGATTCAGTGACAGCTGTTTCAGTACACTGTACCTTCTTCAGACATGTTAATTTTAAAATATAATTCAGTGACAGCTGTTTCGGTACATTGTACCTTCTTCAGACATGTTAACAAATTAACATGTCTGAAGAAGGTACAGTGTACCGAAACAGCTGTCACTGAATTATATTTTAATAAATATGAAAATCAAATAAAACTAAGTTTTATTTTTATTTAATTAATAAATATGGATTTTCATCAAGTAAACACCAACTCAATTGATTAATTAATTATATGGTCACATATGGAAATACATATTAAATGGAAATGGACACTTAATAAATATGGGAAATTTTGAAGAAATGGTGGAATTAAGATATCTAGGAACAATAATTAGAAGTAGGAATGGGGTACAGAAAGAAGTTAAACATAGGCTCAACTCTGGAAACACATACTCTTGCCACCCAGCTTCTCTAAAAAAAATATATATTGTACTAAAAAGTATAAAATGGTGATTATTCCAGTTACACTATATGGGTGTGAAATGTGGACTCTAACTTTAAGAGAGGAAAAAACATTAGGAGCATTTGAGAATAAAGAACTGTGAATTTTTTTTGACCAAAAGAGAGATGAACATATGAGTGAATAAAGAAAACTACGTAACAGTGAGCTACATGATAGGAAACCAGATCTAATAATGACAGGTTGTATAGACTGCAATAGGCAGGACATGTGGCATGAATAGGGAATGAAAGAGGTGACTTCAACTTCTTATAGGAAAACTAGAGGATAGCCCAAGTATGAAGTAGGAAAATAAAGTAACAACGATATGGGGAAGATCAATTGTACATAGAATAATTGGGAAGTACTAGCCTAGGATAGGGATGTATGGAGAATTTATATACATGTGCCCGTGAACCTCCAGGTTCATTAGTGCCAGTGAATTAGTTAATATTACGATTTATTAATTTCAATAAATAAGTGTAAAATAATGACTTTTTTGGAGACTCAACCAGAGAGATAAAAAAAAGTGCAGAAAAAATAGAACAAGTAAACCTATTTAACTATATAGGATGCAAAATAAGCTACTATATGGTGAAATTAAATGTTTCTTACCTCTCCTCATATAAATCTTCTAAGTAGATCACGATTTCGAGACCATAACTGTCTCATCTTCAGTACTTTTTTGGCGACTGATGTTATGTCGATTGGAAGAAACTCTTCTTCTTCCCTCTGTTGGTGGACCAATGAACCTCTGGATCAGGTCAAAATTTGCGGGAATTTTGAAGTTCATAAGTTTTCCTTTGTTTTTCTGAATGTGGATCTTTTCCCAAACCGTGAGTTCCTTTTGTTTGTCTATTTGTTTAATTAGATTGGCTTTTGATTCAATTAAATGTTTTTCGGACCAAGCATGAGCAGCTACTTCTGACTTCCACTCCTCCATTTTTGACGTTTCTAAGATGTTCTTTCACCCTTGTTTTCAAATTTCTTTTTGTTTTTCCAATATAAAGTAAAGTGATCCCACAACAGGCCTCAGGAGGCCCTTGGGGTAGTAGGAGGTTAAGGCTCCTACTTTTTCTAGACAATCGGCACTTTATGTCAGCCGGGTTGTCAGCCCTGCGTTACGGCCGCCTTTACCGCCAGAACAGGCGTCTGGTACTCATTTCCATTAGAGGCTGAGTCGACCCCAGGGCCATAGTGCCGCCAGAAGGTTTGGGTCAGTTTAAAAATCCTGACCCCAACGGGACTTGAACCCTTGATCTTCCGGCTTGTAGCGCAGTGGTTTTTCCAATATAAATCAGGAATTTCTTCTTCTTCCTTCCAAGTATTAGGCCAAGGCCTGTTACGATCCTATAGAAAATTTTCCTTATGGGAAATTCTCGAATAAGACTTGAAAGCATAATAATATCAGATCAAATGCAGGAATTGTGACAAAATTTATATTGGAAAACAAAAAGAAATTTGAAAACAGGGGTGAAAGAACATCTTAGAAACGTCAAAAATGGAGAAGTGGAAAAGTCAGCAGTAGCTGCTCATGTTTGGTCCGAAAAACATTTAATTGAATCAAAAGTCAGTCTAATTAAACAAATAGACAAACATTTGAAGATCTTATGGTGAAATTAAATGTTTCTTACCTCTCCTCATAAATATTTTCTAAGTTGATCGCGATTTCGAGACTATAACTGTCTCATCATCAGAACTTTGTTGGCGACTGGTGTTATGTCGATCTGAAGAAACTCTTCTTCTTCCCTTTGTTGGTGGACCGATGAACCTCTGGATCAGGTCAAAATTTGCGGAAATTTCGAAGTCCATAAGTTTTCTTTTGTTTTTCTGAATGTAGATCTTAGAAAACTTAGAAAATATTTATGAGGAGAGGTAAGAAACATTTAATTTCACCATAAGTTAAACCTCGTAGTGATTAATTCCTATAAAAGTTAAATTTGAAGATCTGTTAATTCCATTGTAGGAAAGATTAAAACATTTACTTGAGATTTCAATCGTCTCAGCTAAGTAAAATTTCAGTTAAAAAACTTCTTAAGCCTTTTAGAACATGTCTTCAGATACATATTTTATTAAAAAATAATATTGAACATATTTTATTATTTTAACCTTTTATATAGTAACCGCAATGTGTTCCATAGTGACTTTAAAAGCAATTTTATATGATGTGCCAAATGGGAAAAGTTCACTGAGACATCCTCTGAAAATGTAGAATGAAAATCTTACTCTAGACCATAACTATAATGATTACTTATTATTATTATTATTATTATTATTATTATTATTAGTGAGTAAAATCTGAGGCTCTATGTACACAGTGTATTAATATTCAGCTGGTATCAGCAGCTATTACATCCATTTTCATCTTGTTACCACAAGGTTTTCTACGAGAGCAAGACTGGTCGTCGGCCCTCAAATGGCAACTCCCTGTTAAAGTGTTGCCAATTTTGAAACTCTCACACTTGTTGCTTCAGTTCCGAATTTTCTTTTGTATTGTAGTGAAGTACAGTGCAGTTATGAAGTATGGTACCCACCAACACATATTCATCTGTGAACTATCTACTGTTAATTTGAGGTAAATCTCAGTTAAGTTATGTAGATAGGAAATAACACTATGAGGTTTTTTAATATTTTTTATTTCACTCACCTCATACTTCATAACTCCTAGCATACCCAGAGTTTCATCACATCCTTTGTGACATTCTCAATGCTGTGTCACGTTCACAAAGGATGTGACGAAACCCTGGGTATGCTAGGTGTTATGAAGTATGAGGTGAGTGAAATAAAAAATAAACAATAAATCTCAGTAAGTTATGTAGATAGGAAATAACGCTATGAGGTTTTTTAATATTGTTTATTTTTGATTTCACTCACCTCATACTTCATAACTCCTAGCATACCCAGGGTTTCATCACATCCTTTGGTTCACAACTGACGTCCGGCAGCCGGACTCAGTTGTGAACGTGACACAGCATTGAGAATGTCGCAAAGGATGTGATGAAATCCTGGGTATGCTAGGAGTTATGAAGTATGAGGTGAGTGAAATAAAAAATAAACAATAATAAATCTCAGTGTTTTTTTTTTTCTTTTTTCACTGCAGAGTTGCACAGTATTTGTCAGCCATCAGACATCACTTTAACAGAGATTTACCATACAAGGATCAGGGGGGAGAGTCTCACCCTTGGAAAAATATCTTGTTTCACCATATTGTAAGGTACTTCATCCAAATAAACATAAGTTTGTCATTTATAAAATTTATATTATGATAGATACCAATGGATTATCCAATGTTGGAAATACTAATTTTTCCATATGCTGGCATTAGGAGATTGTCTGCAGCTAGCAGATCTGCTGGCCTCCTGGCACTGAAACATTAAGTTACGGGTTTGGACTGGAAGTAAATATCAATAAAACTAAATACATGGTCACACATAGAAATGCATTGTATAATGGAAATGGACAGCTAATGACAAATGAGGGAAATTTTGAGGAAGTGGCTGAATTCAAATACCTAGGAACAATAATCACAAGTAGGAATGAGATGCATAAACAAATTAAACATAGGCTCAATTCTGGAAATGCATGCTATTATGCATTGCAGAGAATTTTGATGTCCCAACTCCTTTCAAAAAACGTTAAACTGAAAATATATAAAACTATTATTCTACCAGTTATATTATATGGGTGCGAAACATGGACTCTTAAATTAAGGGAGGAAATGAGATTACGAGTTTTTGAGAATAAAGTTCTTAGGAAAATGTTTGGACCAAAGAGAGATGAACAGACAGGTGAATGTAGGAGACTACATAACAATGAACTACATGGTCTTTATAGGAAGCCAGATGTAATAAGAACAGTTAAGTCTCGTAGACAGCGATGGGCAGGACATGTTGCGCGTATGGGGAATGAAAGACGTGCATTGAGGCTTCTCGTAGGAAAGCCGGAGGGAAAGCACCCAGTTGGTAGACCAAGAATGAGGTGGGAGAATAACATTAACTATGATTTGAGGGAAGTAGATTATACAGGAAATGATTGGAAAGCATTAGCTCAGGATAGGGATGTATGGAGAGCTTATGTCCGTGCAGCCATGAACCTACGGGTTCGATTGTGCCAGTAAGTAAGTAAGTTTGCTCATTAAACAACAAAATTACTTAAATTAAAGCCATCCTGAATTCCAGTAGTTCAAAAATTAAAAGAACAAGTTCCCAGTAAGAAATCAGGAGCTGGGTAAGTATAAATTTCTTTAATAGTAATTTTGGTCTGTTTAATTCTTACCTCATATCGTTGTTTTTTTTTAGACATATATTTCAAGACATGTTTGCCTCATCTTCAGTAGTTACAGACTTGTAAGTAAGTAAGAAAGATTGCCAGTCTGTAACTACCAATGATGAGGCAAAAATGTCTTGAAACATATGTCTAACAGAAACAATTTTATGAGGTAAGAATTAAACAGACCAAACTTTTTATTAAGTCTTCTTCTTCTTCCTTCCAAGTATTAGGCCAAGGCCTGTTACGATCCTATAGAAAATTTTCCCTCCAGCGTCTTTTTATTAAGTAAAACCTCATAATGTTACTTCCTATTGTATTTTAAACAAATTTCTATACTAAATGTTTCAGTGCTGGGAGACCACCAGTTCTATTCGTCACAGATAAGATCTTAGTGCCCACATACAGGAAAGTTAGAATCTTCTATGTTGGATAATCCACACTCATGAAGTGTGAAATTTTTTCATAAGTTGATATTTTATTTTTTGACATCTGATGACAGATGTGTACGATACACTATATGTAAACATAACTAATATACCTAATATAAGGTATTTCTACAAGGGTGGGATTAGCTCTCGACCCTTGAAAATAACTCTATGGCACGACAGATCTAGAAGGCCCTTGGCATACCAACCAGCTGGTGGCCTCACATCCACATGTGTTAATCACAGAGGTAGACAATCATTCAGCCAGTGTAGGGGTGACATGTGGTCAGTATGTTGGGTCCTCTAGCTGTTATAACTGATTTTCTTAACCTGGAGTTGCTACTTATTGTAGTTACCCAAATGCCTCACAATTCTGGGTGGGCACTGGTCCCATACTGGCCGAAATCCCATGAGAAAATTTCTTTGCCCGTGGAGACCCGAACCAGTGCAAATCCCATAGCTTTGTGCTAAGGCTTCTTGCCTTAACCACTCGGCTATGGTGCAGAACCTCGACTCTTGTAAGGCAACTGTTAAATCACTGCCAGGGTAATCAGAAAAAAATATTGTATTACTCTATAGTGGAAAAGATATCACCGAGACTTATATATTAAATTTGCAGCAATTGTTTCACAGATGAATTCATATTAGTTAATACTGTATTTCATAATTTAACTGTACTGCACATCTCTATGATACAACAGCAATCTCAGAACTGAAGCAACACATATGTGAATTTCAAGATTGAATAGTTGCAGTACAGAATAATTTAGGATGGATTTTTCAACCGAAATCTAAACCACGATCCCGGCTTTCAAGTTTTTTTATTGTTTCCATAACACCTATAAAAATAGCTGAAAATTCAGAGAAATTGTTATGAAACCATAACATGATTCAGACATTTGTTTTTTGTTAAACTTAGAGAAGAATACACCACCAAAACATCTGGAAAGGAATGGGAAAATCTACAAGCTTATGACATTACTACATTACAAAGAAAATCTGCACTAGCAATATTCAGACTGCTAACGGGACATGACTGCCTGAATAAACACCTACACAGACTTGGCATAACAGATTCACCTAAATGCCCTTTTTGCAATTTAAATGAAGATATGGAAAGAAACCATCTCCTCCGTTTTCCAGTTTTTGTAGAAGAGACCAGCCTTTCTGCTAAATATTGGAGTGCAAGAGAGCGAATGATTTCATTATCAAGTGCTTGACATTAGATACCAACCAACCAATCAACATTTGTTTTTTTGTAATTAACAGCCTTAGATTTTCAGATTTTATGGTTGTTATGGAAACAATAAAAATCCGAAAATTACAATCATGGTTTAGACTTTGGTTGAGGAATTCACCCTTAGTGTTGAATTATTAGGCAGCAACAGCTTCTTTGTGAAGATTCAATTTTCATGGCTCCAGTCATGTCCTCGCAGGAACATCCTATATAAACTAATTGCAGCTATAGTGTTTATACAGAAGAAAACAACACATCTGTATTGTAAAGAGAGTGAATTGGAAATATACATCTCATATTAAACGTTCTTATGTGGACATGTTTACAAAATCCACTG
This sequence comes from Diploptera punctata, assembly GCA_030220185.1. Taxonomy (NCBI): domain Eukaryota; kingdom Metazoa; phylum Arthropoda; class Insecta; order Blattodea; family Blaberidae; genus Diploptera; species Diploptera punctata. The sequence continues at coordinate 1,215,752 of JASPKZ010007290.1, read as the reverse complement.
TATCCATTCTCGACTAGATTCTGATTGTCGTGTTGATCATCTGTTATCCTGTTTAGTTCATTCCAGATGTTTTAGGAATGGAAATTATTTTTATTTTGCTTCTATATTTAGATTATTTTTTTTATCTTTGTTATTCATTTGAATTAGGATTTTTATTTTTGTTAAGTTGTACAAATTTAGGCGTTTATACAGTGATATATGCTGGGTGATCTTATTCACGTTGTTCTTTATATGAAATATACCTTATATTAAACATATGGAGTTTCTTTCTTTCCTTAAAGTTAGGATATAATTCATTTATGTTATTTGATGGAGGTTCAAATGAGACATAAAGTGCAGTTAACAAGCTATCAATGACAAATTATTTTAAAAATGTATCGCGGTGGACTAGTTATGTTCCTTGCATCTGGTCCCGAGAGTCGCAGGTTCAAACCCGACCGGAGTCAATGGATTTTTTAGGATGGAAAAATCCAGTGAGCAAGTCCTCCGGGAGGGACTTTAAGCTGTGGGTCCTGAGTCTGAAGATTTTCAGGCTCATAAAAGATCCTTAAGCCTGAATGAAAAGGCCTCTAAGCAAAATTTACTGAATTTTCCCATCCTAGTGCTACCTTGGTTTCCTAGATGTCAGTATGAGGCGGAACGCTGACCATGTACCACTCAAGTGACATCTATACGAAAACAAGTATAATTAAAAATTAGTAATTCTTCCCTGTAGGGGGAGAGCGCCTAAATCTCTGTTAAGGGAAACATGGGCTTACAAGAAAGATTATATACTTTTGAAACTACTTCTTTAAGAGCTACTTCAGGTTCTCGTACAAAACAGACTTCTATGCATTTATAATCTGTGTCTTTTTCCCATATGAATCCTTTCCTCCACTTATGTTTCTTGACTGGTGAATGCCCAAAATATCCTGATTGAGAATTTTTTAATTTTTATATATGGATCCTTTCCTCCACTTATGTTTCTTGACTGGTGAATGCCCAAAATATCCTGATTGAGAATTTTTAAATTTTTATATATGAATCCTTTCCTCCACCTATGTTTCTTGTCTGGTGAATGCCCAAAATATCCTGATTGAGAATTTTTTAATTTTTATATATGAATCCTTTCCTCCACTTATGTTTCTTGTCTGGTGAATGCCCAAAATATCCTGATTGAGAATTTTTTAATTTTTATATATGAATCCTTTCCTCCACTTATGTTTCTTGACTGGTGAATGCCCAAAATATCCTGGTTGAGAATCATCATTAAGGTCCAGTGCTGAGGTCTCAAGGTAGCATGCTGCCTTGTCACGCAGTGGGCCCGGGTTCAATCCCTGGTCTGGACAAGTTTCTCAGGTGATGTTTTTTTTCAGGGTTTTTCCTCACCTGTGAGACAAATGTCAGGAAACTTTAAGGCCCAGACGGTCCCCAAACAACATCCGGTCATCATTATCATCATTAACATATTCATTAACTTGAGGATTAAGGCCTCTCCTGGTGCATCATTAGCACCATCATCATGTATCATCGGGACAGCGTAACTCTGCCTTCCAGGCATCCCAACCTCAGAAGTGGGTTACAATAATGCCATGCCAGGAGATAATACCAGAATGTCGAAATGACAATGTAGTGGCATTGTATAAAAAAGAATCATCATCATTAATTTCAGCATTCTACATTGTCATGCAAATCACTCTATTTTAAACTAATTTGCATTTCACACCATAACACTTCAGGGTCTAATGCAAATCAATTACTCTTGTACATGTTGTTGTTATGTGTGTCTCTCATCTGAAAGGTTTTAGGGCTTGTAAAGAACCTTGGGAGCCATAAATGAAGAGAAAATATGGGTGTTTTTACTAAAAATGCTAGAATTATTCTTAAATAAAAAAAAAATTCTAATCAAATCACCTGCTGATTCCATAAAAAAAGTTACTGCTGTCATAAAGATACATAATCCAAACCAATAATGGCAAAGACGCTACCTAATTTAAAACATCTGAGTAAAATTTAATCATCCTTTCCTGTCCCAAGTAATACCTTAGTTGCATACTAAATGCCTCTTTCAGGCAATGTGCTAACCACATGTCACTTCTGTAGGAAAATGAGTGTAAGTAAATTGGTTAAGTACCTGTCAATAGGGAGCACACCCTTGTCCCCAAGTGGGGATGAACGAGTATAGACTAGACTTGTTAAATAATAATAATAGAGAACATTTATTAACTAATAAATAAAGAGTTGTGTGCTCACCTCATACTACGTGATCTTCAAGCAGCGAGGTGTAGTTTCGAGAGGCATCTCTCTTATCTTCAGCCATCTTTATGAGTTGTAAAAATGGCAGAACGTGAGAAGCACAACTCTTGAAACTGCAACTCCCATGCTTGAAGTTCATGGAGTATGAGGTAAGAAATGACTCGTTATTTTTTATTATCTTGAAAACCTCATAGTGTTATTTCCCGTAATTAATTTATGATATAACATTTATTTTACTCAATCTATTACAACGTAGGAAGAACAACTGCTGGGAAGAAGAGTGAGCTGCTGTAACTTATGCTTCTCAGTGATTCCCCATTTGACACCCAATGACACAGTGACATTCAGTTGAAGTCACACAATCTCTGATGACTTGCTTTCCCAGCACACCTTGAATGTTGTGTAGATTCTTTCTCTCTAGAAGTTGGTGGACAAACTTCACAATGAAATCTTCCACTGGAAATTTGAAAATTAATAAATATCCCTAATAATAATAATAAACAACTATCTTTTTAAAAGGGGATCCCAAATGTGATAAAACATAATATATAATTTAAAAAATAGTTTTTGAAAAGTTATGTTGAGAGTAAATTAAAATAAAGGGGCTCTCAGCAGTGAGAGTAAAATGAAAGGTAAAAATTAAATTTCAAAAGTAAAAGAAAATTGAATTTTGGATATTATTAGAGATCCCATATTGATGGTATCATCGGACCTTTGTGGTCTACGGGATAAGTTCCTTGCATCTAGTCCCAAGGATTGCGAGTTCAATCCTGACCAGGTTCAATGGATTTTTTTAATGATGGAGGAGTCCAAAGGGCAAGTCCTCTGAGAGGGACTTTAAAGCCTGGGAGTTGGGATTCATAAAAGAACCTCAAATCTAAATTAGAGCTTCTGAGCAAAATTTAAACAGCTTTTCCCATCAAAGTAGTCTTAGTTCGCTACTAAGTGACTCTTTGAGGCAAGTAGCTAATCACTTGTCACTTGCTGACATCTGTAGAAAAAAAAAGGTAGTTAAGTAACTCCTGCAAGGTACCTCTTGCTCCATGAACAAACCAACAATCTCAATTTTCTCTTTATAGGAGGAGATTTATGGTTTGCAGATGTTTATCCAAGTTAGTTCCTGTAATTGATTAGAATGTGTCACAAAATGAATTGTGAGATCAAGAATATTTGTTCTTCCTTCCAAGTATTAGGCCAAGGCCTGTTACAATCCTATAGAAAATTTTCCCTCCAGCATTTCATAGGACGGCCCAGTGATCTTCGTCCTTTTGGTATATAATTATAAACAGCTTTGGGGATCCGATTTGAACTCATTCTTTCAAGATGGTGTTTCCAATTTAGTTGGTACTGTTTAATATATTCCAAAAATTGGCGTAGTCTTCAATTCTTTTAAGATATCGGTGTTCCTTTTCCGATCCCATCTGGTGTAACCTACTGTTCTGCGCATGAATCTCATTTCACAAACCGTTATTCTGCTTTCATGTTGTCATTTTAGTGTTCATGCTTCACTACCATAGGTCAACACTGGTCTAGCCAAAGTGTTATATAAACGTAATCTGGTGTTTTTTTGTTCAAGGGATGGTTTCATAACTTGATTAATAATTTCCAAACTTTTATTATAACTAGTAATTTTTTCAGGGATATCCTTTTCATCCCAAATAGGGAGATAATATCCAAGATATTTAAACTGATTAGTTCTCTCTAAAATTTTATTCTGGAGACAGATTTTGCTTTGTATGGGGTCCTTCCCATGAAATGCCATAATTTTAGTTTTGTTAATTGATATTTCCATATTAAATTTGGCATCTATTTTTTGTAAATTATAAATTGATTGTTGCAAATCATTTTCGGAAAGTGCCAGAAGAGCTAAATCGTCTTCAAAAAGAATAGCATCGACTTTGAGGTTCCTATTGATGGGTATATATCCTCGTGTTTTCCTCCATTCGTTTATTAATTTATTCATATATATAATGAAAAGCACCGTGAAAGTCCATATCCCTGACTTACTCCAGTGTTGATCTTTTCCCAAGAAGGTAATTTGCCATCTTGTTTAACAGAGATTTCATTATCTTTATAGATGTTGAAGATATTAGTAATATATTGTTGTGGAACGTTATCATCAGCTAAAATTTGTAGTACTATATTTCTGTCTACTTTGTCAAAAACCTTTATGAAGTCAACGAAGGCAATATGAAGAATATTTGTTTTTAATGGCAGTGGTATGAATACATATTTTTTTATTCGGTGTAAGTATATTTATTTTTATATACCTGAATGATTCAGACATACCCCAAAGGCAAACGAAATGTAATACAATTTGAGGTACAAAAATGTAATACTTATTATAATATTATATTTGGTAATATGTCATGAATGAGGGAAATTTTGAAGAAGTAGCTGAATTCAAATGGGGCACGCCATAGCGTAGTGGTTAAGGCACTGAGCTACAAGCCGGAGGGTCGAGGGTTCAAGTCCCGTTGGGGTCAGGATTTTTAAACTGACCCAAACTCTCTGGCGGCACTATGGCCCTGGGGTCGACTCAGCCTCTAACGGAAATGAGTACCAGACGCTTGTTCTGGGGGTAAAGGCGGCCGTCACGCAGGGCTGACAACCCGGCTGACATAAAGTGCCGATTGTCTAGAAAAAGTGGGAGCCCTAACCTCCTACTACCCCAAGGGCCTCCGGGTCTGTTGTGGGATCACTTTACTTTACTTTACTTTAGCTGAATTCAAATACCTTGGATTATATAGGGAATGCTTGGAAAACAGCTCAGGATAGGGATGTATGGAGAGCTTATGCCTGTACAGCCATGAACCTATGGGTTCGATAGTTCCAGTGAATTAGTTTTAGTTAGTTAGGAACAATAATTACAAATAGGAATGAGATGCACAAAGAAATTAAACATAGGCTCAATTCTGGAAATGCGTGCTATTATGCATTACAAGGACTCTTGTCATCCCAATTCCTTTCAAAAAACGTTAAACTGAAAATTTATATAAAACCGTTATTTCCTCCAGTTATATTATACGGATGCGAAACATGGGCACTTACTTTAAGGGAGGAAAGAAAATTATAAGTATTTGAGAATAAAGTTCATAGGAAAATTTTTGGGCCAAAGAGAGATGAACAGAGACAGGTGAATGGAGAAAACTACATAATAGTGAGCTACATGATATGTATAGGAAGCCAGATATAATAAGAACAGTTAAGTCTCGTAGGCTGCGATGGGCAGGACATGTGGCACATATGGGGGATGAAAGAGGTGTATAGAAGCTTCTGGTAGGAAAACGCCCAGTTGGTAGACCAAGAATGAGGTGGGAGAATAACATTATCCATGATTTGAGGGACGTGGATTATACAGGGGATGATTTGAAAACATTAGCTCAGGATAGGGAAGTCTGGAGAACTTATTTCTTCACGGCATGAACCTACGGGTTCAATACAACCAATGAGTTACTTAGTCATAAGGACTTAAAAAAAAAATATATATATATATATATATATATATACACACACTTCATGTGTCCCCATATTACGGTTATATGCCTACTTTTGATTTTTTTTTTAATCTTCTCGATCCTACTTACGAGGCACCAAAAAGGCGATAAACTGTGTGTGTCTGATAACGCTGTAACAGCCGCAATTATTTGTTACATAACTATATTAATCAACAAAATTGGGTCATTGGAAGTGGAGGTAAGCCTGAAACGAAACTTATAAAAATCGTTCTATAGGCCCCTTTTTTTGTAACGAAACTCGGAATATGCGATTGAAATAAAATAATTCTCGGAAAATCAGTGAAATTAAATGTGGGGGTTTACCTGAAAACCTAAATTTAAAAATCCCTCTACCGTTTGCCATTTTTGTTATTCACAACGAAAACTATTGAATAATAAAAGAATGATCGAGTTCGTTAATAACAAAAATCGCATCTTTCGAAGTGAGGGTTAATATTAAAGTTAATGTTAGTGAAATATTTTTCAAGGCTCTATCGGGTGCAATTTTTTTTCCCCCGCAACGAAACTTCGTATATACAATTTAATTATCGATAAAATTGGACGACTATCAACATCCGACCAACTGGACTGGAGATTCTGAAAGCCGAGATTCTGAAAGCCCTGTCTGCCAAAATTTGTTTCCTCGCATCGAAACTGGGTATATGCAATACAATTAATAAAAGAGAAATTATATCCCTAACTTACAAATCGGACTATATATCCATCCATAGTAATTCTGCCCGAAGGCAGGTCCTTCACTGCAGTCATAGCATTTTCATGCTATGGTTGCAGCTTTACTAGGGAATTGTAGGTGTGGTAGCTTCCCGTTGCTTTCCACACCGGTGAAGGATGTTGATGGCCATATGATTTCGGGGACCGTTTAGGTCTTAAAGTTTTCCTGACATTTGTCTTACAGGTGAGGAAAAACCTCACCCAGAAAAACTGCCCCGACCGGGGATCGAACCCGGGCTCGCTGCGTGACAAGGCAGCACGCTACCTCGAGACCACAGCGGTGTATATATATATATTGTGGAATTTAGTTGACTTTGCCAAAAAGTGATGAAAATAGAATTACAGTTATCCCTTGTTCAGAGAAGACTTTCACCAACTATTGATATAATTAATGTATTTTTTATACAAAATCTCGAATTTCTTTGAGTTAATGAATTGATTAATTTATTATAGTAGAAAGGTGAAGTTCATGCGCCATATAGTAGGCTGTGCCAGATGGAATTACAGAAGAAAGGAAATGCTTGAGGAATTGAATGTTGTACCCATAATAGATCGATCCATCAGTATCAACAGAACTGGTGTCACTAGATGGGCCATATGTCCAGATCCAGCATTCCTAAAGCAATTTTAAAATGTTAACCAAATGGTAAAATTTCATAGGGACACCTTAGGAAAAGTTGGTTGGAAAATTGTTGTAGACCATAACAATAAGAAAGGATAGGGAAGTAACGATGTAGGCCTACTGCACATCTTTATAGGTCTATATAAAAATTCAGGCTGCGTATGTATGTGACTTACAGACTTCTAAAATATTCAACCGATCTTTATGAAAATTCGTACATACATGTTTTCAAGCACACCGAATGTTTAGCCGTTATCTATTGTTCTCTAAAACCTTAGGTATAATAATAATAATAGCTTTATTTTTCCTGGCAGAGTTAAGGCCTTGTCTACCACTCAACCAGGTTTTAAAAAATAAAAAAAAATAGTTTTACATCTAAATTACAATATACATAAACGATTCCATGTTATAAATACAATACAATTAATATTTATAATGTATTTTGATTTACTCTAGATTTAACGAATTAAATATATAGGCCTAATATGCACAAGATGTATAAAAGAACGAGAAAAAATTATTAATGAGATAGTATAAATTTAAATAAATAGAAAAAAATATTAGACAACAGGTAACTGTATAAGCGTGACTTAAAAGTGCCAAGTGTGCGGCAACCCCTGGAGTTCACCTGAATAAAAAGTCGCTCTAGCGGTCGCAATTTCCTATGTTTCACAACGAAACTCAGTATTTGCTATTAAAATAAACCGAGGTAGGTATTATCCAAAATTTAGCGAAATACGACCATTAGAATTGGGGGTTTTTACCCGAAATCCAAAAATATTGACTCTAGCAAACCGTCATGTTTGATTCGTTGCAATGTACAACTTTGTGTATACGCATTTTCAGGTAGGACGAGTGCCGTAAAGGAAAATTTAAAAAAAAAAACATAATTCATTTTATTTAGGCTTCCAATGCACGCTGGGTACTAGCTGGTTTTAAATAAAACAAAATAGTAATTAGTGAATTTATAACTAAGAAGTTAATGGTAACGTTAAATGTAATTTATTGGTTATAGAAACTAATTTTATTGTTACGGAAGTTCTGTATTGTTGCGACACCACAGGCTGGCACGGAGGGGAAATTACCCGATCTGACACGTGACTGCCACGCGGCATACTTCCGTTCCACGCGCCACTAAATGGATAGAAGAGGTAACCATCATTATGTCACTTCCGGCGCATCATTTCGCTCAGTTCGATTCCACATCAACGTAATATAATTTATTTCATACTATGTCTCATTTTACTTGATTTTAGAAGAAAAAAAGGCCGTAAAACCAAACATTACAGCATCATGTAGGATCCACTGTAATATTGACAAATAGTGCTATTTTCGCCAACATATGAATATACCATGACAATTTTGATTAATGACTGGCTAATACCAGGCGTGCGTTTCTACGCCTAAATAAATTAAATTTGTTTTTATGTTTAGTAGAATAAGTAAAAAGAAAAATAATTATAAATTTATATCGTAAATATTTTTAGATACCCCGTGTTGATTACCCGGCGTTGCCCGGAAATCTACTTTCCCGATCTTCTTGGCATATGTGAGCTCAATGACAAAAATTGTTATTGAGAGTTCCGTATTATGCTGTCGCGGACTTTTTTTGTAGATTTTTGAGATATTCAATTCTGTGCACATTCATTTGGTGTACATGTAATGGCTTAGGCACCGAAAACCATTTAACCGTCCTAAAAGTTCCGAAAAACACATTTTTCTCTACAAATGGTGATTTTTAAGTGTGTAGGATTTGAGTATTACAACTCTCTTATGGCCTAACACCTTCCCGGGAAACGTCTGAACATTTTGCAAAGAGCCCCATCACAATCGGATGAACGGTAAGGCAGCGCATGAAGGACAAACATTATATTAATTTATATTTAGATTTTACAAGACTTTACTTAGTAAACAATCAAGATAATCAATAGAAATTATATGGACATATGTATAGGCGAGAGGCATGTAAAATACTTACAAAGGGAGAGATTATATTAAGGTAAAGGAACAAAAAAAAACGATATATTATCAATATTGATGCTTCGAAGTAGAAATATGTTGTAGGAAAGGTCAATGCATTATGTATATGTATATTTATTTATTTATGTGTGTATAAAATTATGCCTTTATCCTTTCGATGCAATATTGCTTGATCTTGTGAGACAGAGCTACCTTAGTTGGCATGATGAACACTAAACTTATTGTCCAGCAAGCAATTTACATTCAGAAACGGAAGCGAACTCAAAAAAAAAACTTTTATTTAAATTTCAATCTGAATAAAACTAAGTGCTAACTTGTCAAAAATTAGAATGTGTAAATCCACTGTGTTACTGATTTCAGTTAATAATTTTAAAAAATGTTCCATTGCTACAGGTAGGCCTGTACTTAAATTCTGTTAACTAAAAGCAAAAATAACTTTTTTTTATTTCGTTATTTTCAATTATTATATTCAATAAATTTCCAGGATTAGGCCTATTCCCGTACATTTTTACTATGAGTGGCCATGGCAAGTTGACAAGAATTTAATTTAATACTGTTAAATAATTATATTTATATATTAGAAATTGTAAAATAAATTGAATGGCAGAATTTGCTGTATAAAATGAAACAAAAAAAACACAAATAGACTATGAAAGGGGGGGGAAGAGGATTATGGACACAAAGGGGCAAAAAGGGCTAAATATCACAAAAAAGAAAAACGCGATAGAGAATTGCACCCATTCTCAATTTCAGGCATCATCTCATTCATTGGTTGCTTTCTGAGAGCTATAATTTATCCTACAAAGAAAAGGTGCGCACCTAAAAATCCTAAGTCTAACATTTACACAATACAACATATAAAAAAGGCTCCCTAAAATATAGCAGTGAAAACTAGATATTGAATTATATGAATAAATACCAAATTACAGGCTGCACATATGATATTTTTAAGTCTAAGTAGGTTGGACAAAAATATATATTGTATGTTGATATTCATGAAGACTAAAAGTTCAAAATATAGTTGAAGATATCCAAACATATCGAAATAATTCTCCATAGAATGGATTCTATTCGTTTAGCAAAGAAGGTATTCCAGTATCAATCTAAAGGACCAGAGACAAAGGAAGACCTAAACAATGCTGGAAAAATCAAGAATATCCTGAAATTATAGGAACAGCCTCAACTGAGCCTAAATCCTGATTATATTAAGAGTGTAAGGAAATAAAATTATAAACAGACACTAAAACAGAAATTGGTTTATTGTAATTCTACCTTATAGTATACATTTTTTGTGGACACTATTACTTTAGGGACTTCGTAACCCATCGAACCCCCTTCAGGACCCGCCCATAGGTCGGGTTGAGATTCGGTGTTCTAGACTATAAAACCAGGAAAAAATGTCATCCTTGTGTGACGGCTTTCTTACCCCCAGATAATGTCACATATTTCTGTTAGAGGCTGAATCGACCACAGAGCTATGATATCGGCAGAATATTTAGGCCAGTTTAAAAATGTTGACCCCATCAGGAATCGAACCCATGACCTTCACAGACTTGTAACGCAGCTTATTAAGGCTACCTTTATCAACTATGCTACGGCGCGGCATTCTGTGCTTTGTCACGCAGCAGGCCCAGGTTCGATCCCCGGTCGGAACAGTTTCCTGGGTGAGGTTTTTATCGGGGTTTTTCCTCATCCTTAAGACAAATGTCAGGAAACTTTAAGGCCCAAACGGTCCCCGAACATAATATGGCCATCGCAATCATCATTCATATTCATCTTAGATTAAGCTTAGGATTAAGGACTCTCCTGGTGCACCACTATCAGTATCATCATCATCACCCATCACATCACATCATCGGGGCAACGAACCCCGCCTTCCAGGCGCTTCAACCTCAGAAGTGGGTTACAATTACGCCAATGCCAGGAGGGAACACCAGAAATGTCAACCTGGGGCATTAAAACATTATTATTATGATTATTATTATTATTATTATTATTATTATTATTATTATTATTATTATTATTATTATTACTGGAGTTATAAAGTGACTTGTATGTATGTATGTATAACAGGCAAATTGAATCTCGTGGGTTGGGTGAGGGGTTGGTAAACCTGATGAGGGTTAATAAAGGGGATAATGTGCAACTTATTTTTTGAAATACTGGCGATCCCTTCCTTTATTAACCTCCAGAGCACGTCTTCAAACAAATGAAAATGTAATGGCGCAGCTGCGTATGTGCAAACATCGGCGCTGACAACTACAAGCAGCGTTCAATTGTTACAATGTTACCAGCAGGCCGTGAGCAAACAAACAGCTTCTCACGCTACCAAAACTCGCATTTATTAGCAATATTTCACCAAATAAACGAAAGCGCAGATTTATATTGCTTAATCAGATATAAAAACACTATTTTGCAGACATGAAATAGGTCTAAAATTATTGGTCACGGCCTAGTAGATTACACCATTGTGTTAAACTAAACGATTTTACCACGATTTTTTAATAAATATACATTATTAAATACATATTATTCGGAAGATCTAAATTCAAATCCTCGATTGAGGTTTTTTCGTAGTTTTCCTAAATTTAAAAAAATGTTCTGGGTTTTAATTTTATTATCACGATCAATTTCATTATTAATATTGATTATTTTAATAATTAATCAGATTGATTTGCAGAAAACATATGAATACGCCAACAGACATATCCTTAACAATCTGCATTCTATGATCCTAACACCATATGACCAGAGATGCTGAATCATCGAAAATAAAATCAAGTAAAAATAAGCAAATTTTTAATTCGTCCTTGACAATCTCTCAGCAATAATTAAATGATCAAATACATTTATTTGAAGACTCCTTCAATACTTAGGTTGGTTATATAGCGTCTATTTATATTATGTATTAGTATTTTACAAAATAAAAACTCTATGGAATTCCTACGCTGCTTTATGGTTGTGAAACTTGGGTCCCTATGAAAACACAAATAAATAGAATTCAATCGGCGGAGGTAAGATTCCTTAGCAAGTCAAAGGTTGCACTAAACTAGATAAAACTAGAATTGAACAAATAAGAAATTAATTAAAAATAGAACCACTTTGTGATAAAGTAATAAATTATAGACAAAAATGGAATGAAGATATAGACAGAATGAGTGAAGAACGATATCCACTACTAGCGACAAACTGTCAAGCAAGAGAAAGACGAGATGTTGAACGTCCTAAAAAAAACAATGGACTGACGTCTTATGACGGCCGGAGTCCTAATTTTTGAAGTGATTATTTTTGTTATTATTTCCACTTTTTAAATTTATATTTAAATAATTTTATGAAATGGTCCTGGTGCCTTGACGTTTGAGGAAAACCAAGAAAACCCTCGGCACCGGGATTTCAACCTGAGACCTCCCGAATATGAGTCATAAATGCTACCGCTCGACCCAACACTCTCGGTATCAAATACATCATCTGAGGTTTGTGTATTTTAGAAATTCGTGACCTACTGTAATCTTTCACCAGTAAAATAAGTAAAGTAATCCCACTACAGGCCTCAGGAGGCCCTTGGGGTAGTAGGAGGTTAAGGCTCCCACTTTTTCTAGACATTCGGCACTTGATGTCAGCCGGGTTGTCAGCCCTGCGTGACGGCCGCAAGTGTCTGGTACTCATTTCCGTTAGAGGCTGAGTTGACCCCAGGGCCGCAGTGCCGCCAGCCGGTTTGGGTCAGTTTAAAAATCATGACCCCACCGGGACTCGAAACCTCGACCTTCCGGCTTGTAGCGCAGTGCCTTAACCACTACGCTACGGCGTGCCCCACCAACAATAAACTAGGCTTACAATCATTCGTTAATCTATTAAGGCTACTGCGACATATTGACGTTTCGTTTCTAATCAGTGCCATCTAGGAAATAATTAATTATTTTATACCATGCTTCAACATTAGTTAACATTATCCTAAAATGGATTATTATTGTATCATGTAGAGGTAAAGCCAAATAATTTGTTCGCGATCGCAAAAACGCAATATTGTCCTGACACAGTCCTCTCTGTTTCTTTTTCCTCCTCTCTCCGACAGTCATATTCTCACATCTGGGGTTAAAATTGCTTGCGAGCCACCTACAGTACTTTCCTATCCTACCTTCCACCTCTCAGCTGATCTTAAACGTCACTAAATCGCGCATATCGCGGACAAGTTTTTCTGGCTATAGGCCTACCTGTACTGTAGGCTATATTCACAAAAATGGACGCGACTTTCGCAAGATATGGAGAACCATTACAATTATACAAGCACTGGTAACCAATATAGATTAATGGATATAAACAAAATACAATAACTTCATATCATTAAAATTTACCTACTGGTATATTTTTGTGCAGTATAATTTTGGAGACTGACAGAAATTCTGGAACAAGTGCATTTCATCCAAAATATATATAGGCCTATATATTTTTTTTTTGTCTAATGCCACCAGGTTGTATTTTATGACATTTCTGGCTTTCTGCCCTGGCATTGGCGAAATTGTAATTCATTTCTTAGGTTGGGACACCTGGAAGGCGGAATTACGTTACCCCGATGATGCGATGGGTGATAAATGATAATGAAGTACCAGGAGAGTCCTTAACCTAAACTTAATCTAAATTCCAGAACATGGGCAACCATAGGAATAATTTCCTTTAAGGGAAAATTCCCATGGTTTGACCTCATGAACTGTAGTCAGAAACGCTGACCACTAGCCCATGAGGCTGGTCAAAAATATATTACTCCGAGAAGAACCATAAAAATTCTTAGGAATAGTTCGTATGGAGAGCTTATGTCCGCGCGTCAATGAATATACGGGTTCGATAGTGCCAGTGAGTAAGTAATAATAATAGTATAATAGTTGATTTTACCTGATGAAATTAAGACCATTGGGTCTTCTCTTGCATTTCATCAGGTTTAAATTATACAGATATTATTAAATTGTGAATTATGTATAGTTAAAATTAATGAAACATAATACAACATTCACAGCAAAAGCAACCTTAAATTTGGGAGTGACATATGGATACTGAGAAAGAGGGATACACAAAGAAATTTCTCAGACATACAATGGGAGTAACACGTATGGATAGCATAAGAAGTGAATCTATCAGGCAAAAATTTAATGCAGTAAATATAATACAGGAAATTAAATAACATCATCTAAATTGGCTACAGCATGTAAGAAGAATGGCCAAGGACAGAATCTCTTGACAGGCTTTAAACTACAAACCGAGGGATAAACGAGACATTGGACGACTCTGACAAGATGGAGACAACAGACTCATCTGGAGGAAACAAGAACACAATAATAAAAAAGCGTAAACCTTAGCTGTTCATGATGGTGATGATAAAAACATAATATAGTATACAGATGAAAGAAAAATACAAAATATATTAACATAATATTAATAACCTATACTTATTTTTTTTTTTAGTACACAATTGATCTTCTTGGTGATACAATATTAAAATATATATACAGTCAATATGCCCATTTCACCAATAAATATTTAAAATGGTCAACTAGTTTCTACAGCCAAGCTTCTCAAGACATATTGACAGTCAATATCTGGTCTTGAGAATGACAGCTTGGCTGTAGAAACTAGTTGACCATTTTAAATATTTATTGGTGAAATGGGCATATTGACTGTATATATATTTTAACCTATACTTACTTACTCACTGGCACTATCGAACCCGTAGGTTCATGGCCACGCGGACATAAGCTCTCCATACATCCCTATCATGAGCTAATGCTTTCCAATCATTTCCTGTATAATCTACTTCCCTCAAATCATAGTTAATGTTATTCTCCCACCTCATTCTTGGTCTACCAACTGGGCGTTTTCCCTCTAATTTTTCCTACAAAGAGTTTCCATGCAAGTCTTTCTTTCCCTATTCGTGCCACATGTCCTGACCATCGCAGTCTGCGAGACTTAACTGTTCTTATTACATCTGACTTCCCATAAAGACCATGTAGTTCACTTTTATGTAGTCTTCTTCATTCACCTGTCTGTTCATCTCTCTTTGCCCAAAAATTTTCCTATGAACTTTATTCTCAAATGCCTACTTGTAATCTCCTTTCTTCCCTTGAAATAAGAGTCCATGTTTCGCATATATATAATATAACTGCTAGAATAACGGTTTTATATATTTTCAGTTTAACGTTTTGTGAAAGGAGTTGGGACGTGAAAGGTCTCTGCAGTTCATAATAGCATGCATTTTCAGAATTGAGCCTATGTTTGATTTTTTTGTGCATCTCATTCCTATTTGTGATTATTGTTCCTAGGTATTTGAAGTCAGCCACTTCCTCAAAATTTCCCTCATTTGTTACTAGCTGTCTATTTCCATTATATAATGTATTTTTATGTGTGACTATATATTTAGTTTTATTGATATTTACTTCCAGTCCCAATTTCTTAGTGTTACTCAGTAGTGTGCGTGTTGGCCTTTAGTATCTCCTCGCTATCGGCCAGTAGTACTACATCATCAGCATAAACTAACAGCTCATTAATACCATTGAGTTGTAGGCCTTCCTCGTCCTCTAAAGATTTGATGGCATGCTCTAGTACAAAATTAAATAGTAGAGGAGATAGTGCATCTCCTTGATTCAACCCATTCTGGATTTCAAAAGTGTCCGAAAACTGTTTGCCTACACGCACCTTACTCGTTGTGCCATTTAGACAGATTCGTATAAGTCTAACTAACTTTTTAGTATCACATTTCCAATATTTAGGATGTGATATAACTTATAGAGAAAATAAAGATATAGAAAATAAAGTAAATAAATTTCAGGCTATTTGTGGAACCATAAAAAGAACCTTAGGTCGGAAAACAAGGAAAGATACGAAACTTAAATTATATAAAACAATTGCTGTTCCTTTGTTGTTGTATGGAAGTGAAAATTGGATAATGAAATCAAGGGATAAAAGCAGGATACAGACTGCGGAAATGCTGTTTTTACGTAATGTAAAAGGATGCACAAGAGCGGATAGAATAAGGAATGAAACTATACGAGAAGAATTAAATATATATAAAATTGAAGATAAAATCAGCGAAAATAATAAGAAATGGACAGAACACTTAATGAGAATGAACAACGAAAGAATATAAAAAAGAACCTTCCTCTATAATCCCAGAGGAACAAGAGATGTTGGCCGACCACGTAAAAGATGGACACCAATTTTAACTTCGCCGGAACAGGCTGCATAGCCTAAACCTTGTAGTAGAAGAAGAAGAACTTTTTAGTTATTATTGTAAATTGTAGGCTTGATTATGAAAGTGCAAAATATTTAAAAGAATACCTGGAAATTGGTTATATATTATATTGTTCAAGAAAACATTCAGTAAACTTGTTTTTGAGTCAGATAGTCCTTGATATAAGAGGGGAGAGATTTCTAGAGACGGGCAGCCGAAACCAGGAAGGTTGAGGAATAGCGAGAGTTCGATGTAGAGGTTCTGCTAGAGTTAAGTTTTCTCTCAATCGTGTGTTTAAGTTATGGTGGGAAGAGAGTGAATGGAAATGAGTAGAAAGGTAGAGAGGTGATGAGGTGGACAAAATTATGTATAAGAAGAAGAAGAAGGAATGTATCTTACACCTGTCCTTCAATAGGAATCAATACTACATTTCAAATGCTGGTGTTTCTTTGAAATTTGGAACTGAAGCCGTTGGCCCCATATCATGGATTTACGGCACATAAAGGAACCTGAAACCCCAGAAAAAGAGGCCCCTGTATAAAATGTGTCGCATATTACACGCTCATTGCGATGCTAATGACCTTGGCAGTTTAAGAAGGTCGTGAAAATAAAATAACATTAATCCTGGATTGGATTTTTTACCAGTAATTAATTTCATCATATCATACTATCATTAAAAAATTCTTGCGAAATGACTTAGATTTTAAAGCGTCTATTAATAAGAATTAAATAAAAAAATATATTTTTGAAACTTCAATATTACTGTTCATTCATTTTAGTGAAGATTATTTTAGAGAATTTTAGATTTTAAAAAATGTGATGTGAATACCAGGCTGCATAAATCAGTGAACTGAGTGATCAAGTTTTTCCACAAGGACGCGCACTATAATCCTCGCCATGGGCAACCGCACGATTGTCATTTTGTCTGTGAGAGGATTAGATGTCACTTGTTTATTCAAGACCGGTTCCCGATAAACAAACAAACTCTGTGGGTTGTAATTCTGTCATTGTTGTTACAGTTGTCATGGAAACCGTTTCAAATTCCTTACCTACAATCACATATTGAACATAACCAATGAAATGTATCCTAAACAAATTTGCAGATAGTAGATAACTAAATGTTTGTCTTTTTTCTTAATATCCTAAATAAATCGCATAGCTCCTTTGTTTATTCGTTAAATTTAGATTAAATAACTCGTATTATGGTATCCAAAGGCTTATGGCCTAGCGGGACATTAGATCTTCATGCATTCCTGTTCAGATATCTAATGTTTTCCAATCATTCCCTGTTTAATTCACTTCCTCAAATT
The DNA here is from genome assembly GCA_030220185.1 of Diploptera punctata. Classification (NCBI taxonomy): domain Eukaryota; kingdom Metazoa; phylum Arthropoda; class Insecta; order Blattodea; family Blaberidae; genus Diploptera; species Diploptera punctata. The sequence continues at coordinate 1,198,160 of JASPKZ010007290.1, read as the reverse complement.
ATGATTAATGTTAAACTCTCACCTCATTTTTTACCTATCTACTAGTCGTTTTCCCTCTTGTTTTTCTACAGATTTCTTTTCCCCTCTGTCATTTCCCTTAGGTATCATATGCCTGGTTCATTTCAGTTTTCGAGATTTAACACTTATATCTAGCTTCCCATAAATATCAGCCCCTTTGTTATATAGTTTCTATATTTAGAAAATTCAACATATTTTCTCTGGTAATTAGGCCTATATTATCGACTTTTCATGTAATTAGTTAGATAAATGTTATTTACTTACTCGAAAATCAAAATAAAGGTTTAAAAAAAAGATGACATGCCGTAGGAATCCGAAACTTAATTATTATTATTATTATTATTATTATTATTATTATTATTATTATTATTATTGTTATTATTATTATTCTATTATTAGTATTATATTAATAGAATAAAACAAGGTAGGAAAGAGGGAGACATGGAAGGAAAACATGAAGACAGTAATGCAAGCTAGAGGGCTAAGCATCGAAGATGCCCAAGACCGTAGGCTTTGGAGGTTTGGCACGGGAAGACGGCAGCAGCTGTAAAAACCCGAAGATAGATAGATAGAGGAATAATTTGAAACAACATACGAAGAATGAAAGGCGGCCTCATACCAAAACTGATGATGATATATAAACCAAAAGGTAGAAGAAATGTTGGAAGACCGAAGACAAAATGGGCTCAACATTGATAAAGAATAAAATCACAACAAGCTTTATGAGGCTTATTCTATGAACCTGATTATTATTATTATTATTATTATTATTATTATTATTATTATTATTATTATTATTATTATTATTGTCCACCGCTGTGGCTCGAGGTAGCGTGCTGCCTTGTCACGAAGCGGGCCCGGGTTCGATTCCCCGTCAGGGCAGTTTTTCTGGGTGAGGTTTTTATCGGGGTTTTTCCTCACCTGTGAGACAAATGTCAGAAAAACTTTAAGGCCCAAACGGTCCCCGAAATCATATGGCCATCATCATCCTTATCATTATCATCATCATCCTTCACCGGTGTCGAAAGCAACGGGAAGCTACCACACCTACAATTCCCTAGTAAAGCTGCAAGCATAGCATGAAAATGCTGTGGTTGCAGTGAAGGACCTGCCTTCGGGCAGAATTACTATGGATGGATTATTATTATTATTATTATTATTATTATTATTATTATTATTATTATTATTATTATTATAAGAAGAAGAAGAAGAAGAAGAAGGAAAAGAAGACTTCGAAATTCGTGGATGCAAGAAATAAGAACTGGAATGAGAACAAGAGGACTTGAGAACATGTAGTAAATGGATAGAGACGAGTGGAGAACGAAAATAAACTTTAGACACAGAAAGATGCGTAAACATTGAAAATCTGTATATAAATTATTATTATTATTGTTATTTATTATTGTTATTATTATTATTATTATTATTATTATTATTATTATTATTATTATTATCATTATTATTGCGCACGACCACTTGCTCGTTTTGGTTGTTAATAAATAATATGTAGATGTACAAAAAATATTCTGAACAAAAAAAATGCAATCTAATCTTTAAAAACATGGGGTTGGTACTAATGGTTATATTACTTCCACATTTACTCAGAGGGGGCTGTAACAACTTACTATCGCTGTAGGTTCGCGGACCACCAGGTAACTTCTCTCCGATGTGCAGTTGTTTCGGTGATTCTGCACAAATACAAACCTTGTTTCATTCGAATGGAAGAAGAAAAAGAAAAATAATTGAAAATCGAACAACAATACAAGTAGAGCTGACATCTGCCCGTATTAACGACAATTTCCGCTTTGGCAAAACAATCGAAATGGATTAGTCACTTCTTCTTATTCTTTTCCTCGTGACGTCATACATTAGCATAATCCAAGTCACGGTGTGTATAATAAAACATTAAATTACAAGAAGAAAGCATTCAACCTCCTCCCCTTAAAGCCCTTTTAATATAAAACGTTGTAGCCCCTCTAATTTTCACGGCTTTCTAGTGGATTTCAATCAGCCAGTTATAGGGGTTGCTATTTACTTAGCGGTGCGAGGGGAATACGGAATAACGTACTACACAAGAAATGAAACCATATCAGGTGAAGGAGAGATTGTCAAGTGTTTGCTATGCACTGTATATGCCATCTGGTGGGATATCACATCACTGCCCATTGGAGAGCGCAATCAAGTAATTATATTAATCCGCGTAACAAACAAACATCGCCACGCGCCGACACGAGTGCCAGCATATGCTTCCCCATTACATGTTTTATTAAACAATTTGTTCAATTAATTATTTACCCTTCATAGATTATGTCTTACTCTAGCATTGAAATTTCTAGCTCCTGTCTTATTCCAGCGTTCAAATTTATATTTTTTCGTATTGAAATTCTTAGTCGTTCTTTTTTTTCCAGCATTAAAATTTATTTTAATGGAAGAATATAACAAATGGGGACTGAATATAAATTTATAGAAAACAGAATGCATGTGTTTGGGAAATGATATGGATGACCTCATACTCGAAACAGGGAAAATAAAAAAAATGTGAATTTTTTAAATATATTGGGTCAATAATTACAAGTTTAGGTACCTGTGAGAGATATATACCAGACTAAAATTTCAATGGCAAAAAATGCAACTGAAACATTACATGGAATAATTTGGCACAAAAATATCACAAAGGAAACTAAAATTAAAATTTATAAGAGCATAATACAGAATATTTTGTCATATGGAAGTGAAACTTTGTCTTTGACGGAAGTACAAAAAATAAAATTAGAACAGTTGAATTTCATTATTTTAGAAGAAGCCTCCAAAAAAAACAAGACAGGATAAAATAAGAAATAAATTCCTTTGGAGAGAAATTAATGTCACCACATCTGTTGTTAAGAGGATTGAAAATCAAACGCTTAAATGGTACGGCCATGTACAAAGAATGGAAAATGAAAGATGGCCAAAAAATATATACCAATGGTCACCCCCTGGAAGAAATAAACGTGGCAGACCAAAATGGAAATGGAAAACCAACGTCAGAACTATAATGGATGATAGGAATTTGGAAGAGGGAGATTTAAATGATAGAGATAAATGGAAACTGAAGACGGCAAACCTATAAATGGGGGAAAGCCGAAGAAGAAGAAGAAGAAGAAGAAAATTTCTGTTTCCATTGTATTAAATCGTTAAAACGCTACTTTCCTTATTATCCCAGGATTAAAATATCATTTCTATGTTATTGAACTTTTGTATGTCCATGGCAGGCGGATATAAATTCTTCATACATTCCTATTCGGAGATGATGTTATTCTTCCACCTCATTATTGACCTACCTATTGGAGCTTTCCATCTTTTTTTACAAGGAGTTTCCATGCCCCTCTTTCATTTCCCATTCGTGCCACATGTCCTGCCAATCATGGTCTGCGTGACTTACCTGTTATTATTATATCTGGTTTCCGATAAAGACCATGTAACTCACTGTTATGTAGTCTTCTCCTTTCGCCTGTTTGTTCATCTCTCTTTGGTCCAAAAATTTTCCTAAAAACTTTATTCTCAAATAATCATAATTTTTTGTCCTCCCTTAAAATAAGAGTCCATGTTTCGCATCCATATAATATAACTGGGAGAATAACAGTTCTATATATTTTCAGTATTTTTTTTTAGAAAAATTGGGACAAGAGTCCCTGTAGTGCATAATAGCATGCACTTCGAGAATTGAGCCTTTGTTTAATTTCGTTTTGCACCACCTATTTGTAATTATTATTGTTCCTAGTTATTTGAACTCAACCATTTCTTCTAAATTTCCCTCATTTGTCATTAACTGTTCATTTCCATTGTAGGCTACAAGTATTTGTATGTGTGAACATGTAATTATTTAGTTTTATTCATATTTACTTTCAGCCCTACTACAACTGCTACTACCACTACTAATAATAATAATAATAATAATAATAACAATAACAATAATAATAATAATAATAACAATAATAACAATAATAAAATAATGTACAATTCATGCCATCCTTCTTCTTCTTCTTCTTAAACCTAATTTGTAGGATTTCATCCTGTTTATTTCCAAAATCACTCCTCGGATGAAGACGTATTGGATGTGCATTCACTGTCTATCCATCTCTTGGCTGGTCTTCCTCTTGTTCTTCTCCCATCCATTGGTCTATCTTCTTTAGCTCTTTTTGCTAGTCGGTTTTCTTCCATTCTTTCTATATGACCCTTCCAATAGTTTCGTCTATCTATAATAAATTTGGTTATGTCTTGAATATGGCATTTCTCCCTAATTTCTATGTTGTGTATTTTATCAAATAATGTTTTCCCCTGAATAGTTCTTAAGATTTTCATTTCGCATGTGCTTATTATTTATTTAGTTTTTGTTGTATCAGCCCTAGTTTCTGCTCCATATACGACAACTGGTCGAACTATCATTTTGTATATGCGGGTTTTGCTTTCTATTGACATATGTTTGTTCCGCCAAATTAAATCTTTCATATACCCTGATATTTGTGCTGCTTTATCAGCTTGTTTCTTTACCTCTTTTATTAATTTTTAGTGTTCGTTATTAATGCAACTAAATAATGCCATCCATTTCTGCATAAATGGATTTTTAGTGACGTTCAACTGGAATTTCTAGAAGAGTCAGAATACGAAACACTGTAATTAAACAAAAGATGAATGTTCTAACTTCAGTGGTGGATTTCATAAAAAAAAACAAACAAAATGTTATGGTCATGCAAAAAGAATGACATAAGACAGATTCCCAAGAAGAATGATAGAAGGATGTCACATAGTAGAAGAAGAAGAGAGAACTGCAAAAATAACGTGGATTGATGTTGTTTTGAGTTGCATGAGGGAAAAAGTATTAGGCGATGGAGATTGGAATGACAGAGATGTGGAGAAGAAAGACAGTATGTTAATTGGACGCAGGAATATGTAAAACATTGTGAAGCCTGCTAAATATATATACACTTGAAATCCCGGCCACGCGTTGCTGTGGCTAAGGTATACGTTAAAAATTTTAATTGAGTTGCTGTCTTTCAGCCGGATTACTTAAAACTAATACTTACACACGAAATTAATAATATTGAAAATAAAATGAACACTGAACACACTTAAATTACGAAATAATCAATATTTGTAATTCAGTTGAAATTCGCGGTTGCAACAAAATGCACAGCCATCTGGATCTCTCTTTGTTAAATAATAAACCAATTAACTTACCAAATTACCTTACACCGCCATCTGTTAGAATCTATGGAACTCACAGATAATTATAACTTTTAATAATTATAATAAACAAATAATTTGCAATAAAAAATAATGCGACTATACATTTAGTTATAAACTACTCTAAGTCTCAAGTTGGATCAAACTGCACACAGTGTGCAAAATTTTATTAAAATCGGCTCAGTAGTTTAGGATTCCATCGCGAACAAACAACGTGAAACGAAATTTTTATATATTAAGATATAATTATTTTGTAGATGTGTATGTCACTGAACTTATCCTAAATGATTGTACCGATTTTGATTAATTTTTGTGTGTGTGTCTGATTGGGTCCCTCGATGGTTTAGATTCACAATTGGACCCTCTAAAACCATTAGGTGTAGGAGTGAAGTGAAAATTTAAAAATCGTTCTAGCGGTCAGTTTTTCGATGTTTTACAACGAAACTCAGTACATCCTATTAAAATAAACCGAGGTAGATATTACCAAAAACTGAGCGAAATCTGACAACTAGAAGTGGAGGTTTACTTCAAACCCGAAATTAATAGCTGCCTAAATGACTGGGCCGATTTGGTGAAAAATTTTGTGTGTGTTTGAGTGGGTCCCTGGATGGTTTAGTTTCACAATTGGATCCGGTAGGTAGCGCTGTAATCGGGTTATAGGATTTTTTTTAATGTCAGAAGTGTAGTCGTCTACAATACCGACATATTCTGCGCGACAACAATGTGACGTCATAATGAACGCTCCTTGAGCACAACAGATACCATACAACAAATCCTAGAAGACCAATAGCTAGTATAGCGAAAATTATACCTAAATTACCGAATGCCTCTTTTTTCCCCAATTAGGAGTTTTCTTACTTCTTCTTCTTCCTTCCAAGTATTAGGCCAAGGCCTGTTACGATCCTATAGAAAATTTTCCCTCCAGCGTTTGAGGGAAATTCTCATGTAAGACTTGAAAGCATAATAATAGTCCCTTCGATTGGTTGCTGGCCAAAGGAAGGCAAGACCAGTGATGGGGTTGCCATCTTATAGCCTCTGGTCAGGCTTTTCTGGAGAAGAAAAGAAAATAAAGGAAAGAAGAAAGGAAAGACTCCCTAGCCCTCGGATGGCCTAATAGCATCGGTGTCGAAAAAACAAGAGTTACCCAAGAGAGGTTAGATAGTAAAGTTAAAAGAGTGCAAAACACAAGTAAGTGGAAGAAATGTTTTGCACAGCTTGGGTACCTTTTGGTCGCTATCCACATATCCCCTAGATGAGGACCCCTGACGAACTTATTAATTAGTTAATTTTATGGTAAAAAAGCAACTGATATTTTTATCGTCTGGCCATGACACGAGAATTGAACTTTTGGGGCAGGACAACGTTGCCAGGTCCGCTAGTAAATAAATAAAATAATAGTAAAATAATTATAATAATTTAATTATACAGGAAGCACCAGTAATAAATGCACAAAATATACCGTAGATAAGCGTCAAGATAATATTTAAACTAAACTTGGAATACTACTTTTTTCGCTTTATAAATTTTCATTTTTGATGACTATTTAACTCATGCCCCAAATGGAAGTAAATGACCAATCACATTTCAATGATTTTTCATTTACAACCAATCAGTCGTGTTTCGCCTAAAATTTACCAACTAAAGTTTATCATAATAAAGAAAGCACCTCCTTTTAACATTCTGAATAGGTCATAGCATTATTTTTCAGTAACTGACCCACTAAGAATTACGGCTACCAGATTGTATATATAGTGCATAAATGCCAACACATACCGCTTGCGGGAGTTAATGTAAAAACAATTGTAGCAATTGATTATACCACCAAAAAAAAAAAAAGAAACCACTGTTTGCACTTTCTTAAATGTATTTTTTTTTCCAGAAAAATATAATTGTCATATTTACATCATAGGACATCATAAATGAATTAATATATAGTTTGATGTGTTTAATTTTTTTTCTCCACTAGAGTGCATTCTTACAATATTGCGTTCCTTTGGCAATAAATAGTATGATCTGGTTGCAGTGACGAACAAAAGAAGCAAATGAAGCGGTACCAATCGTTTCTCATTTGTTTTCAAACATCGCCGTTTACATTAAATATATAAATATTTTAAAATAACTATATTTAAATAATGATTTGTGAGTAAACAGCTTAATTTTATTCGTTAAATAGTCCAAACAAATGCCACTCTTGAATTCCAAATTCTCTAGATAAATTCACTCTTCAATTCATGAGTCGTGAATTTATCGATAATTTGGAAATCACTCGTGGCATTACTTATGAAAAAGTTCCTAGGCGAGCGTACAGTTGCTGATTCTAGAGTATATGCGAGCGGATAAATTAGACTTACACGAGTGAAGGAAACGTATATAGGTTTAACTTAATGGTATTGCTGTCTTATGCTCGTATTGAAATCTCTCAAGTGTGCGGTTCTCAACAAGGTGACCGACGTCCAATTTTATGAAACTCTCATTTCTGTGTTAAAAGAAGGGGTTGGGGGTTATTTGAAGGGTGCTGTCGTGCTGCATTACGCTCTGTGATTGACGTAACAATGGGGCGCGTTCTTATCACTTGTTGATAGATGTAGTGGTTCAACAATAACGGCAACTGTCTCTTTGTGCTTGCGCGCGCAATACCGGCACAAACACTTTCATGCAACAGTGTCACATTAGTATATGTCCAATGTATAACTTTTGTCTCTAAACATCAATATAACATGTTTTCGCCATCAACTTATGCGATTATGTACCTTATAATAATAGTAATAATAATAATAATAATAGTAGTAGAATAATGGTGCGAAACATGGACTCTTACTTTAAGGGAGGAAAGAAGATTACAAGTATTTGAGAATAAAGTACTTAGGAAAATTTTTGGACCAAAGAGAGATGAACAGACAGGTGAATGGAGAAGACTACATAACAATGAACTACGTGGTCTTTATAGGAAGCCAGATATAATTAGAACAGTTAAGTCTCGTAGACTGCGATGGGCAGGACATGTTGCACGTATGGGGAATGAAAGACTTGCATGGAAGCTTCTTGTAGGAAAGCCAGAGGGAAAACGCCCATTTGGTAGACCAAGAATGAAGTGGGAGAATAACATTAACTATGATTTGAGGGAAGTAGATTATACAGGGAATGATTGGAAAGCATTAGCTCAGGATAGGGATGTATGGAGAGCTTATGTCCGCGCGGCCATGAACCTACGGGTTCAATAGTGCCAGTGAGTAAGTAAGAATAATAATAATGATAATATTTATAGGCTACATAGGCTATATAAGATAAGACGATGAAACCTCTTTCACTCAAGCATTGAAAAGTATGTAGTAACATATGATAGAAAAAATAATTTAGGAAAAATTATGCTCCTGGCGAAACTAAGTAAGAAGACAAATGGGAAGATCCAAAACTAGATGGCTAGACCAAATAAGGAAATATATTGAAAACAGGGTGTAAACATGGAGAAATATATATATTCATGGGAGGTGATAGATGACTAGAGATCTCTAATTGTCAACTCAAGAGATTGGACGAGAAGAAGATGGAGAAATAATAATAAAATTATAAGTTTATAAATTTTAAATTATAAAATTGTAGACTTTCACGGCAGTTATTTTGATTCATGTATTTTATGTATTTCGGGCTAAATGACCGTTGTCTGGTTTTATTAACACTCAACGTTTCGTCTACTACTGCGGTAGACATCCTCAGGAGATTCTGCGTGCTCTTTGACCTCTTAACTCTTCAAATGTCGGCTGCAGACTGGCTGTGTGTTGGAAATCGTGTCCTTATTTATAGTTGAGTATTGTGTGGTGATGTTTTCTACACGGTCCGTTACTTTGGACAACCAATCTGAAAAATAGCTCCAAAGTAACGGACTGTGTAGAAAACATCACCACACAATACTCAATCATAAATAAGGACACGATTTCCAACGCACAGCCAGTCTGCAGCCGACATTTGAAGAGTTAAGAGATCAAAGAGCAAGCAGAATCTCCTGAGGATGTCTACCGCAGTAGTAGATGAAACGTTGAGTGTTAATAAAACCAGACCATGGCCATTTAGCCCGAAATACATAAAATACATGAATTTAAATTATAAGTTTATTCAAGTTAAACTGAAATTAAAATGAATCAAATAAATGTTAAGGGGGCACAGCGTAGCGTAGTTGCTTAAGGCAATACGTTGCAAGTAGGTAGGTCGGGGGTTCGAGTCCCGAAGGGGTCAGAATTTTTTAAGATTGCCTAAATCCTCGGCCGGTACAATGACCTGGGGTCTACTCAGCCTCTGACGGAAATGACTACCGGACGCTTGTTCTAGGGATAAAGGCAACGTCACGCGTGACTGACAACCCGGCTGACATCTAGCACCAATTGTTTAAAAAGACGGGAATCTTAATTTACTACTACCGCATGAGCCTTCTGAATCATGTAGTGAGATCACTTTACCTTAAATTAATATTATCCAGTTAGAGAAACAAAAAAAAAGTAAATAATATGCAAAGATTTTAATATTTTTAAATTAAAAACTATCTGCCCAATGATTTAATTAAATGGCCGCGATATTTTTTGCCAAGGTAGCATAATCATTAGTCTTTTAATCGAGGGCTGGAATGTAAGGTGGGATGAAATAAATGATGTCTTATTTTAATACCCATCCATAGTAATTCTGCCCGAGGACAGGTCTTTCGCAATCATAGCATTTGCATGCTACGCTTTGCAGCCTTACTAGGGAATTATAGGTGCGGTAGCTTCCCGTTGCTTTCCACACCGGTGAAGGATGATGATGATAATGTTAAGGATGATGATGATGATGGCCGGATGATTTTCGGGGACCTTTGGGCCCTAAGTTTCCTGACATTTGTCTTACAGGTGAGGAAAAACCTTTCCAAGGAGCCTGTCCCGACCGGGAATCGAATCCGGGCCCGCTGCATGACAAAGCAGCACGCTACCTCATGACCACAGCGGTGGACCTATTTTAATATAATTGAATTTAATTATTAAGTAAAAAGCTTAAATAATTTTATGAGTGATTGGGAAGACGGAAATTAACCATTTGAGATCCTTAGAAGCCAACGAGTATAAGTAACAAAAGGTCAGTTTTGAGTAAATGATGTTCAAAGTTGAGGCACTCCATATATTATTGTTTTAGCAGTTTTGATTTCAGCCAATATATTTCAGCACCAGACAGATTTTTCCTTATATCCATTGGCCACTCAGATTAGTATCTGCTTTAACTACTAAAATCTACACTCAACTCTAAAATTAGCAATTTGTCACTTGTACCCCTTGGCTTCTAAGGGTCTCAATTAATAAGGGTTTATTAAATTTGATACCAAGAATATATTTATGATGAGTCAATCCTTTGGTATAGTGTATAAGTTTATAACATTTATAGTGGGTCCGTAGACTTATACTGTAATTATAAATATTTTTTGGTCGATGTGACTAATTTCTTATACTTACCAATATTGTTGTTACTGGAAGTAAGTCAACGTTCCCACATCTAACCTGGTTGGTATGCAAACAAAAGAAATCGCAATGCTGATATGGACTCAAAAAGCACACGTTCGGTAAGTAAAATAAAACATTTCTTGGATGTTTTGTACATTAACTCGTACCTTTCTTTAGACTTTTCCGGAATTAATGCAGAACATCCCACTCTCCAGGCTTCTTCAATTTCTCTATCATCTACCATGACTCCTTCCATAATAAAATTATCAAACAGATTCTAATCACGGTACTACATATAAAAATGTCTCCACAACCAACAATCCTTTGCTTATAATAAAACAAATGAAAAGCTACATAACAACGATCACCAAATGTTTCTTTTTCATAGGAGTCATTTACATCCAACCAATATTTTAATTAATTTATTACTATATATAATAAAAATTAGTCACATGGACCAAAAAAATAGTATGCAATACACATGAGGTAAGCACGTCACAGATCTCGAAAATTGAAAAAACTCGGCGCAAGAGCCTCGTTTTTTTTTTCAAACTTTTTCTCTATCAGTAACAAGTGCTTACCTCACTTGTATCGCAATATACTATATCAGGTACTATGGTACTCTATTGTGATATGCAGTTCAGAATCTAGCAGTGGATGTAACAGGCCAATCTTCTTCTTCTTCTTCTACTTCTTCTTCATCTTCTTCTTCTTCTTCTTCTTCTATGCATAAACCTGGCAGCTTGTTGCTTATTCATTCACTTCAGGTCCGGGATATGGTGACGTCCTTCCATCGTAGTTTTGGTCTTCCTAATGGCCTTTTTTGCTGAGGTGTCCAGTCACGTACTTTCTTCACTAATCTACTGTTCTCCATTCTACATATGTGATCGTTCCAATTTAGTCTTCTGTCATTTATCCAGAGGTTTATAGGTTCAATTTCATATTCCTCTCTAATAACAGAGCTGCGAATTTAATATATGAATTAGAATAGTCAGAAGTTCTATGATGTGGGTTCTAGTGCCAACGTGTATTCAAATTGTGATTTGAGGAAAGGTACATTTTTTACAGAAACTAAATTAATTGGATGATGTTATGCATCAACCGGCTATGCGTCATTTAAAAAATATGTTTTGATGTCATCTGTTGCACTGGTTCATGAAGTAAGTGTACGTACACTTTTAGCGCCAAATATTTAAATATAGCCATATTATTAAAGAAAATGTAAACACCATCAGTCCTATCAGAGATTCTGTATTTTGCATCAAACGGGTATGAAACCAGATCTTCATAAATATCTAAAATTTGCATCATACAGCTGAGCGCCAAATGTTCTCGCTCTTAGATTGTTGATGCTTAACTATCAAACAAGGAAAATAAACTTAATCTATAATATCAAGTATCGTTAATTTGGAGCTACAATAAATAGTGCAGATTGATTTAAACTTTAAACGTATTTTTCTCGAAACTTACATGTTGGCGCATAGTCGGTTGATGCACAACGCTGTCCGTATTTAATCTATCTTTTATAAAATTTGATAAGAGTAGTTTTTACATATGTACCCGGAACTTGGAGCATAAGTAAGACAATGGTATGAGAGAAAGATATGGACAATATGTAAGAACAACATGTAGCGAAAGAAACATAAACAAGAGCTGTATACACTTTTTAAGAATCCTGACATAAGTAAATACATCAGGATATCTAGATTGGGGTGGGCAAGTCACTTAATAAGGATGAATGATAAGGAAATTCCCCGAGAAAGTAACGATATTAAAACTGGTTGAACAGAGAAGTAGAGGAAGACCAAGACTGTGGTGGATGAATGGAGTAAATGGGGAAGCTACAAAATGTGGCATGTAAAACTGGAGAAAGATTGTACTGGACTCGGACAACGGAAGAATGTTCTCGAGGAGGCCCAAGATATTGGTGATGATGATCCTATACATGGACAGTCCAAATAACCTTTCAGATCATCTTTGTCAGGTAGAGATTTTTTTCACGCTGATGTTCCGCGGAACACAGCTTGGTAAACATTGATTTAGTTCAATATCCGAGACATAGACACATGTTGTGCACATAACCTATATGTGTTTACAAGCGGAGAAAAAATATAGTTATTATTATTATTATTATTATTATTATTATTATTATTATTATTATTATTATTATTATTATTATTATTATTATTATTATTATTATTGTTGTTATTCTACAAAGGTCGGGATAGGATCTGGGTGTTTCGAAACTACGGCCTGTGACATCAAAATAATATACGTAACAAGTACTTCAGTTTCTTTCTACAATAGACCCAATTTAGTCGTGTATATGGTAGATTTGGTTCAACTATCATGCCGCGAGAGATGAGAAGTACTGCATAGTCAAGCTAGGAAGATTATATACAATGTAATTAAGTTTTGTGAATTAAAACTGTTTGTTTGTGAAAAAAACATTTCGCATCTCCACTTCTCATGTTTTACGAACTGTACGCTCTAAGTCTAGTCTTGTGTTTCCCGCTCGCTATACTGGCATCACCCTTCTATCCTATTTCGACCTTTCTAGACTAATACGTCACAAGTCTTCAATACAAACAAGGATCCGAATGCATTCAGTTACAAAGTGTGTTTCAAAATGCGCGAAGAAACAGAAATAATTATATACGTTAAAGCATTGAAATGGGATTATATGCATAAGTTGAAATGTTTATTTGGCCGAAGCAATGCTGAGACTGGAATATCGAAACTAATCAGTAAAGAATTTCGATCCTTGCAATGTACATGATTTTATTTCATATCATGTTTAATAAATATTAATATGTACGGTACGTAACAACTGGCAGAAAAGACCCCGAAAGTGCCCACGTGTTCCATTTTTCGACCTTTTTGTAAAATCCTAAAAAAAACAGTATCAAATAAAATAAAATTCTTCCTATCTACAACTGAAACCATTTGCAAAATTATATTTTTAAGAAAATAATCCATGATATGAGGGGCAATAATGCAAATTTTATACCACTTTGTGAGATGGAGAATAGGTTCAACAATACAAATTGTGTGCAAAAGAAAAAGTAATAATAATAAAAACATCAGGTTGGTTGGTAGCGGGATTTGAACTCGGAATCTGCCGAGTACGAATTTACGGCATTAACCATTTTCTCGGTTGTTAGATTTATACAAATTATGAAACAGTGATTCATAATGAAATGGTATACTTCCATAGTTGTATAGAACAAATTTATGTTTATTAAAACGGTAGGAATGGGACTAAAGCCATTGCTGCACTGACGCACGCGCAATTAACGTATTAATCCGATCTTCATCTTTTCCCTGCATGTCATGGCATACAACGTTACATATCTATCGAAGCATTTCCACAATTACAAGCTTCTCTGCTCCAGTTTCTGCACATGCCTATATTACATCAACTACTGTCTGCACCAGTTTTCTTTAACTGCTAATTCCCTTGTACACGATCCTATGTGTAGGCCGCTACTCTAGCGCCAGTAAATATAGGCTCGGCTCTTAAAACTAGGAAAGCTGGTAGTAAATACATATCATCATCATCATAGTACATTCACGAATTTAGGCCATTTGTTGACCTGTTTCGGCCTCAAGAGAAACACCATCCAAAAGTCTTTTGAGTGGACGTCCTGGTCTTGTTCTTCCTGCAGGTTGATATCTTAACATTTGTTTGGGTATTCTGTGATCTTCCATTCGATGAACATGTTGCATCCATCTTGACTTATAATCAGAAATTTTGTTTTCTAAAGATTCCATGTGTAATTCTTCTAAGATGTCTTCATTTTTTTTTTGTGATCTAGTAGTGTGTATCCTGCAGTCCCCCGAAGATATCTCATTTCAGCAGATCTAAGTCTCTGTATATCCTTCTGTTTCAACGTTCATACTTCGCTAACATACAAAAGAGTATGAAGTCATAAATTATTCTGTAAAATTATCTTAATTCACAAAACAATAAATACGGGTGCTAAAATAATACTTGCATAATTAATAATTAATAATAATGATAATAATGCTTTATTTATTCTGCAAGAATTAAGACCGGAAAGTCTACTCTTCCAGTCAACCAGCACAAATATACAAAACACAGATTGCAATAACACATATATATCCTAAAATTTATATTAAATTATAAAGTTATATATATATCCATCCATAGTAATTCTTCCCGAGGGCAGGTCTTTCACTGCAACCATAGCATTTACATGTTATGCTTTGCAGCTTTACTTGGGAATTGTAGGTGTGGTAGCTTCCCGTTGCTTTCCACACCGGTGAAGGATGATGATGATGATGATGACGATGATGATGATAATGATAAGGATGATGATGGCATATATATATATATATATATATATATATATATGCAAAATATGTTCAAAGTTTTTTTATAGGCCTATACTAAACATAATACAGTACTACTGCTATTACTACTTCTACTATTATTACTACTACTAATAACTAACTCACTGGTACTAACGAACCCATAAGTTCATGACAGCGCGGACATAAGCTCTCTACACATTCATATCTTGAGTTCATGTTTTCCAATCATTCCTTGTATAATCTACTTCTCTCAAATCATGGTTAATGTTATTCTCCCACCTCATTCTTGGTCTACCAACTTGGCGTTTTCTCCCTGGTTTTCCTACAAGAAGCTTCCATGCCCCTCTTTCATTCCCCATTCGAGCCACATATCCTGCCCATTGCAGTCTACAAGACTTAACTGTTCTTATTATATCTGGTTTCCTATAAATATCATGCTCACTGTTATGCAGTCTTCTCCATTTGCCTGTCTGTTCATCTATCTTTCCTCCAAAAGGTTTCCTGAGAACTTAAATAAAATAATATATTATCCTCAATTCGTGTCCAGCTCAGGGTCGGGTCGAGGGATGAGATATAATAATAATAATAACAATAATAACTTCAATAACAATTTTAGTCCAATTCGTTCTGTCTCCAGTCTTTCTACTGCAACCTCGTATCCCATTTCCATCACCTCAACATCGTTGAGTCATCTTGTAAGAAGTCTTCCCCTAAATATCCGTCATCCTTGATTGTTTTGTAAATAATTTCTTCACATACCTACTGTATTTGCATACATTATTTGAATATGCTCTAACCATTGGAATATTCTTGCTTTAATTATCGAGAAAATTACAGGTTCCTGACACAATATATTTATTTTCTGATTAATACAGAAAAATGAAGACGACTTACAGAAATCAATGCATGCATTAAATTAAATATGTAAATTATACGATCTAAAGATTTCTGTAAGGGAAACGAAGACCATGGCTTTTAGAGGAAGAGATACAGTGAGATCCAAAATTATTTTAGAAAATCAAAGTATAGAACAGGTGTCTAGTTTCAAATATTTGGGCTGTGATGTTGGCTACAATGTGGAAAGAGATATTGACTCCAAAATAAATAAATTTCAGACGGTGTGTGGAACAATACAGAGAACATTGAAAAATAAAATTAGAAAAGAAACCAAGATAAAAATGTATAATGTTATGGCACTTCCCACAATATTGTATGATGTGAAACTTGGGCTCCAGTGAAAAAACAGAAGGATAGAATACAGACGGCGGAGATGAGGTTCCTAAGACAAGTAAAAGGATGTACAAGACTTGATAGAATAAGAAATGAGGATATAAGAGAAGAATTGAAAATACAGCCTTTATTGGATAAAGTCACAAATTACAGACAGAAATGGATTGATCACATGGATGGAATGAGTAAGGAGAGATATCCATTGTTAGCAAGAAATTATCAAGCAAGAGGAAGACGTGATGTTGGAAGACCTAGAAGATGTTGGGCTGATGCATTATGAAGTCGGAACGGGCAATTGCCTAATCCCTGGAGTGTTGATGATGATGATTAATTTTTACTCTCCAGTAATCTTGCTCATTTATAGCTCATGAATTCTTCTTAATATTCTCCTTTCTCACATACTTAGAAATTTTATGTCCTTACTTAATAACGTTCGTGTGTATCTGTGTGTAGAAGAGACTGATCGAATTTATATTGTTTAATGAATTGTTGCCATAAATTTCGTTGATTATTTAACTCATGCCCCAAATGGGAGTCAGTGACCAATCACATTTCAATGAATTTTCTTTTACAGCCAATGACAGTCGTCTTTCACCTCGCTCTTTATCGATAACTTTTTACCAATTCCTACTTTTGTGATAAAGAAAGCTTCTCCTTTCTCAATATTCTAAACAGGTCAAAGCATTATTTTGCAGTGACTGACTCTCCAACAAATACGTTGGATATAGCAAATAATTAACAATTTCTTCGTACTACACATTTGATAATTGTGTCTTCAATAATTGTGTTTTAAATAATGATTTTACGGAGTTGTTTACTAAAAAATTGATTAACCTATAATCTTGGTTATAATATACAGATTGACGTGTTTCAGTTTTTCTCCATTCTTACAATATTGCGATCCTATTTAGCAATAAATAATATGATCAAGGTGCCGTGAATTATCAACTGAAACATAACCACACATTTCTAATTTGTTTGTTTTCAAACATCGCCGTTTACGTTAAATATATAAATATTTTATTAAAATATCGGTAACTATATTTAAATGATTTATGAGTAATCAGCTTAATTTTATTCGATAAATAGTCCTAACAAATTAACTCCTGGCGCGACAGGCCTAGAAGGCTCTTAACCTACCAGCCGGCTGCTGGCCTCACATCCACATGTGTCAATCACAGAGGTAGACGATCATCAGCCAGTATAGGGGTGACATGTGGTCAGCATGTCGAGCCCCCAGCCGTTATAGCTGGTTTTCTCAACCTGGAGCCGCTACTTATTGTAGCTACCCAAATGACTCACGATGCTGGGTGGTCACCGGTCCCATACTGGCCGAAATACCATGAGAAAGTTTCTTCCCCCATGGAGACTCGAACCAGCGCAAGTCCCGTAGCTCTGCGCCAAGGCTTCCTGCCTTAACCACTCGGCTACGACGCGGGACAGTCCTAACAAATACCACTTTTGATTTCCAAATCCTCAGGATAAATTCATTCGTGACATTACTTACGATAGCAGTGACAATTTAAGCAGGGGAAATGACGAAAGTAACATGTACTACAAACAATGACTCTTTATTTGATCTTCAAATGAATATCGTTCATTTCAGTTTACAGAAAACCCAAATATTTAAACTGACCGACGTTTTCAAAACTGTACCTATTAACCATTAGCTCTTTGTTTCTGCCCTATTATATATATATATATATATATATATATATATATATATATATATATTATTTATATGCAGATTTTTAACGTTTATACATCTTATTTTCCTTCCCCATCTCGTTCCTATCCATCCACTCCATGCCCTCTTGTCCTCATTCCAGTTCTTATTTCTTGCACCCATGAGTTTCGAGGTCTTCCTTTTTTTCTTCTTCTTTCAGGTGGACACTATTCCAATGGGTAACCTTTCCTCTTGCATTCGTTGGACATGTTCATACCAATTGAACTGCTTATATCTTATATCATAATCTACTATTGAATATTTAATATTTCTTTTTTTCGTATGACTTTATTTTTTGTGTTTTTCAGTTTTGTTCTCCTCAAGAAATCCATTTTCATCAACATAAGTTTTCGTTCTACGTTTTTGTTGAATTTCCATGCTTTAGCTCCATATGTGACAGTACTCCTCATTATTTAATGATATACTTGTAATTTATTTTCCTGGTTATGTCTGTTCCATAATACATCATTTAACATTGCTGTTATTGCTCTACATTTATTTATTCTGTTCTTAATGCCACTTTCTTGTCTATCCTCTTTATCTACTTTTACCCCCAAATTCTCAAATTCTTCACACCCTCTAATATAGCCCTTCCGATCTTCTAATATTAAATCTTCTGTTTCTGCCGCACGTCCCATATAAAATATATTTTTAATGTATTTTCATATATAGTTCTTATATAGCGAATCTTGAAATTTTCTAATTATTCCTTTCCAAAAATATAAAATTATGATAATTTATCAAGTTTTCCACTGAGCTCTGCACTTGTGTATGTAAAGAATATATGTTATAAATTGTGGAAAACTACAATTTATCACATAATTACATTCTCCGATAGTGGTTATGCATTTCTGATTTCATATTTTCTATCTATAAAATAAAATTTAAAAATATTAGCCTTATACAAGGAGTTGTGTTGTTGGATTCAATAGTTCTGCACAAGATTTGAGTCTCTATTCGCAAATATAACAAAACATGAAGTAGGGTGTGACGTCACTGTAGTGGGCGGGAATAGAATGTCATTTATCACTAATGGATGACATAGAAAAAACTAATTTGTGTTAAAAAGTTTTCCAGCTCATAAACTCGTGTTACATGGCTCAACGATTCTCTTCTGTTCGCGCAGGTGTCTCCATACTCCGCCGCTTTGCCTATTGTGGCGCTGCAACAATACTTTTTCTACATTATTATAAACATTTTCATATTTTCAAGATGTAAGCTCTTGAGCAACAATATAGAATATTGACCCGTCACTAGAGGTCACTAAAATCGCTCGTTCATCAAAACGAATTGAACAGATGATGATTCAGAAAGTCTTGGCATTGTTGTGAGGCAACTCGATATTGCAGTATCGCCTTACATTCAATTAAATCGATATATCTCGCTAGTGAATGAATCTCTTCCCCCTCTTGTAACTGGAAACTGGAATTAAATGGACGTGTAATGTAACATTTAATGCAACACAACGCTGAGATAGGAACGGGTTTAATATCAGACTGTCATCTGTCACCAGCAACAATAAAAACAAAGAGAATCCATGGCGAATTGACGAGTTATGTCACTAGAGAGCAACACAAGATGAGTTAACGAACCCCCTATCGCCATTTTGATTGTTTTTAATTGTCATTCTTTGAATTAGCTCGTTAAGCGATGGTAATTCTTTACATAATTAAATGAATCCGCTTGTATGAAACAGAGACGAGGCTAATGTGAATTAGACATTTGTGTTGGGGATATTAAGGGTGGGCTTAAGTCTTTAAAATATTACTGTTGCAGGCCTCTTGTTTGGTTATACCATCTGCGATAATTAACGTTCTTTATTAAATACTTTAGTCCACCGCTGTGGTCTAGATGCCTCGTACGCAGCTGGCCCTATTTCGATTCTCGGTCTGAATAAGTTTCTTAGTGAGGTTTATGCCATTTTGGCATAATAATCATCCTATAATATTCGTCTTGTTTAGTATGAATGTGTGAGTTTTTGGTGTATCTTGTTTAAATGTTCATATTGTCTCATCAGAGGTGGCTCCGCATTGAGTTGATCTTACATACTGGGAAGCACCCCATATCTTTATATGGTCAAAAAGTGTATATTATAGCATCACTGATCGCCTTGATGGGCTGGTTTATTCTTTCTCTCTCTCTCTCTCTCTCTCTCTCTCTCTCTCTCTCTCTCTCTCTCTCTCTCTCTCTCTCTCTCTCTCTCTCTGCTATTTTTTTTTGTATTTTTAAAAGTTCATTTCAAAAGAAACCACCAATTGAACCCGATTGACCGTCAATCGGGCGGTGACTTCTTTAATTTTGACCATCAGTGTGATCAATGACGCTATAATACAGTATGTGATCTAAAATTTAAACATTTTCTCCTGATAGGCCGTGTCAGTATAGGACCCACGTGGCAAAGGGAACGTAAAAGTACCTAAAAAAGGAGGGGTTAAACTAAAAATACGAGAAAGAAAAATTTGGTAATCAACAAAATCGGACCATCCATAGTAATTCTGCCCGAAGGCAGATCCTTCACTGCAATCATAGCGTTTTCATGCTATGCTTGCAGCTTTACTAGGGAATTGTAGGTGTGGTAGCTTCCAGTTGCTTTCCACGCCGGTGAAAGATGATGATGATGATGGCCATATGATTTCGGGGACCGTTTGGGCCTTAAAGTTTTCCTGACATTTGTCTTACAGGTGAGGAAAAACCCTTATAAAAACCTCGCCCAGAAAAACTGCCTCGACCGGGGATCGAACCCGGGCCCGCTGCGTGACAAGGCACCACGCTACCTCGAGACCACTGCGGTGGACAAAATAACAATACAATAATAAAAAAACAATAAAAATTAACTTTCTATATTCGTTATATTTATTTGGTCACTTCACTTCTTCCTCTTTGAAGAACAATAATAATAATAATAATAATAATAATAATAATAATAATAATAATAATAATAATAATTTAATTGTCTCTAATTGTGAATAAACTTTGCGAATTAATATTGAAATTATTTTGTAAGACATTGTGTGACTTGAAACGCGACCCTCGACGTCAAAATGAGTGGACATTTGACTATGAAGCCCTCTCGAGGCATCTTGAAGTGTTATAAAGGAATAAGACCGTCAATCAAACATGTGACAGTCTCGAAGTGGAGCCCCCGAGGAAGGAGTCACATTAAGAATCTACCTGAACACATTACCATGAATAATTCCCACGTCCATTAGCTTTTCAACTGTCAATCTCTAATTCATTTTGCTGCCGTTACGCAGCGCTATAATTGCATCAATTAGGGATGATGATGTGAGCGCAATAAGGTCGCAAGTCGAGTTTGTATTTTTTATCGTCATTAATATTTGCACAATGGTATCCACTTCAGCTGCTGGTAAATATTTCACGTGAATTTCACGCCTGTCCGGATGCAGGGACATTTATTGCTTGTAACGGCCGGCTCGATACCACTACTGCTATTGTTGCGATAGTGGTTTGTTTCCAATATTGCGAGTGATTGTTGTTACGCTCATCATAATGTTATTCATGATCGCTCTCTCTCTCTCTCTCTCTCTCTCTCTCTCTCTCTCTCTCTCTGTTATTAGTTTTTGCTACCGAGCGAGTTGGCTAAGCGGAGAGTTTCAGACTCATATTTGGGAGATCCGAGTTCAAAACTCAGTGCCTACCATCCTGAATTTTTTTTACTGGTTTTCCTCAATCCTCAACGTAAATTCTGAGTTGGAATTTATTACCAGGATCATTTCATCATATCAGTATTTCATAGAGTTTTTTTTTTTTTTATCTAGCAGGTTTCATAATATTTCACATCTTCCTGCGCCCAATTAATCTACTATCATTCTCCTCCACAGTTCTCAGTCATACCAATTTCCACCGTCCAATTATTTTTCCGTCATGATGTTTAAAACATCAATCCACATTATTTTTGGTCGTCGTCTTCTTCTTCAACCAAGTAACACCTATTATTTATGAAAATCTCTCTTCTATTAATATTTTTATAAGACCATACAATTTTATTAATTATTATATTTCCTTGATTATATCTTAACCTCTCATTTCCCAGCACCCTATCAAAGTAACTTCTCCATTCCCCGGGCGTTATTCTTCTCCGATTTATGGACTTTACTTTGAGTTCCCTTAACGCTTTCCATATGTCCGCAATGTTCCCACTTTCAGTCGCGACTCTCATTTCTACTTCGGATTTCTTATTTTGCCATGCTAGTTTTGTTTCTGCCAATAATTCTTTATATTCCTTTCTCTCTTGCGCATAATTTTTTCTGCTTTCATCTGTGCTTTCTTTTCTAAACTTTAAAAGACTACTTCCGACAAATTTCTTCTTCTTTCTACATGCATTATTGTACCACCCTTTGATTATTTACTTATTTATTGTTGTTGTTATTATTATCTAATATATAAAAATGGTTGTTTGTTTGTTTGTATGTTTGTTTGTTTGTTCGTACTTTATGCGCGACCATACCGTTGATCGGATTGTAATGGGGCTTTTTGCAAAATGTTCAGGTGTTTCCCGGGATGAACATAGGCTATAAGTGAGTTGTGATACTCAGCTCCTACACCCTTAAAAATCGCCCTTTATAGTGGAAAACGTGAAAAAATCAACTCTTTGATCGCTTAAATGGCTTGCGCTGCCTAAACCAAAACAAATACACAAAATAATGTACACAGAATTGGATATCTCAAAAAGCTCTACAAAAAAGTCCGCGACAGCATATGTTTATCTCTTACGGACAACTCACATAACCATTTTTGTCTTTCATTGATGCCAAGAAGATTGAGACAAGTACGCAGATTCCTGTGCAAGCATAGCAGCACATAATGAATTTTGTCTTTTAACTCATTAATGCCAAGAAGATCAAGATAAGTAGATTCCCGGACAACACCGGGTAATCAGCACGGGAATCTTAAAATAATTACGATATACATTTATAATTATTTTTCATTTTACTTATTCAACTAATCATAAGAAGTACATTAATTTTTGTCTTTCAGCTCATTTATGCCAAGAAGATCGGAATGAGTAGATTCCCGGACAACGCCGGGTAAACAGCACGGGGTATCTAAAATTAATTACGATATAAAATTTTCCTATCACTTATTTAACTAAACATAGAACACATTAATTTTCGTATTTCAGCTCATTTATGTCAAGAAGATCGGGATAAGTAGATTCCCGGGCAACGGCGGGTAATCAGGGGTATCTAAAAAATATAAATTTATAATTATTTTTCCTTTTATTTATTCAACTAAACATAAAAGCATATTAATTTTAATTTATTCAGGCACAGCAGCGCACGCCGAGTATTAGCTAGCATATTATAAAATTATGAGTGTTACCGTATAGGTCCGTCTCCTCAACTTAGGAAAATATCAATTCTCTATAGGCCTTTCGGGGCTAGTCCCACCATCAGCAGATGGAGCATGAGACTACCTTTATGGGAGCTTCCATAAATAAGCTATATACTGTGTGTAGAACGAGAGTTTTTAAAGACATTTTATCAAGGGATAAATATCTATGAATATATACAGGCTTTCCGGCCGGACTCGTATTACAATCTGGAGATATCTTCCGGGCTTGTTGGCCATGGTCATGGGCCTTAAAAATCCCCGACGCCAACTCTTGAGGATGCCGACGCAGTCTCTGGCCAAACACGGAGATTTTTTAAGTCTCATGAGCACAGCAAACAAGCCCGAAAGATATCTACAGATTGTAATATCTTTGGATATTTATGTTACAGTAAATTATATGGAAATATACTGACCTCCTCCTTCGCTTTCCCATCCAGTCAACTAGAGCTCTGGACATATTATTATCTTCTTCTTCCTTCCAAGTATTAGGCCAAGGCCTGTTATGATCCTATAGAAAATTTTCCCTCCAGCGTTTCCTAGGACAGCCCAGTGATCTTCGTCCTCTTGGTGTATAATTATAAACAGCTTTGGGGATCCGATTTGAACTCATTCTTTCAAGATGGTGTTTCCAATTTAGTTGGTGCTGTTTAATATATTTCATATTATTATTATTATTATTATTATTATTATTATTATTATTATTATTATTATTATTATTATTATTATTGTTATTATTTATTATTATTATTATTAATTATTATTATTGTCGTTATTGTTATTATTATTATTATTATTATTATTATTATTATTATTATTATTATTATTATTGCTGTTATTATTAAAGCCAATACTCAGTTGTACGAAAATGGAGACAGGAAACATACAATACATTGTATACATCTGCCATCTGATGTCGAAAAATAAAATATTATAGGCCCTATTAACTTATGAAAAAAGTTTCACATGTTCTATCTTAATTTAAATTTTATAAATGACCGAACTTTAAGTTGGAGTCATTTGGCTTGAGTATTTTAGTATCCCAATTTACTATAAGAATGATATTAAAAAATGGCCATATCCTTTTCTGGGCCTGACGTTGTAATTTTACTGTGTGATAAAGCTTACAGGAAATAAGGAAATACGTGAATAGGAAGATCAAAACAATTAAAACCAACTATATTTTTCGAAATATTATATTTCTACATTACAAGAATACACACAATTACAATAATATGTACAGTTGGGCTTACACTGCCACTTTGTTTGAAATATGGATACTGTTCAAACCTTATTATATAGGCACTCGTGTAGGCTTATACAGTGAGAAGCGTAGAAGGCGCTTCCCATCATGTCATTATCGTCATCGGGAAGGAATTGGCCGTTCGCCAAGACTCTTTGGAGAATTATGCGGTTAGACTTGATATTTGTTTCAAGAGCGCCCTTCCCCACCTATACCGTATGTTATCGAGTGAGTGGGAGGGTCGCATGCTGAGTTACTGCAAATGTTTATTAGCGTCCCGAAATCTGCACTCTATATTAAAACCAATAATAATGTAGGGTGTTTTAAACATGATACAAAATGTACCGTAAAACGGGGTTACTTTGACTCGAGGAGCACTTTGACTCGAGGGGCAACTTTGACAGCATTGGGGCTTCTTTGACATTTTAAATTTCTTGCGTGATTTGGGCTAGTTTAACAACAATTCAATGGTGTAGATATTTCCTTGAAGGCGCACGAATAATTATGTTGTTTTAAAAGAGGATGTTAATTGTTGGAGACACATCTGTGTCACTTTCAACAACAATGATTTCCCAGCAAGGATAAAATTGTGATTTTCGGTTTTACAGGGATAAGGACTGGATTTGTTGTGTAAGATACAAGGTCTGTGGTATGTGTAACAGAGGATCGAACAATTCTGAATATGAATGTGAACTATGTGAAGATGAGTGTGAAAATCTGTTTTTTTATATTATTTTCTACTGTTGTTTAAAAAATTCATGTTTTCTAATTAATTCCTGATTGTCTAACTACAATAATTATATAATTTTTGTGTTCTGTTGCGTGTCAGAACTGATAAAGAAGTTTAAGTTTATTTTGTCAAATTACAGTTATAAAAACATTTGTAGTAAGGTTGTTTACAATAAAAATATTTATAAAAAGATAAATTGGTGCCAAAGTAGTACTTACAGTGGGTCTACTTTGAATCATAGTGAACTCAAATGTGATGTCAAAGTAGCCCCAGCACATGGGCAAAACAGACCTGAACAAAACTCATTGTTTTCCTACTAAGTTTTTATTTGAGGAGAACAGTACCAAATGGGATTTGTAGTCTAAGGTTCAATTGGTACAATAAATCATACATTCAATTTTTTCGGCATAAATCATACGAGTTAGACCTTTAAACCCTTCAAAAATATGTCAAAGTAGCCCCGTTTTACGGTACCGGTACTTATGAGAAGTAAAATGAAGAAAAGCAAAAAAGTTCCAGTAAACATTGGTCCGAAAATTAATCGTTTACTAAATAATGTAATTTTGTGCAGATTGAGGCTCGCCGGATACTAAAGTACAAATACTAATTCCAACAAAATCACTGCAAGGAGAATTACTACACATGAGTAAAAAACAGGAGTCGTTCCAGATATTTTACAGTTGAGATACCGTAGGTCTACCAAGCTAAATACCAGGCGTTTGTGTAGTAATGTATCCCATGAGACAGAGCTTGTCGGTCGTGGAAGGAATGTGGGGTGGGAGCTGTTAGCGACACTGTTGAAAGAGAGAAAATTGGAATTATAATGCACCATACGTTACAAAAAACATTGACTCACCCATATCGCACCACTTTACAATGGAGTAGCTAATTCAGAATCACTGAGAGAAATGTTTTTCGAATGGCAATAGAGTGTTATGAAGAACCGAGTCCATTAACCTGAAAGTATCGCTACAGTCACCTCCACGAAAAACTACTCCTCCATTTCTCCAAGCTTCACGTCCGACGAGCTCTGTCACATACAATACTTACCAGTCAGTTGCGGACCAATGTTTATTGAAGCTTTTTTCGTTGTATCTATTTACACTAGAATGTTGTCCTTGTCTCGTGATTGATAAATTAAATTTTCACTGTTTTATTTGAATGGATACTTATTTAGTATTATGCGTGTCCCAATCAGCAAAATTATTGAGGAAAGTAATCTGATCACCAATAAAATTGAAGAGCTACTCAATAAAGTATGTAACCGTCTATTTCATTGAAGGCTATTTAAAGGCGTTGAAATAAATACAATATTCAATGTTATTTATGTAATCTTCCTTAATTAACACAATATGTAATCGCCATAATCACTGCAAGGAGAATTACTACACATGAGTAAAAGAACAAGAGTCGTTCCAGATATTTTACAGTTGGCACTCGATTGAGCTTGACTAAAAGTAATACTCCAGCTAAAGCGAATGTTACGTAAAATTGTTGATAATGTCCTTATTTGAGAAAGGTCTTCAATTTTCGGTTATCCGTCTGCTGCTATTTAGTTCATTTTCCGTTACGTTTGAAATAAACACTGTGTTACTGCATGGTTCATGACGTAGTCGTTTTCTGTTATAGAAAACGGATTTTGTGTTGCGTGACTATGCCTACTGCTGTTTTATATGTTTTTCTGTTATATTCGAAACGAATGATGTGTTATCGCAAAGAGCTAATAACTTGTATTCAGCTGTTTGTAATTAATTTTCTGTTATATTTGAAAGATGCGCTGTGATACCGCAGGATCGCGACTTAGTCTTCTATTATTTTTGTTTATTTTTCTTTATATTCGAAACGAACGTTACCGCAGGGGTCATGACTTGGTCTGCTGCTGTTTAGAGGTACAGGACCTGAGACAGCAGCATCTCTGTCCTCCTGATCCCTCCTCCTCTTTTTTGTACTTGACTCTCCTGTTCTGGAACCATATCTTCACTTGTTTCTCTGATAGTTTGAGACACGTTGCTATTTCTATTCTGCGCAGGCGCGACAGGTACATGTTGGCGGCAAATTCACGCTCCAGTTCCAACAACTGTGTACTGGTGAAGGCTGTCCTTATCCTCTTACTGGATTTGTGACCTTCTTCCGTGGGACTTGGACCTCTGCTCGCTCCGGTATTGTTGTTCTCTGAAACTGAAAAATAACAAACAATAATAATCATAATAACACATGAGTGAAAGAAGAGCAAATTTACTGAAAGTGACTCAGGGATCCTGGGTTCCATTTCTGGCTATCTAACAGATTTTTTTTGTACATCTAACTAACTGATCTTATCGAACCCTGAAGTTCATAAGCTCTCCACATATTCCCATTCTGAGCTAAAATGTTTCACTAATTCCCTGTATAATTTATCTCCCCCAAATCGTGCTTAATATTATTCTCCCACCTCATAGGCTACTCAGCATACCTAATGGTTGCATTCCCTATGGTTTTCTTACAAAACGTATCCATGCTCCTCTTTCAATCCTCATTCGTGCCATTTGTCCTTTCCATCGTAGTCAGTAAGATTTAATTGTTTTATTATATCTGATTTCCCAAAAAATCATGCAGCTCACTGTTACGTAGTTTTCTTTATTCATCGGTCTGTTCGTCTCTCCTCAGTACAAACATTTTCCTATGCCCTTACCGTATTAACAAATAGTTTTTTTCTCTCTCTCTCCTAAAGTTTTTCATCTCCCAAAGTAAGAGACAATTGTTGCGAATCCATATAACTGGAATAATCGCAATTTTATGTTAGGATGTCTTTCCAGAAATAAGCCTGTGTTTAATTTCATTCTACACCTTATACCTATTTGTAATTATTGTCCCTAGGTACATATTTTAATTCCTCAACTTCTTCAAAATTTTCCTCATTTGATGTTTAGTGCCCATTTACTTTTAAAAAATATGTGGCTATATTTTTAGTTTTATTATTATTGACTTAGTCCACAGCTGTGGTCTCGAGGTAGCGTACTGCCTTGTCACGCAGCGGGCCCGGTTTTTCTGGGTGAGGTTTTTATCGGGGTTTTTCCTCTCCTGTAAGACAAATGTCAGGAAAACTTTAAGGCCCAAACGGTCCCCGAAATCATATGGCCATCATCATCATCATCCTTATCATCATCATCATCTTTCACCGGTGTGGAAAGCAACGGGAAGCTACCACACCTATAATTCCCTAGTAAAGCTGCAAGCATAGCATGAAAATGCTATGATTGAAGTGAAATACCTACCCTCGGGCAGAATTACTATGGATGGAAGAAAGAAACTAAGGCTGGAAGTCAATAATAAAGGTTCTTCACTGCAATCATAGCATTTTCATGCTATGCTTGCAGCTTTACTGGGGAATTGTAGGTGTGGTAGCTTCCTGTTGCTTTCCACACCGGTGAAGGATGATGATGATGATAATGATGGTGGCCATATGATTTCGGGGACCGTTTGGGCCTTAAAGTTTTCCTGACATTTGTCTTAGGGCCAGTTTCACCAAGACAGGTTACTGTATTACGCCAGTTTTCCCCATGTATAATGCATAGCTTAAACTGGCGTAATACAGTTACTTCTCTTGATGAAACTGGCCCTTACAGGTGAGGAAAAACCCCGATAAAAATTTCACCCAGAAAAACTGCCTCGACCGGGGATCGAACCCGGGCCCGCTGCGTGACAAGGCAGCACGCTATCTCGAGACCACAGCGGTGGACGTTTCTTTCTTAGCCTATTTAATAGAATGGATGTTAATTTTATAACTTCCTCCCTATCGCCTAATAATAGACCTACTACTCATCAGCATATACAACAGCTGATCAATATCATAATATCTTTCCTAAAACATTTACTTGCATTCTCTGGTACAAAACTGAGTAACAGATGAGAAAGTAAATCTCCTTGTTTTAACTCTATTGTGAATATTTCAAAAGCACGGTGTCTGAAAACTAATTGCCTTTCTGCGTCATACTCCCTGTGTCATTTAGACACATAATTTTTAAAAATTCCTAATTTTATCTGGATACTATATAACTTTATCCTCTTAACTGAGTTGTAGCATTTTTAAAATCTACATATAATTGATGAATAACGCCATAATATTCCCATTTATTTTCTATGATATGTCGTTTACTGAAAATTTGGCCTATTCTATGCTAAATCCAGCTCTAAATTACTACGCCTAAATCCATTTAGAAACCTACTCAGTTACTGAAGATGTCTCCAGCAGCCGGAGACGAAACGTCTTATCACAACCGTGACTAGGCATATTAGCCTGGAAAATGTTCATTATTGCTAATTTTATACGAAGTTCAAAGTAATGAATTGCCCCTATAGTTTTGTTGTTGCAATCAACTTTATCTCATTTTTTTATACATTGGTACATTATTATTATTATTATTATTATTATCAACAACATTATTTTAGGCCTATATTATGTATTTTGTTTTGATAAAAATATTTTTAATTTTCTCCAAATTAATTGGGAAACATAAAAAAGTCCACGCTTATGCATTTCATGATATTTCTTGAAGGAGTCGAATGGTAAATTGCGAATCTAATAATAAAACATAATTAAATTCGTGAATATGTCATAGAAATTCCGATCACAAATACCGCCTCCGGAAACTGCCCCAGTCTGCTAATTGGTAAATACGAATCTGATTTTAGTAGTAAAGACTACAGATCCGTTTTTCAGCTTCTAGGATCCCGTCCAGTAAGTATTGAGACATGGTTTGGTGGTCTCGAAGTCCCCAATGTGATAAAGGGCCTCCAATGAAGTTATACTCGTATTTCAATCTAGAACCGTAATAAATATATGTTTTAGTACTTTCTCTTTAACTTTATTAATTTTCTCGTACATCTATACAACCTTTATAATAATAGTAAGATACCCAAGGCTGTCAAGCATAGCAAAGCGTAATATATAATTTAAAAAATAGATTATAAAAATCTTTGAATAGTGAGAGGTAAATAAAAAAAAGTAATTTATTAAACGTGCAAGAAAATTTAATTTCATGTATTATTAGTGGTTCCCATAAAAGCGAAGAATTTGGACAATTACTTTGAGGGCATTTAACGCCAATTTCCTTTAGAATAACTTTATGATAAATTTTAATAATCGCCTTTAGACAACACAGATTGTCGTTCATGTGTTATACGCCCAAAATTAACATATGCCGCCGAAACAAGAGTAGTTATTGTTAAAACAAAACAAACTTTAGAAACAAATGAAATGAACATTCTGAGGAAGATTCTAAGTAAATCAAGAAAAGATCTCATGAAGTCTCATCAGTAATTAAAGTGTTTTAATTTAACTTATGGGTCACGTAAGTTTAATATCTTTCAAGGTGGATCTAGAATTAAAACGTTTGAGGGCCTCTGGTATGTTTGCTGTTATAATAAAGTAAACTGAATAAAAGAGCCCTACGCTGAATCCAATTAGAACGCTTTTAAGCAGAAGAACGAACATTTGACGAGCGGGTTCAGATACAACAAAATGGCGTAACAAAAGTTGTTCCATTGACTTGATTTTAAAAATAATTCTCTTGAGAATAAAGTTACCAGACAACAACAAAAAATATATGCAAAAATCCTAACCCCTTGTTATTAACCCTTCATTCAAGTTTGGGTCTCCCCTCTCGTACAGAACCAGCCAATCATCATGTCGTATTTACAGAATAAAATGGCGGCCTCATATATTGCGTCATGCATTGTTAAAAACGAATTTATATCATTCATTTTCTGCACATTTCTTACATCCTCTTAGTTTTACACTTACTAAACTTCGCAAATAGGCTATATCAATTTTATCAGTTTATTTTGAGACAGCTAAATACCTATGATATAATCGCGTATAGGATATTTCTGTGTATACACTAAGAAATTGAGACTGGAAGTATAGTATACAGGCCTAGGCCTATCAATAAAACAAAATATGTGGTCAACGTACAAGTACGTTCCTAAATGGGAATGGACTCTGAACAATAAATGAGGATTTTAAAGTGGGGGAATTCAAATGGCTAAGAACAATTATTAAAAAGAGGGATGAGGTGTAGAAAGAAATTAACACTCATCTCTTGAAGCGAATAATGTTACTCTATGCATAAAAGATATTCTAAGTCGTCCCAACTTCTGTAAGAAATATTAGGGCCTATATAAAACGGCTATTATTCACTATGCGGATGCGAAACATTGTATCTTACTTTAAGAGAGGAGAAAATATTTCGAGTAGGCTTATTTGCGAATAAACTACATGGGAACATTATTTAGACAACATTGTGTATAGATAGATGGCTGGAGGAAACTGCATATTATACAAATTCCGAGCCAAGTTCCAGTTGTACTGTAAACAATAGGATGGGCCGAAAAAATTCATTTTTTTACTTAGAAGTTATAATAGCGCGGAAAAGTTGCGAATTATATAGACAAAAGAAAAGAAAAAAATATATCAAAATCGGTTAACATCTTCCGTCGTGCAAAGGCTCTAAAGTTTGACAAAATATGAAAAAAAAAAATAAATAAACTTCATTTTTGAAATTATTTCTTTAATTTTTAATTAGATGTTTTCGTAATGTATCATCATCAATGGCAGGCATGGATTAGGCCATTGGCCTGTTCCGCTTCAGGAAAGA
The DNA here is from genome assembly GCA_030220185.1 of Diploptera punctata. Classification (NCBI taxonomy): domain Eukaryota; kingdom Metazoa; phylum Arthropoda; class Insecta; order Blattodea; family Blaberidae; genus Diploptera; species Diploptera punctata. The sequence goes on along the minus strand of JASPKZ010007290.1, from coordinate 1,166,209 downwards.
AATTGATCCCTCCATCTCTTCTTAGGTCTTCCTGGGTCTCTTCGTCCTGTGGGTCTGTAGTTCAATAGCTGCAGAGGTAGTCTATTGTTTGGCATTCTCAGAAGGTGTTCATGCCAATTATTTTGATATTTTTGAATGATTTCAGTTATTGCTGGTGTGTTGAGAGCTTTGCGGATATCTTCATTACGCATGTGATCATAAAGCGTGTAACCCGCTAAAGGTCTTAATAACTTAATTTCTGCAGCTACTATCCTATTTAATTTACCTGTAGTAAGAGTCCAGGTTTCAGAACCATAAAGTAGAGTTGGAAGAGCCATTGTTTTATAAAATTTTAGAATTGTATCTGGACGTACTTTTCGGAAAAGAATGTTTTTTTATTGTTCCTATAAGTTTTTTGAAATTTGACCGTAATGTAATAGTTTGTAACTTCTTCAAATAGAGCCTAAAAATATTGTGTTTTAATTTGGTTTAGATCAGTTGATATCTTACGGTCGCGCATAAGTTCTAAAATTTGTCAGAATAATGAACAAGTTATATTTTTACGCATTTTTGGTATTTGATAAGTTCCAGAGTATTGATTGTCAGATCCCACAGATAGACATAAACGTGCATAGCAAAGATCAGCAATACCTACTTGATATTTAAAAAAAATTGTAAAAATGAAGTTTTTTTCTCCATTTTTGCCAAAATTCAGAGCCATTGCGCGACCGGAAGATGTCAACCGATTTTGATTTTTTCTTTTTTTTTTTTAGCTATATAATTCGCAACTTTTCCGCGCTATTACAAAAATGAGTTTTTTCGGCCCACCCTAGTAAACAAATTTGCATAAGGTATTACTACGCCGACACCGTCTATTAGGGGAACCGTGGTGTTACTTTTACTTGTCAAATGACTGAATTGTGTAGAAAGAAAAATTGTTCTTATCCAACATCGTGTTTTACAGGAAATAAGACTGAATGCAAGGTAATATGACACCAATAACTTGACGGCGTTATGCATCAACTAGCTAACTAACTAACTAACTAGCTCACTGGCACTATCGAACCCGTAGATTCATGCCCGCGCGGTCATAAGCTCCCCATATATCTCTACCTGAGCCAATGTTTTCCAATCATCACCTGTATAATCTACTTCCCTCAAATCATAGTTAATATTATTCTCCCACTTCATTCTTGGTCTACCAACTGGGCGTATTCCCTCTGGTTTTCCTACAAGAATATTCCATGCACGTCTTTCATTCCCCATTCGTACCACATATCCTGCCCATCGCAGTCTACGAGACTTAACTGTTCTTATTATATCTGGCTTCCTATAAAGACCATGTAATTCACTGTTATGCAGTCTTCTCCATTCACCTGTCTGTTCATCTCTCTTTGGTCCAAAAATTTTCCTAAGTACTTTATTCTCAAATACTCGTAATCTCATTTCTTGCCTTAAAGTAAGAGTCCAAGTTTCGCATCCATATAATGTAACTGGTAGAATAATAGTTTTATATATTTTCAGTTTAACGTTTTTTGAAAGGAGTTGGGAAGTCAAGAGTCTCTGTAATGCATAATAACATGCATTTCCAGAATTGAGCCTATGTTTAATTTATTGTGCATCTCATTCCTGTTTGTGATTATTGTTCCTAGGTATTTGAATTCAGCCGCTTCCTCAAATTTTCCCTCATTTGTCATTAGCTGTCCATTTCCATTATACAATGTATTTTTATGTGTGACCATATATTTAGTTTTATTGATATTTACTTCCAGTCCCAATTTCTTAGTGTTACTCAGTAGTGTGTGCGTATAGGCTTTTAGTATCTCCTCGCTATCGGCCAGTAGTACTACTACATCATCAGCATAAACTAACAGCTTATTAATGCCATTCAGTTGTAGGCCTTCTTCATCCTCTAAAGATTTGATGGCATGCTCTAGTACAAAATTAAATAGTAGAGGAGATAGTGCATCTCCTTGCTTCAACCCATTCTGGATTTCAAAAGTATCCGTAAACTGTTTGCCTACACGTACCCTACTCTTTGTGCCATTTAGACACATTCGTATAAGTCTAACTAACTTTTTAGGAATTCCGAACTCTAGCAGGATACTATATAACTTCTCCCTCTTAATTGAATCGTATGCCTTTTGGAAGTCTACGTATAGTTGGTGTATAGTACCATTATATTACCATTTCTTTCCTAAAACCTGTGCATCAACTAGCTAAGCGCCATTTTTTAAAAATTGAGATTTAGGTGTCATCTGTTACTCTGGCTCATGAAGTAAGTGTATGCACAATCTTAGCACCAAACATTTAAATATAAACGCCATCAGTCCAAACAGAGATTCTGTGTTTTGCATGAAACTAGATCTTCATAAATACTAATCTAAATTTTGCATCATGCAGCTTAGCGTCAAATATTCCCGCTCTTATATTGTTAATGCATAACTGACCATTGTTGGTTTGGCGCTGTAATAAATAGTGAATATTGTCAAGTCAATGTGATTTTTACACGCTTTATATTAGCTTGACCTGTATCTATCTATCTAATTATCTATCTATCTATGTAACGGAATCTTTCAACGCGATTTTCATCCACTTAAAATCATTGGATCGACTTGAAACTTTGTACACTTGTAGAGGACCCGTGACAATACAATAATTTCATATTTATTTTATAAAATCCTGGCCATAATCATCAGAAAATCAAAGAAAGTATTTTTGTATCAATGTAACGGAATCTTTCAACGCGATTTTCACCCACTTAGAAACATTGGATCGACTTGAAACTTTGTATACGTGTAGAGGACCCGTGACAATACAATAATTTCATATTTTGTTTCTAAAATCCTGGCCAGAATCATCCGAAAATCAAAAAAATGAAAACTGGTATAATAAGTTGCGGACTTGTCGAGTTTTAGTCAATCGTTGTAAGAGCTCAGTTAGTAGAGCAGTGCACTCTAGTGGTATATAATTTCAGTAATCCATACGTCGCTGGCTCAAATCCGTCTGGGAGGGTTTTTTTTATAGAAGAGTATTACTTTTAGCTCATACTAGAATAGTATCGAATTTAAAGATATTTACATTTTAATCTTATTCTGTAAAATATTGAAACTAAAAAATAAAAAATAAATAATAGTTTTAAAAAACTGAAAGAACACGCTTTATTAGAAAACTAAAAAATGAAAAGTAATTTTAATTTCCAATACGCTTGGGATAAAATTAAAGTGGTCAACAAAAAAATCATCTCCAACATATATAGAATAAAACTAGAGTTATCAACAAAAAGAAAATAATTTTACCATCAAAAGCGTGGGGTGCTTTTTATGATGTTTACATTTTCCTCTTAGAGAGCTTACTTTTACCAATATCTGTTTATTATCAAATATATTAATTGATATAGAGCACCCCACGCTTTTGATGGTAAAATGATTTTCTTTTTGTTGATAACTCTAGTTTTATTCTATATGTGTTGGAGATGATTTTTTTGTTGACCACTTTAATTTCATCCCAAGCGTATTGGAAATTAAAATTATTTTTCATTTTTTAGTTTTCTAATAAAGCGTGTTCTTTTAGTTTTTTAAAACTATTATTTATTTAATGTTATTATGGTATCCAGAGCTCAGAAAATTTTAGATGTGGTTCGTAAGAACTGTCCTGAAAACTGTAAAGGCATATTCTGTCTCACTGCAGATATGTAGGAGTTTTATTTATTATGTGAATCATATTTTTCGTATGTCAAGTCCAACACTCCTATTTTATAAACATGAAGATAAAAAAAATCAGGTTCTTGTCTATTCAGAGGACATTATAATAGGCGACGAAATTAGGAGATCTACTGTTCATCAGTTAATAAAATTTGTTGTATTTTTTTTTGGTGAAATGAAAAGTGTATATATTTTTCTACGTTTGTTCTATGATAATTTTAATATATACAAATTTCCAAAGTGAATAATTCATATAAAAAATATGAGATAAATTATTTGTATTATGTATTATTGCTCGGCTTATTTGAAATATTGTTTATAGTTACATAAACATATTATTAATCATGTATATCCATCCATAGTAATTCTGCCTGAGGGCTAGTCTTTCACTGCAATCATAGCATTTTCATTCTTATACTTTGCAGCTTTACTAGGGAATTATAGGTGTGGTAGCTTCCCGTTGCTTTCCACACCGATGATGAATGAGATGATGATGATAAGGATGATGGCCGGATGATTTTCGGGGACCGTTGGGCCCTAAGCTTCCTGACATTTGTCTTACAGGTGTGGAAAAACCCCGCAGAAAACCTCACACAGGAGCCTGTCTTGACCGGGGATCGAACCCGGGCCCGCTGCGTGACAAGGCAGCACGCTACCTCGAGACCACAGCGATGGACTATATATATATATATATATATATATATATATTATATATATATATATATATATATATATATATTAAAAACGTATTATAGTTCAAATTAAAAATTTAGCATGCAAGTTGATGGATGTCAATGATTATTTTACTCTGAGGAATAAAAAAATTGATTTCACAAAATTGTTACAGTATGTCTGTTTTCTTTTTTTACACGCTTTATATTAGCTTGATCTGTATCTATCTATCTATCTATCTATGTAACGGAATCTTTCAACGCGATTTTCACCCACTTAAAATCATTGGATCGACTTGAAACTTTGTATACTTGTAAGAGACCCGTGACAATAGAATAATTTCATATTTTGATTGTAAAATCATGGCCAGAATCATCAGAAAATCAAAATAAATAATAGTTTTAAAAAACTAAAACAACACGCTTTATTAGAAAACCGAACTAAAAAAAATGAAAAATAATTTTAATTTCCAACACTCTTGGGAGAAATAATTTTACCATCAAAAGCGTGGGGTGCTCTTTATCAATTAATATATTTGATAACAAACGGATATTGGTAAAAGTAAAGCCTCTAAGAAGAAAATGTCAAAATCATAAAAAGCACCCCACGCTTTTGATGGTAAAATTATTTCTCCCAAGAGTGTTGGAAATTAAAATTATTTTTAATTTTTTTAGTTCGGTTTTCTAATAAAGCGTGTTGTTTTCGTTTTTTAAAACTATTATTTATTTTTTATTATTATTTGAGTTTTTTTCGTATGGAGGTCTACTGTAATTGTGTGAATAAATTGGATTTATTTCGAAAACATTATTCATTTAACACGCATATTTCATAATGTAATATAATATATGAATATTACAAAACAATACCATATATAAGCACATATCAATGATAAGTGTATTGTGCATACAAACACTACTAGTAATATGATACAATATTTTACATCAACAATGCATATGCATTACCTTGACGCTTGGCTGATTGATACATAATAAAATATCCCATACTAATATGCATCAACAGTGTAAAGCCCTCTTGTGGCGCTTAACTGATTGATGAAGAACGATTATGGCATTATTCTCATTACTTCTAAGTGCAGTATTGAAATATTGACCGTTAAAGTAAATATAAATTATGATGATCTTGAAAAGGATTTTCGGGCTGTAGGCCGTGGTCGTGAGGCTTGTAGTTCCGCGATGTTTCGTCAGAGACAACCCTTGAGGATGCCAGACGCAGTCTCTGGCGAAACGTCGGGGAACTACAAGCCTCACGACCACGGTCTACAACCCGGAAATCCTCTTCAAGATCATCATAGCAACTCCGGCCATGAAAGTCTACGTGAATACATAAATATAAATTATTTTTAGTCATGCAGTACGAATCAGTATATAGGCCTATAATATCATCATATAAGTGATTATCAAGTCAGAAATAAGTAAATAGCTCTTACTAGCGTAAAAAAAAAAACCTTTAAACGTATTTTTCTCGAAACTTACATAATAGCGCATAGTCGGTTATTGCATAACGCCGTCCAATTAGGAACTTTCATTTCTGATATATTTATGACAAAAATATATATGGGCCTACCTAATCATATGTTTGCGATTTTTCCATGATGTCGATAGATATCTTTGTTTACAATTTCATTAGGGCAGAATATATGCTCTACGCTGACTGACATGTAAATTCTGCCGTTATTTTCACCACGTTCTCAATGGCTAATGTATGATATTTTTGACTAAACTGTTTGAAAATATTCAAAATAATTTGCTTCTCTCCGCTTTTCAAATACTCTCCTTTTCACTGTCTTATAATTATACAAAAGTGGCAATTTTAAACAACTGAAATTCCAATGTATTCTACATTGTGCATGCATAAGAATATAACAATGCTCACTTAATATATTAAAATTGTAATTAGGTCTATATATTCTCCTACATAACTTATATAGATACATGCTATATAATTTTTTTATTGTCACTATTTCGAGTGTTAGAGAGGGAACTATATTTTCTTACAGGCTCAAAGGTAAAATTGTTATTTGACTAATGAAAATGCACTCTTACATCTGCTTTGTTTACATTACAACTGGAACTTACCTTGGAATCAGTACCTCTTCCCAGATAAGTTACAGTTGTACTTTAAACAAACTTGCATAAGACATTACTCCGTCCATTGGGGAAACCGTGGTACTACTTTTAAACCGAAATATGACCGGATTCTGTACGGTAGAAACATTGTTCGTAGGTAACATTCTATTTTATGGGAAATACAACATAAGATGATACTAATAATAAATATGAATTCCTCCATTTATTACACGCTGCATATTAGCTTGACTTGTATCTATCTATGTAACCTTAATCTTTCAATGCGATTTTCACCCACATAAAATCATTAGATCGACTTGAAACTTTGTATACTTGTAAAGGAACAATGACAATACAATAATTTCATTTTTTTTTTCCAAAATCCTGGCCAGAATCATCAGAAAAATAAATAATAGTTTTAAAAAACTAAAACAGCACGCTTTATTAGAAAATCGAACTCAAAAATGAAAAATAATTTTAATTTCCAACACGCTTGGGACAAATTTAAAGTGGTCAAAAAAAATAATCTCCAACACATATAGAATAAAACTATAATTATCAACAAAAAGAAAATAATTTTACCATCAAAAGCGTGGGTGCTCTATATCAATCAATATATTTGATAATAAACAGATAATGGTAAAAGTAAAGTCTCTAAGAAGAAAACGTAAAAATGATAAAAAGCACCCCACGCTTTTGATGGTAAAGTTATTTTCTTTTTGTTGATAATTCTAGTTTTATTCTATATGTGTTGGAGATGATTTTTTTGTTGACCACTTTAAATTTGTCCCAAGCGTGTTGGAAATAAAAATTATTTTTCATTTTTGAGTTCGGATTTCTAATAAAGCGTGCTGTTTTAGTTTTTTAAAACTATTATTTATTTTTTTTATTTTTTAGTTTTAATATTTTACAGAATAAGATAAAAATGCAAATATATTTAAATTCCACACTATTGTAGTATGAGCTAAAAAAATCCTCCCCAGCCGGACTCGAACCAGTGACCTACGGATTATTGAAATTATGTACCACTAGTTTACTGCTTTACCAACTGAGCTCTTACAACGATTGACTAAGAAGTCGACCAGTCCGTACCTATTATACCAGTTTTAAAATTTTTTTTTTGATTTTCTGATAATTCTGGGGCCAGAAATTAGAATAAAATAGAAATTATTGTATTGTCACGGGTCCTTTACCAAGTAAAACAAAGGTTCAAGTCGATCCAATGTCCTAAGTGGGTGAAAATCGCGGTTTACAAAGATTCCGTTACATATATACAAGACACTTTTTGATTTTCCTGATGATTCTGGCCAGGATTTGAAAAATAAATATGAAATTATTGTATTGTCACGGGTCCCTTTACAAGATAAACAAATCCAAGTCGATCAATTATTTTAAGTGGGTGAAAAACGCGTTGAAAGATTCAGTTACATAGATAGATAGATAGATACGCATAGATAGATAGATAGATAGATAGATAGATAGATAGATAGATAGATATAGATAGATAGATAGATAGATATATAGATAGATAGATAGATATATAGATAGATAGATGATAGATTATATCGATCTCATTTATATATATATAGATAGATCGATATTCTATATAGGTAGGTATGTTAGGTCTTTCTTTGTAGTTCTTTATGTAGTTCTTTCTTTCTGTAGTTCTTTCTTTCTTTCTTTCCTTCTTTATTTCTTTCTTTCGTTTTTCTTTTCGTTCTTTCTTTCTTTCTTTCTTTTCTTTCTTGTCTTTCTCTCCTTCTCTCTATCTCTATCTCTCTCTCTCTCTCTCTCTCTTCTCTCTCTCTCTGCTCTCTCTCTCTCTGCTCTTCGCTCTCTCTACCTCTCTTCTCTGCTCTCTCTCGTCTCTCTATCTCCTCTGCTCCCTCTCCAGTCTCGTCCCTCTCTCCAGATAGCGTATAGACAGAATAGACAATAGACAGTAGCAGATAGACAGATAACAGATGATAGATAGATAGATAGATAGATAGATAATAGATAATAATAGATAGATAGATAGATGATAGATAGATAGATAGATAATCGATAGACAGACAGACCAGACAGACAGACATACAGACATACATACGATAGATATATCGAGAATAAATAGATAGATAGATAGATGATAGATAGATAGATAGATAGATAGATAGATAGGATATAGATAGATAGATCGATCGACAGACAGACAGACAGACAACAAACAGATAGATAGATAGATAGATAGATGGATAGATAGAATAGATCGATAGATAGATATAGACATAGATAGATAAATAGATAGATAGATAGATACATAGAGGTCAAGCTAATATAAAGCGTGTAAAAATGTCTGTGTAATTTATGTAACGGATTCTTTCAACACGATTTTCACCCGCTTAAATCATAGGATCCACCCCTTAAAATCATAGGATCGACGAGAACCTTTGTATACTTGTAAGGACAAATGACAATACAATAATTTCATTTTTTTTTTTCTACAATCATGGCCAGAAATAATCAAAAAATAAAAAAAAAGACGTCTGTGTAATTATGTAAAGGAATCTTTCAACACGATTTTCACCAACTTAAAATCATTGGATCGACTTCAAACTTTGTATACTTGTAAAGGATCCGTGAGAATACAATATTTTCATATTTGTTTCTAAAATCCTGGCCAGAAACGTCAGAAAATTAAAAAAAAAAACTTTGTGTCTATGTAACGGAATCTTTGAACACGATTTTCACCCACTCAAAATCATTGGATCGACTTGAAACTTGTAAAGGACCAATCACAATACAATATTTACATAAATGTTTCTAAAATACTGACCAGAATCAGCAGAAAATCGAAATAATAAAAACCGATATAATAGGTTGCGGACTTATCAACTTCTTACTCAATCGTTGTAAGAGCTCAGTTGGTAGAGCGGTGAACTATAGCGGTACATAATTTCAGTAATCCATAGGTCGCTGGTTCAAATCCGGCACGGACGTTTTTTTTAGTAGAGTATTACTTTCAGCTCATACTACAATAGTATCGAATTTAAAGATATTTACATTTTTATCTTATTCTGTAAAATATTAAAACTAAAAAATAAATAATAGTTTAAAAAAACTGAAACAACATGCTTTAGTAGAAAACCGAACTAAAAAATTAAAAATAATTTAAATTTCCAACACGCTTGGGATAAAATTAAAATGGTCAACAAAAAATCATCTCCAACACATCTAGAATAAAACTAGAGTTATATACAAAAAAAATTACCATCAAAAGCGTGGAGTGCTCAATATCATTATTAATATATTTGATAATAAACAGATATTGGTAAAAGTAAAGTCCTAAGAAGAAAACGTAAAAGTTATAAAAAACCCCACGCTTTTGATGGCAAAATTATTTTTTTTGTAGATAACTCTAGTTTTATTCTACATGTGTTAGAGATGATTTTTTTGTTGACAATTTTAATTTTCATCTTATCCCAAGCGTGTTGGAAATTAAAATTATTTTTATTTTTTTAGTTCGGATTTCTAATAAAGCGTGTTGTTTTAGTTTTTCTAAAACTATTATTTATTTATTTATTTATTTATGACTATTTAACTCATGAACCACATGGGAGTCAATGACCAATCACATTTCAATGAATTTTGATTTTCAACCAATCACAGTCGTTTTTCACCTCGATTTTATCAGTTTAATTTTATCACTTTAAAATCAAGCTCCTCCTTTTTACATGCTTTATATTAGCTTGACCTGTATCTATCTATATATATCTATCTATCTATATATCTATCTTTCTATCTATCTACCTATGTAACGGAGTCTTTAAACGCAATTTTCACCCACTTAAAATCATTGGATCGAGTTGAAACTTTGTATACTTGTAAAGGACCCATGACAATACAATAATTTAATTTTTTTCTAAAATCCTGGCCAGAATCATCAGAAAATAAAAAAAATGAAAACAGGTATAATATGTTGCGGACTTGTCGACTTTTTAGTCAATATTTGTAAGAACTCAGTTGGTAGTGCGGTGAAATCTAGTTGTATATAATTTCAGTAATCCGTAAGTCGCTGGATCAAATCTGGCTGGCAGTTTTTTTTAAGAGTATTACTTATAGCCCATACTACAATAGTATTGAATTTAAAGATATTTACATTTTTATCTTATTCTGTAAAATTTAAAACTAAAAAATATAAAATAAATAATAGTTTTAAAAAATAAAACAACACCCTTTATTAGAAAACCGAATTTAAAAAATGAAATATATTTTAAATTTCGAACACGCTTGGGATAAAATTAATGTGGTCAATAAAAAATCATCTCCAACACATATAGAAGAAGAGTAGAGTTATCAACAAAAAGGAAATAATTTTACCATCAAAACCGTGGGGTGTTTTTTTATGATGTTTACATTTTCTTCTTAGAGACTTTGCTTTTACCAATATCTATTTATTATCAAATATATTAATTGATATAGAGAATCTCACGCTTTTGATGGTAATATTATTTTCTTTTTGTTGATAACTCTAGTTTTATTGTATATGTGTTGGGGATGATTTTTTTGTTGGCCACTTTAATTTCATACCAAGCGTGTTCGAAATTAAAATTATATTTCATTTTTTAGTACGGTTTTCTAATAAAGCGTGTTGTTTTAGTTTTTAAAACTATTATTTATTTTAGTTCTTGTTTCTGTTAATACTATTAAAAGCGCACCCATTAATTAGTTGCGATGTTTATAGATGGCAGAACGTTCATTCATATTTACTGAATTAGTTATTAGTAAATTGTGAGGAATAAAGCTTAAGAATTTGTTAATTATCTACTTTTTTATAATACATAAGTACTTTGTATTAAGGGGATGAAAGAAACGCCTGAATGTATTATCACGGAATATCATATTTCAACATATTTAATGAATGTACCAACTGTCGAGATCTATTTTCAATTTTATATATGATACAGACATTTACTTTGTGATTCCTGGCATTTTGTGAATTATTAATAAAACAATTTTTGGATTCGATTTTAGGTTCTTGCTTTAAAATCGATAAATTTGTTTAAAGCAAGTAGTGAATTGTTGGAGGAGGACCATTACTTGTGTAGTGACTTAAGGTAATCATAGGAGATGTTCTGAGCTAGCACGGCTAATCTTCCAACCCAGTTTATACAATAAGTCTTGCAGGTCAGAGAGTTTGTAAAAAATTAATCCAAAACTTTTTTTAGTCTAATGCCACCAGGTTGTCCTTTAGGACATTCCTGGTTTTCACCCGTGGCATTGGCGGAATTACAAATAATTTCTTAGATTGGGGCACCTGGAAGGCAAAGTTACGTTAACCCGATGATAATGAAGAGCCAGAATAGTTCTTAAACTAAACCTAAATTCCAAACCATGAGCAACTACAGAAATAATTCCCTTTAAGGAAAAATTCCTGTGGTTTGACCGGGAACCGAACCCGGAGCCTCATGAACTGTAGTCAGAAACCCTGACCATCAGCCCATGAGGCTGGTCAATTTTTGATTATTTAACTCCTACCCTAAATGGGAGTTAATGACCAATCAGGTTTAAATGAATTTTGTTTTACAAACAACTACAATCGTGTTTCACCTCACACTTTATCGAATTCTCTTTACAACTTCCTGTTTTGGTGATAAAAATAGGTCCTCCTTTTTAAAAATCTGAACAGGCTAGAGCATTATTTTGCAGTGACTGAGTCTCTAATAAATACGTTGAATGTAGCAAATAATTAACATATTCCTTCGACCTACACATTTGATAATTATGTGTTCAGTAATTATGTTTTTAAATATTGATTTTACTGAGTTGTTTCAGGAAAAAAGTGAAATAATACCCTATAATGTTGGTTATAATATACAGTTTGATGTGTTTCATTTTTTTCTCCACTAGGATGCATTCTTACAATATTGCAACCCTATTTGGCAATAAATAGTATGATCAAGTTGCAGTGATACATAACCAAACATTTTTCATTTCTTTTTTCAAACATAACCGTTTACATTAAACATATAAATAAATTGAAATAACTATATTTAAATAAAGATTTGCGAGTAAATAGCTTTATTTAATTCGTTATATAATCCTAGCAAATGTCGCTCCTAATTCTCAAATTTTCTAGATAAACTGTAATTCGGTCGTGGCATTACTTATGATAAATTTATATTATAAGAAGTCAATAAAATACCTAAATCACCAAATCAGAATTTAAAAGAGCCAACTAGTTTCAATAATTAGTCTTGAAAATGGTAACTTCGGTATTGAAACTAGTTGGCTCTTTTAAATTTAAATTTGGTGATTTGGGTCGTTTATTTACTTCTTATAATACCCTATTCAAGTTCGATGCTCACGTGTTTGTTCTTTTAGTTATTGTTTCTGTTACCACGATTAAAAGCCCACCCATTAATTAGTTCAGATATTTATAGATGGCAGAACATTAATACATATTTATCGAAATAGTTATTGGTAAATTGTGAGGACGAAAGCGTAAGAAATTATTAATTATCTACTTTTTATAATATCAAAGTACTTTGTATTAATGGGACGGAAGAAACGCCTGAATTTATTATCACGGAATATTTCAACGTATTTTATGAATTTACCAACTATCGAGTTCTGTTCTCTATTTTATATATGATACACACATAGTCTTTTTGGTTCTTTTGTTTCGGGAGCAAAACAATTTTTGGATTCGATTTTAGGTTATTGCCTTAAAATCGATAAATTTGTCTAACGCAAATAGTTAATTACTAGAGGAAGACCAATACGTATAAGATAATTTTAGGAGATGTTCCGAGCTGGCACGAAAAATCTTACAACCCAGTTTATCCAGGAATTCTTACAGTTTAGAGAATTTGTACATAATGAAACCAAAACTTTTTTGTCTAATGCCACTAGGTTGTCCTTTATGACATTTCTGGTTTTCGCCCCTAGTATTCGCGGAATTATAATTAATTTCTTGAATTGGGGCACCAGGAAGGCAAAGTTACGTTATCCCGATGATATGATGGGTGATAAATGATAATGAGGAGCCAGGAGGGTTCTTAAACTAAACCTACATTCCAAACCACCAGCAACTACAGGAATAATTCCCTTTAAGGAAAAAAATCTATGATTTGATCGGGAATCGAACCCGGGACCTCATGAACTGTAGTCAGAAAACCTGATTATCAGCCCATGATGCTGGTTTATTTTCGATTATTTAACTCCTGTCCCAAATGGTAGTTAATGACCAGTCTCGTTAAAATGAATGTTGTTTTTCAAACAATGACAGTCATGTTTCACCTTATCGCACCTTACCGAATTCTCTTAATCACTTCCTGCTTTTGTGACAGAGAAAGGTCCTCCTTTTTAAAAATCTGAACATGCCAGAGCATTATTTTGCAGTGACTGACTCTCTAACAAATATGTTGAATGTAGCAAATAATGAACGGATTTCTTCGACCTACACATTTAATAATTATGTGTTCAATAATTGTGTTTTTAAATATTGATTTTACTGAGTTGTTTCCTAAAAAAGTGAATTAATAACCAATAACGTTAGTTATAATATACAGTTTGATGTGTTTGTTTTTTCTATTGGGGTGCATTCTTACAATATTGCGAACTTATTTGGCAATAAATTGTATGATAAAGTTGCAGTGATGAGGAAATGAAACATAACCAAACATTTATCATTTGTTTTTTTTTTCAAAAATCACGTTTTCATTAAACATATACATAAATTAAAATAATTATATTTAAATAATGATTTGTGAGTAAATAGCTTAAATTTATTCGTTAAATATACAAATGCCACACTTGATTTCCAAATCCTCTAGATAAATTGTAATTCACTCGTGACATTACTTATGGGAAATAATGTAAAAGGAACAGTTAACTCCCTTAGACAACAATGTACAGGATATGAGACACGAAAGTGGAATGAAGAGAGAGACGTGGAAACTTTTTGGAAAACCAAAAGGAAAACATCCAATAGTTAGGACAAGTATGAAATGGGATTAATAATACTTACTTACTTACTCACTGGCACTATCGAACCCGTAGGTTCATGGCCGCGCGGACATAAGCTCTCCATACATCCCTATCCTGAGCTAATGCTTTCCAATCATTCCCTGTATAATCTACTTCTCTCAAATCATAGTTAATGTTGTTCTCCCACCTCATTCTTGGTCTACCAATTGGGCTTTCCCTCTGGCTTTCCTACAAGAAGCTTCCATGCACGTCTTTCATTCCCCATACGTGCAACATGTCCTGCCCATCGCAGTCTACGAGACTTGACTGTTTTTATTATATCTGGCTTCTTATAAAGACCATGTAGTTCATTGTTATGTAGTCTTCTCCATTCACCTGTCTGTTCATCTCTCTTTGGTCCAAAAATCTTCCTAAGAACTTTATTCTCAAATACTCGTAATCTCCTTTCCTCCCTTAAAGTAAGAGTCCATGTTTCGCACCCATATAATATAACTGGTAGAATAATAGTTTTATATATTTCAGCTTAACGTTTCTTGAAAGGAGTTGGGACACCAAAAGTCTCTGCAAAGCATAATAGCATGCATTTCCAGAATTGAGCCTATGTTTAATTTCTTTGTGCATCTCATTCCTATTTGTGATTATTGTTCCTAGGTATTTGAATTCAGTCACTTCCTCATAATTTCCCTCATTTGTCATTAGCTGTCCATTTCCATTATATACTGAATTTCTACGTGTGACCATATATTTAGTTTTACTGATATTTACTTCCAGTCCCAATTTCTTAGTGATACTCAATAGTGTGTGCGTGTTGGCCTTTAGTATCTCCTCGCTATCGGCCAGTAGTACTACATCATCAAATGGGATAATAATATTAACCAATATTTGAGATGGGCGAATTTCACAGGAAACGTTTGGAAAATATTAAATCGCAATAGGGGTATATGGAGAGATTAAGTCCGCTCAGGAATGGATCTCCAGGTTTGATAATGTCAATGAGTTAGTGCTTATAGAAAGAGTAGCTTGTACTATTCAATTAATATAATAGAAGGATGTTCTTGTTGACAAATGCTAGTCAATGACCAATCACGTTTCAATGAATGTTGTTTTACAACCAATGACAGTCGTGTTTCACCTCGCTCTTTATCGATTTCTCTTTATCAGCTCCTGCTTTTGTGATAAAGAAAGCTCCTCCTTTTTAATGCTCTGAACTGGTCAAAACATTTTTCTCCAACAAATACATTGAATATAGGAAATAATGAAAATATTCTGATTTTACTGAGTTGTTTACTAAAAAAATTAATGAATAGCCCGTAATGATGATTATGATATATAGTTTGACGTGTTTCATTATTTCTCCACTTGGGTGCACTCTTACAATATTGCGATCTTATTTGGCAATAAATAATATGATCAAGCAGCAGTGAATGAACACAATCTCACATTTCTGATTTGTTTTCAAACATGGCCGTTTACATTAAATACCTATATAAATATTTTAAAATAACTGTAGTTAAAACAATGATTTGTGAGTAAACAGCTTAATTTTATTCGTTAAATAGTCCTAACAAATGCCACTCTTGATTTCCAAATTATCTAGATAAATTCACTCCTCACTTCGGGAGTCGTGAATTTATCGATAATTTGGAAATGACTCGTGGCATTACTTAAAATAAATTTGCATTATAAGAATTCAATAAAAGACCAAATTAGAATTTAAAAGAGCCAACTTACTTTCAATAATTAGTTTTGAAAATTATAGCTTCGGTATTGAAACTAATTAGCTCTTTTAAATTTAAAATTGGTGATTTGGGTCTTCTATTTACTTCTTATAATACACCATTCAAGTTCGATGCTCACGTGTTTGTTATTTTTGTTCTTGTTTCTGTTACTACTATTAAAAGCGCACCCATTAATTAGTTTAGATGTTTATAGATGGCAGAACGTTCATTCATATTTACCGAATTAGTAATTGGTAAATTGTGAAGAAGAAAGCGTACGAATTTACGTTAATTGTCTACTTTTTTAAGATACCTAAATACTTTTATTAATGAGATGAAAGAAACGGCTGAATTTATTATCACGGAATCTCATATTTCAACATATTTAATGAATGTACCAACTGTCGAGATCTATTCTCAATTTTATATATGATACAGACAATTTTTTTTTCCGAGGTGATAGGATGCATCAGTAGAACAATTTTTGGATTCGATTTTAGGTTCTTGCCTTAAAATCGATAAATTTGTTTAAAGCTAGTAGTTAACGGTTGGAGGAGAATCATTACTTGTATAGTGGATTCACTTAAGGTAATTATAGGAGATGTTCGGAGCTAGCATGGTTAATCTTCCAACGCAGTTTATTCAGTAATTTTTACAGTTTAGAAAATTTGTTAACAATGAAACCAAAAATTTCTTGTCTAATGCCACCAGGTTGTCCTTTGTGACGTTTCTGGTTTTCTCCCCTATCATCGGCGGAATTATAATTAATTTCTTAGGTTGGGGCATCTGAAAAGCGATGTTAGGTTTCCCCGGTGATATGATGGGTGATAAATGACAATGACGAGCCAGGAGTGTTCTTAAACTAAACCTAAATTTCAGACCATGAGCAACTACAGAAATAATTCCCTTCAAGGAAAAATTCCTATGCTTTGACCGGGAATCGAACCCGGGACCTCATGAACTGTAGTCAGAAACGCTGACCACTAGTCCATGAGGCTGGTCTATTATCGATTATTTAACTCCCGCCCCAAATGGGAGTTACGACCAATCACGTTTTAATGAATTTTGTTTTACAACCAATGACAGCAGTGTTTCACCTAGCACTTTATCGAATTCTCTTTACCACCTCCTGCTTTTGTGATAAAGAAATATCCTCCATTTTAAAAAATCTGAACAGTCCAGTGCTTATTTTGCGTTTGATGTAGCAAATAATGAACAGATTCCATCGACCTACACATTTCATAATTGTGTGTTCAATAATTATGTTTTTAAATACTGATTTTACAGAGATACTTCCGAAAAAAGTGAATTAATAACCTATAATATTGGTTATAATATACAGTTTGACGTGTTTCATTTTTCTTCACTAGGGTGCATTCTTACATATTGCGACACTATTTGGCAATAAATAATATGATCAAGTTGCAGTAATGAGCAAATGAAACATAACCAAAAATTTTTCATTTCTTTTATCAAACATCACCGTTTACATTAATTATATAAATAATTTACAATAATTAAATTTAAATATTGATTTGTTGTAAATGGCTTAATTTTATTCGTTAAATATACCAAACAATGCCGCTCTTGATTTTCAAATTCTCTAGAAAATTCACTCGTCACTTCGTTCCTTGTGAATTTATCGATAATTTAGAAATCACTCATGACATTACTTACGAGAAATAAATGTAAAAGGAACAGTTAACTCCCTTAGACTACAATGTACAGAATGTGGGACACGAACGAGGAATGAAGAGAGAGACATGGGGACTTGTAGGAAAACCAAAAGGAAAAGATCCAATTGTTAGGACAAGTATGATATGGGAAATAATATTAACCAATATTTAAGATGGGTGAATTGCACAGGAAACGTTTGGAAAATATTAAATCCCAATAGGGATGAATGGAGAAATTAAATCCGCGCAGGAATGGATCTGCAGATAGAATATTATCAATGAGCTAGTGCTTATAGAAAGAGTAGTTTGTACTAATATAATAGAAGGATGTTCTTGTTGATAAATTTATATTATAAGAATTTAATAAAAGACCAAATTAGAATTTAAAAGAGCCAACTTACTTTCAATAATTAGTCTTGAAAATGATAGCCTCGGTATTGAAACTAGTTGGCTCTATTAAATTTAAATTTGGTGATTTGGGTCCTTTATTTACATCTTATAATATACTATTCAAGTTCGATGCTCATGTATTTGTTCTTTTAGTTCTTGTTTCTGTTACTACTATTAAAAGCGCACCCATTAATTAGTTCAGATGTTCATAGATGGCAGAACGTTCATTCATATTTACCGAATTAGTTATTAGTAAATTGTGAAGAAGAAAGCGTAAGAATTTGTTAATTATGTACTTTTTTATAATACCTAAGTACTTTGTATTAATGGAATGAAAGAAACGGCTGAATTTATTATCACAGAATCTCATAATTCAACATATTTAATGAATGTACCAACTGTCGAGATCTATTCTCAATTTTATATATGGTACACACATATTCTTTCGGGGACTAGTTGGATCTTCAGTTTGTAAATACAATTTTTGTATTCGATTTTAGGTTATTGCCTTAAAATCGAGAGGTTTATTTGACGCAAGTAGTTAATTGATGAAGAAGGACCATTACTTGTGTAGTGGATTTACGTAAGGTAATTATAGGTTATGTTTCGAGCTAGTACGGTTAATCTTCCAACGCAGTTTATGCAATAATTCTAACAGTTTAAAAAAATTGTGAACAATGTATCCAATATTTTTTATTTAATGCCACCAGGTTGTCCTTTATGACATTTCTGGTTTTCAACCCAGGCATTGGCGGAATTATAATTAATTTCTTAGATTGGGCACCTGGAAGGCGAAGTTACGTTCACAATGGATATGATGGGTGATAAATGATATTGAAGAACCAGGAAAGTTCTTAAACTAAACCTAAATCCCAGACCATGAACAACTACAGGAATAATTCCCTTCAAGGAAAAATTCCTATGGTTTGACCGGGAATCGAACTCGGGGCATCATGAACTATAGTCAGAAACCCTGACCATCAGCCCATGAGGCTGGTCTATTTTCGATTATTTAACTCCTGTCCCAAATGGGAGTTAATGGCCAATCACGTTTTAATGAATTTTGTTTTACAACCAATGACAGCAGTGTTTCACTTCTCACTTTATCGAATTCTCTTTACCATCTCCTGCTTTTGTGATAAAGAAAGATCTTCCTTTTTAAAAATCTGAACAGGTCAGAGCATTATTTTGCAGTGACCGACTCTCCAAAAAAATACATTGAACATATCAAATAATGAACAGATTCCTTCGAACAATAATATAATTGTTTGTTCAATAACTGTGTTTTTAATTAATGATTTTACTGACTTGTTTACTAAAAATTAAATTATTTACCTATAATGTACATTTTTTGTGTTTGATTTTTTATCCACTAGGGTGTATTGTTACAATATTGCGATTCTATTTGGAAATAAATAATATGCTCAAGTTGCATATGAAATATATATATATATATATATATATATATATATATATATGGCAATTTATTAGTATATGCTTGTACTTTATTATATTAGTTTTTAAGTATTTGGTCAATTTAATATATCATGCATTTTACCTTTTTACCTTTTTTTACCTTTTTATTTAAAACTACATAAATGCGATCTCTCTTAATGTAATAAAATATTTTTTCTAAATGGAATGTATTTTAAAATTATTTTATCTGTGTGATAATATTTGTTTCATAGGAAACTCAGTTACTATATATACATACTATTGTGATATGGCCTTCTCTTATTAAAATGCAATATTTATATGGAAAAATGAAACAGGCCGGATTTGATGGAAGTTTTAGGATGGAATAAATGATAGTTTGAAATACTAAAACACGCTTTATTAGAAAACCGAACTAAAAAAATGAAATATAATTTTAATTTCCAACACGCTTGGGATAAAATTAAAGTGGTCAACAAAAAAATCATCTCCAACACATCTAGAATAAAACTAGAGCTATTAAAAAAAAAAAGAATAATATTACCACCAAAAGCGTGGGGTGCTCTATATCAATTAATATATTTGATAATAAACAGATATTGGTAAAAGCAAAGTCTCTAAGAAGAAAATGTAAACATCATAAAAAGCACTCCATGCTTTTGATGATAAAATTATTTTCTTTTTGTTGATAACTCTAGTTTTATTCTATATGTGTTGGAGATGATTTTTTTTTTTTGACCACTTTAATTTTATCCCAAGCGTGTTGGAAATTAAAATTATATTTCATATTTTAGTTCGGTTTTCTAATAAAGCGTGTTGTTTTAGTTTTTTAAAACGATTATTTATTTTTTATTTTTTAGTTTTAATATATTACAGAATAAGATAAAAATGTAAAAAAATCTTTAAATTCGATACTATTGAGCTAAAAGTAATACTCCTCTAAAAAAAATCCTCCCAGCCGGGTTTAAACCATCGACTTACGGATCACTGAAATTATATAACACTAGAGTTCACTGCTCTACCAACTGAACAATGATTGACTAAAAAGTCGACAAGTCTGCAACCTATTATACCAGTTTTCATTTTTTTGATTTTCTGATGATTCTGGCCAGGATTTTAGAACAAAATATGAAATTATTGTATTGTTACGGGTCCTTTACACGTATACAATGTTTCAAGTCGATCCAATGTTTCTAAGCGGGTGAAAATCGTGTTCAAAGATTCCGTTACATAGATACAAAGACACTTTTTTATTTTCTGACGATTCTGGGCAGGATTTTAGAAACAAAAAATGAATATATTGTATTGTCATGGGTCCTTTACAAGTATTCAATGTTTCAAGTCGATCCAGCGTTTCTAAGTGGGTGAAAATCGTGTTCAAAGATTCCGTTACATAGATACAAAGATACTTTTTTTTTTATTTTCTGATGATTATGGCCAGAATTTTAGAAAATAAATATGAAATTATTGTATTGTCACGGATCCTTTACAAATATACAAAGTTTCAAGTCGATCCAATGTTTCTAAGTGGGTAAAAATCGTGTTCAAAGATTCCGTTACATAGATACAAGTACACTTTTTTCATTAATTAAATAAAAATAAAACGTAGTTGTATTTGATTTTCATATTTATTATATAATTCAGTGACAGCTGTTTCGGTACACTGTACCTTCTTCAGACATGTTAAATTATGAATTGTGTTCCAACTGATGTAAGCAACAATACAACAATATTTATTTAAATTTTTTAATTTAGCAAACGGGATTCATTCAAATCAAGTTGAGAATTTAACAGTTTGTTACTACTTTTAAATGTAGGCCTATTAATTTATACAGCCTCCAAAAGATCTAACTTCTTACCCTAATCACAAACATGCAAAATTTCAAAATTTGGGTCGAAACAATGATTAAATTGGAATAGGTGGTTAGCATATTTTGAATATTCTAAATTTCTGTTATTTGCTCTCGTGTGTTCCTTTATCCGAGAGATAAAAGGTCTACCAGTTTGTCCTATATAGACATTGTCACATGTGCCACACTTCGATTTATATACACCTGATAATTTTTATTTTTTTATTTTGGTTTTATTGTTTTTTATTATATTTTGTAAAGTTTTATTACTTTTAAATGCCACATTAATGTTCAACTTTTTTAAGTGTTTAGATATTTTATTTGAAAGTGGGCCTATGTATGACATTACGACATATTTCTTTATGTAAAGGAAAAACTTTGTTAATTGCTTTTTTGTAATTAACTTTCTTAATTAAATATTCTATAATTTTGGGGTCATAGTTATTATTAATAGCTAATTGTTTAATAATATTCAATTCATTATTATATTCCAAGGGTGAAAGAGGGATATTTAAAAGTCTATGAATGTAACTATTGTTTTGATTTTCTGATGATTCTGGCCAGGATTTTAGAAAACAAGATATGAAATTATTGTATTGTCACGGGTCCTTTAAAAGTATACAAAGTTTCAAGTCGATCCAATGATTTTAAGTGTGTGAAAATCGCGTTAAAAGATTCCGTTACATAGATAGATAGATAGATAGATAGATACAGGTCAAGGTAATATAAAGCGTGTAATAACGAGAAATGCTCGTGTTATAACTAAGGCTAGGATTTTTATGTAATATTAACATGCAAAATATGTACATATTTATGCAATAACATTTTATAAAACATGTAATACTACATAAAAATTCCTTAAAATATATAATATTAAACATATTAAAATTTAATATTTGAACAAATTCATTATCATTATCATCTTCAAGGTATTGGCCTGTTGGCCCGTTCTGCTCCCCGGTGCACTATATGCTGCAGGTGCAGGTCGTTCTTCCAACGTCGTTTTGGTCTTTCTACATTTCTTCGGCCTAGAGGTATATATTACAGGACAGTTACTAGCAGTATTATACTTCTTATATTATTCATCCTTTAACTATTAAAACATGAGTTGCCTTAGTTAAGTAAAGTTAAACCTTAGAAAATACTGTGTTTTAAAAGCACTGTTTTGATAAACGATTATTTGGCATTCCTTGTACATGTTCAAACCAATTACATGTATTTCTGTACATTCTCTCGTTTATATTATATATTTGTAATTCATCTCTGATATCTTGACTTCTCTTTTGATGTCTTAAAGATACACCTGCAATTGATCTCAGAAAATCAAACAAATGTTATACTAAATTATTAACTTAATTATTAACTTAATTATTAACTTTAAGAAATAACAAGTTTGAAGGAATGGCATTGTTAAATAGTTGACGTGGTATTATTAAGAAGGTTGCTATCATGTTTCTATTATAAAGTGATCCCACTACAGGCCTTAGGGGTGGTAGCAGTTTAAGGCTACCATCTTTCTAGATTCGTAATTGGCACGATATGTCAGCCTTTGTGATAGCTGTATTTACCTTCACAAAATAATAAGGTACTTGTTTCCGTTAGAGGCTGAGTCGACCCCAGGGCATGATGCGGCCAGAAAGGTAAGCCAGTTTAAAAATCCTGACCCCGGGGTCTTGACCCTCAATCTTTCGGCTAGTAGGATATTACCTTAATACCACAGTGTGGGTCCTACATATTTATATTATTTAATTCATAAATAGAGGAGATTGTTCAGATTTTAAAAGATATCTTGCAATGTGGAACTCTATACTCAAGTCTCCAAGTAAGTGGAATTCTTTGACCGTTTCTCAGTAGCTTTTTATAGGGGGAAACTACTATTCCAGTGTACTATCAGATATCTGAGTATTTTTAATGTAAGAAATATTCTCACATAGACTGTCTAAAATTAATTTCTGCTAATGAAAATTATTTTTCTTTAATTAAGAGCCAGCATATGTAGTTTTACATAACAAAATCTTAAAATATGTAAAAAAATATGTAATTATGATCAAATATGTAAAAATATGTAATGTTAGATTTTCATATTAGATAAGTAAGTTTGTAATTCGTGGATATTTATCAACTTTAGCTATGTATAAACAAAGGAAAATAATTTGTAATTACATATAAATCCTAGCCTTAGTTATAACATCATACAAGAGCAGGTCTTTCATTGCAAACTCAGCATTCTCTACTCTTTCCTTAACTCGATGATAACATATCTAATATCGTGAAATCACTAAAATAACTTGTTTATTGATCACATAATAATTAAATATCAAAATATACTGTAATGAGATGTCTGTTAGTGCAGGTAGGTCTTTAAACAATAATTCCTGTAGTGAGAGCGCCATAGCTCGTTATCAGCCGTAAATGTAATTTGCTTGGATCCTCATCATGAACTGAGTACCCGTTTAGATATTCTAGGACCTGTTCCGTTGTAGTTCTCGTAGGCCTTCCTTTTACTCGTTTATAGAATGTATTCAGATCGGCTTCAACTCGAATCAGGTGAGAAACTAAGACACGCGAGGTAAATATTTTGATAGTTATATACATTGCATAACTAAACAACTGATGAAAGCCTGTATAAACGATTTTTATTCGTAAGACTGTTAAAGTATTATTTTTTTTAAATATCCTAACTGTATAAACCCTATTTCACCTAGGGCACATTAGGGTTATATTTTGTCAAATTTGTGTCGTTATATATTTTTTAAATTTAAAATTAAGGTTTTTTTTTAATTTTATTTATAAAAACATTTAAAAGTCTGTAGTTATTTTCTGTCATGAGCACTTCTGTAATGGGTGGTTTACTTAAACAGGCGATGTTATTTAGAAGACATGTAATTTCGAATTTTTCGTTCCAGAACAAAGGACAATCATATATAATATGTTCTACACTTTGCTTGCATTTTCTATGAAGTTAAATATCTGGAGGTATTGGCCAAATTTTCTGTGCCCAGTGAGTAATTGTGTTAATATAAAATTTGGAACAACGTGTTTGCATTTTATTGCCATAAATACTTGGAAAGAACAGTTGTCTTGTTAAGGTATCTGTGGTACCATTGAGCCACACATTGTTCCATCTTGCTATTGTATATTCTTTTATTTGTGACTTCAGGAAAGAAATAGGGCATAGATCATACGCGTACTGTAAACTGGAATCTGCTGCAGTCTTGGCTAATACATCTGCACGTTCATTTCCTAATATTCCGCAATGCCCTTGTACCCAAGATAGACAAATATGTTTTGAACTTTGCTTCATTTGTTCCCTAATCTCGAAAGCTTTTGGGTTATTGTTACATTAAAGTATTATGTTATGTGTTAGATTAGAACAAAGATGGATTCGGGTTATTATGCCCGTAACACGACAGACTTTTGTGGGTTCATTGTATTATAGTACTCATTGTTATTTGTTATGAAAGGTTGGAATTTAAATCTATCCTGCGTTGTTATGTAGTCTGCAATGGAGTTCCTCGTTTTGACACATGAAGCAATCAAATACGTCTCATATTGGTATTTTATGAGCTTGGCCCAGGGACTTAAGGAAGGGCTACAACCCTCCCTTTGGCCCTCTTCTGCCCTTAGTTATCACATAGGCTCAGACTCGTAAGTACACGAATATGCCCCCCTCTCCCGGATCACCACAACCACATATTTTCAAACATGTTTGTTACTAACCTAGCGCTCAACATTAATATTTTGACGTTAGCATTGAATTGATACCAAATTATCTTTAACCTTGACACTGTACAAGTATGTACTTGGGAACTCTTATCTAGTACGTCAATAAAAAAATATTCCAGAGACCGTTAGCAACATTTTCAACTTGAAAATAATAAACCTATATTTGAAATCTTAGTTCAGAGTAGACGTATCTAAAGGGAGATTGAAATGTTGAAACACAGTTCAATTCAAATTTTACTTGTGGAGTTTATAACCAACCATTAACGTGCTGATAATTACATAGATTAATCAAGTTACGGTCAGATTTTTCTGATGAGAAAATATATGTACTTTATATAAAACTAGCTAATACACGACGTGCGCTGCTACACCTAAATAAATGTTAATGTGTTTTTGCATTTAGTTGAATAAGTAAAAGGAAAAATAAATTAAATTTATATGGTTGTTATTTTTAAATACCCCGTGCTGATTACCCGGCGTTACCCGAGAATCTACGCATCCCGATGTACTTGGCATACATCAGCTCAAAAACAAAATTCGTTATTTTGAGTTATCTATATAAGAATACCCGCCGTACGCTGCTATACTTGCCCGGGAATCTACTTATCCCGATCTTCTTTGCAACAACGAAAGACAAAAATGGTTATTGTGAGTTATTCTTAATAGATAAACATATCCTGTAGTGGCCTCTTCTGTAGAGTTTCTTTGAGATATTCAATTCTGTGTACAATAATTATGTGTAGGCCTATTTGTTTTGGTTTAGGCTGCATAAGCTATTTATGCTTACAAAAAGCGACATTCTTTCACTTTTTTTTCACTACAGAAGGTGATTTTTTAAGGGTGAAGGGCTTGAGCATTAAAACTCTCATATAACCTATAATCTTCCCGGGAAAATCCTGAACATTTTGCAAAAAGCCCCATGACAATCGGATGAATGGTATGGTAGCACATGCTTTCCCGGGAATCTACTTATCCCGATCTCCTTGGCATCAATGAAAGACAAAAATGGCTATTGTGTGTTATCTGTAAAAGATAAACATATGCTGTCGCGGACTTTTTTGTAGAGGTTTTTGAGATATTCAAATCTGTGTACATTAATTTTGTGTATTTGTTATGGTTTAGGCAGCGTAAGTCATTTAAGGTTAAAAAAATTGACTTTTTCACGTTTTTCACTATAAAGGGTGTTTTTAAGGGTGTAGGAGTTGAGTATCTCAACTCTCTTATAGCCTATGTTCATCCCGGGAATCTCCTGAACATTTTACAAAAAAAAAACATCACAATTGTATCAATGGTATGGCCACGCATAAAGTACGAACAAACAAACAACAAAAATTCATTTTTTATACAGTTACCCTCTTACTAATAATCCATATATATAACTTTTATACAAGGTTTATACACATCTCAGTTGAAAATTCTTACTAATAAACACGGTATTAGCTGTTCAGTGTATAAGAGGTGTACAACTTTACATGGGAATCATTATACATGCCTTCAGCCTTGTTTAAGGATTGTATAACTAGACAAAATGTCGGACTTCAAGATCAACTGATTGTTTTCTTATGATATTGATGAACGTTTCCTTAAATTTAATGCAAAATGCAGCACTTTAACGACTGTTTGATGGATGCGCAGGACATAAATAATATTAATTAAGCTCTAGGTAGGAAAATATCATAAAATGTCTCTTTGTTACACACATTCTCGATTAGCCTTAATAATATTTTTTAATTGAACATCCGATTCACAAAAGAATATGTTATACAATGTTCTAGACAAGATTTAACCTGAATTTAGTTTAAATGCTTCATAATATTATTTTAACAAAACTTTCTTGCATCATTAATACATACACATACCGATATAAAAATGTATTTAATTATAGAGGTACTATCATTGCAACAAACTGTATGTTAGCTTGATAGTCTTGTGGTTAGAGCTCCTGACTACAGTCTGTGAGGTCCTAGGTTCGATTCCGGATCAAACTGCATACATTTTTTTTTCGCTTAAAGCGTTATTCTGTTGTTGGTAACATTTCCTACTATTTTGAACGTTTTCTAACGCATCTTAAAACACTGCATATAATTCATAAGTAATGGGAAAAACTTTTATTAGTTTCCAAGAATAGTTCGAAGTTCTTGACGTTAGATGGCAGCACATTATCTGCTGAAACTAATTCTACGATATATTTGACATAGCCTAAAGAAAAATGTAAATAAATTAAAACACACTTATTTTTTCCATACCTCTCCAATTAGGGAATCTTCTATTAATTCTTATCCACACTCATTTCTTGCACAATTAATCACTAGTTGATGTTGTTTTATTTCTGTTACAAACTGCGCATAATATTGTTCTGACATCATAATGATGATGAATATGTGACGTATTGTGTATAACGGTTGTATTGTTATATAGCTCCTGCACAACGTTTATTAGTAAGGAAATTATACATGATCTACATAAGGCTTATACATTGTATAACTAAACAACTGATGAAAGCCTGTATAAGAGATTTTTATTAGTAAGACTGTTAATGTATAATCTTTGCACAATTTTTGTTTCGGCATTCTGACACAACCACACGTCACGTAAACAGGTCTATTACTGAGGAGAGTCGAACATACACACTCTCCGCTCCGAACCGGCAGAGGAGACGCTCGACAAAGACATGCATTTTGTAAACAACATGTATAGAAATTAGTTACTATAATGATAGCGCTATTTTTTAGCCCTAGTAATGAGAGGTAATCTTATTTATTATCGCCGAAGTTTCTTTTAATTTCCTCCTTTAAGCAACAGCTTGTAAATTAACATATTATTATTTAATTGGGCGGTACATGAATGTAATGTATATGAAAAAATGCATATATTACACCCAAAATATTGTTTTTTAACTTAGCGTATATATGCCTTCCTAATATTTGATTATATATTCAAGGTACCGTATAGGAAGATTCGAAATTCAAATATTTTTTCTGGGTATCCAAGTTATCTGGAATATGAAGATAATGATTTCCGATGAAGTTAACATAAAAATGTGTTGGTTTCTAATTACACTTCACTCGCATATTTAACTGAAATAACATTAAATTATTAGTTTTAGAGGATTATTCTTGAGGCATTTGGATAGCTACAATAAATAGCGGCTCCAGGTTGAGAAAAGCAGGTATAACGGCTGGGGGACTCGACATGCTGACTACATATCACCCCTACACTGGCTAGGTGATCGTCTACCTCTGTGATTGGCACATGTGGATGTGAAGTCAGCAGCCGGCTGGTAGACCAAAGTTCATTCTACCTTTCTAGAAAATACTATTTGTAGGAGTAATAATAATTTAATAACTATAATTCAATGATGACGTGATGATGTGACTTTCTTGAATGTAATTACCTAACTAAATAATGAAGAGACAATATATATATATATATAAATACCTTTACATGCAAATGCATTCAACCTAAAAAAAAACAGAAATATAACTGTAAAAATACTTTGTTTATTCAAAACTGTGTGGTCATTAGCTTTGGTTATTATTAGAAACTAGTTTCTTAAGACAGATTCTAAATAGGTAGTTTGTTTTATTCAACATTGAAACTAAAATTTCGCAGCTATAGTTGTTACATTACTTAAAATGTCAAATATCGGATTCGTTAGTTTTTTTTGTAAAAAACTCTGAACTCCTTAGTTTTTTTTCGTAAAAAAGTATAAAATTTTAGGGCTGATACATTGAAAGGCAATTCTTTTACGATCTTAACTTTTTTTGTTTCTCATCCATTTATACTGTATTACATGCATGCTGTATAATGCAGCCTACTCAAAAACGTTTTAAAGTTTTAAATTGTGTTGCCTTGGCTTAGAGTTTCCCAATAAATACACTTGGGCAGTTGTCATAAAAATCAGTTCTTTACACAGGTTCCCATGTTTAACTAAAGAGTGTAGCACCTACTTTAAGTCTGCTATAAAAAAATTGTATTCTACACCAAGTAGCCTATTGTAAATTCTTCTCTTCATGAATTAGTCATGAATTTGTGTGTAGTATATAGTCTATATTTGGATGTTATAATAACATTTTGACATTTAGTAACGAAGGCCAAATATGACATGAAAAAAAAAATAAATGCCAGAACAGTGATATGAACGTTAGTGCGCTACCAACTGCGATATCCAGGCATCCTATACCACAGCCGCCATATATCCGGCTCTGAAGTTTAGGTTATACGAGGGGTAAAGGGAGAATTCGTCCTCTACTGCCAATAATAAATGGTTATAGTGGGTGTAGATGTCTGCCACAACCAATCACTGCACTTGACGCAGCTATAGCGCGCTAGTAAGATTTGAAATTGCAGAGATGTTGTCAGCTGTATGTCTGCTACCGCATACATAAAGCGGCCACTCCCACCGAATATCCATATCGGCAACACTGTCGTGAAAACGTCAAGGCCGGAAAATTAGTGGCTGCAGTATAGCAAAAACAGTTATTTTTCCTAATATATATACTTCTTTATCATGAGAGGCAGCGGGACATAGGCCGTACTGCCATCTCGTGGCTTATATAACAAGTAAGGGTTTTGAAGCGAATATTTACTTCATAATAATAACACTTCTTACAGCCTATATATATATGTGTGTGTGTGTGTGAGTGTATGAGTATGTGTGTATGTGTGGGGGTGTAGGAAAATCAAAGGGGCAAGTTCCCCGGAAGGGACTTTAGGCTGTGAATCCCGATTCTAAATATTTTCGGCTCGTAAAAGAACCTCAAGCCCAAAAGTGCCTCTGAGCAAAATTTAACCGACCTTTCCGATTCAAGTAATTTCTTAGTTGTCTATTGTTTGTCTCATTGAGATGAAGTGCTATTTAATATATGTAAGAAAATAAGCTTAAATAAAATTAGCTTGGTAAAGTAAATCCCGCTACGGGAGCAACCATGTCTCGTAACTATATATATATATATATATATATATATAGTATTTTTAATAAAATCAGCATTAAAACGGTCCTTGTATCCAATCTGAATTAAGTAAGATTTAAGATTTTAATCCAATTTAAAATATAAGAGATCAAATAAAATTTCAGATTACATTTCACGTAGGAAATGTTTCAAATTTGAGCTAAGTTCATGATTTGAGAATAGGAAATGAGAGGTTTTGAGGACATCTTGTTGATATTGATCCACGTGAAGTAACAGTGTTAATTTATTCTCAACCCGTGTGTCTGACAGTGGCATTGTGCAAGCTGCCCTCTAGAGGAAAGAGAGCGCACTACACCGTGACCAAGACGATCTAACTTTACTTTTGTCATTGAAATGAAGTCTTAAGAAACTTTTTCTTTGCCACATGAAGGTCAAGCAAGAGGTGAAACTCAATTTGTAAGCTCAACTAAAGATGCTCTGATATATTTTGTTAACCCTTATGCTTAATTTAAAACGATGATTTTTAAAAGATCTCAGTTCACTCCCATGCCTATATTAATATCCAAATGCACTAAATATCTAGAAAATATTCAAAGCACATTATCCAGGCAGCACAACTACGTGAAAATAAAATACACCCATGATATAAACTAAGTAAATTTAATATATAAAAATAATATTTGTTTGTTTGTTTGTTTGTTCGTACTTTATTGATCCGATTGTGATGGAGCTTTTGCAAAATGTTCAGGAGATTCCCGGGATGAACATAGGCTATAATAAGTTGTGATACTCAACTCCTACACCGTTAAAAGTCGCCCTTTGTAGTGGAAAACGTGAAAAAAGTAGCTCTTTGGACGCTTAAATGGCTTACGCTGATTAAACCATAACAAATACACAAAAATAATGTATACAGAATTGAATATCTCTAAAAGGTCTACAAAAAAGTCCGCGACAGCATATGTTTATCTCTTACGGATAACTCACAATAACCATTTTTGTCTTTCATTGATGCCAAGAAGATCGAGACAAATGCGTAGATTCCTGTGCAAGAAACAGTAAGCACATGGCGGATATTCTTTTACGGATAACTCTCAATAACGAATTTTGTCTTTTAGCTCATATATGCCAAGAAGATCAAGATAAGTAGATTCCCGAGCAACACCGGTTAATCAGCACGGGGAATCTTAAAATAATTACGATATACATTTATAATTATTTTTCATTTTACTTATTCAACTAACCATAAGAAGTACATTAATTTTTGTCTTTCAGCTCATTTATGCCAAGGAGATCGGAATGAGTAGATTCCCCAACAACGCCGGCTAAACACAGCACGGGGTGTCTAAAAATAATTACGATATAAATGTTTCCTTTTACTTATTTAACTAAACATAAAACACATTAATTTTCGTATTTCAGTTTATTTATGTCAAGTAGATCGGGATAAGTAGATTCCCGGGCAACGCCGGGTAATCAGCACGAGGTATGTAAATATATAAATTTATAATTATTTTTCCTTTTACTTATTCAACTAAACATAAAAGCACATTGATTTTCATTTATTTAGACGTAGCAGCGCACCCTAAACCGTAAGGACCTCATACCAACCGCTAGGGATAGTTCGATGAAGATCACAGGATGAGCTGTTCCCTATGATAGGATTTGCCTTCTCTTGCTAAGCCTTAGTAATTGAGATACTCTTTCTCATCTTAGTATTTTTTTTTTTTGTAATGAAGACCTGACAAGGGAACTGACAACCATTGCACGCCGAAGCGTACCTTGAAATTTCTCTGAAATAAGCGTGTTTTTTTTTTACTACAAGGCACAGAATCGAAGCCAGATTTCAGCAATGACAACCCACTGTACGAAGCAGATGTACAGATGTATATCCCTGCATAAGTTAAAGGCGGAGAGAAGTGAGGCGAGACGCGGCGCGAACGGCGGGTAGTTAGGGTTATTTAGTCTGCCAATACAGGATTTGTATTACTTCCCTATAGTTTAATGAGAGATTTGGCGCTGGATTTTAGTGCCTTGCAGTTAAAAATGGCAGACTTTTAGACACTACCATAGTACATCATAACGCTACTCTGGAAGACATTTAAAGGTAGGTTTCGGCGAGCGATGGTTGACAGATCTCATGTTTGTTTTCCGTTACACTATCCCTAACCACTGTGCCTTCACTGTCGTCCTTCTTCGTTATTCTATTAAAGTGATAATTATTAGTCTATTAGTCTTGTCCTACAATCACTTCTTTCCACCTCTGGCTGTCCTTTGGCATTCTTGTCCACCCATCACTGCATTAAATTCTTGGGATCGTATCTAACGTGGACGTCCAATGCTCATTTTTCTTTGTCTAGGATCCCACATTGTTGTGATGGCCAAATGTCCTGTTTAATCCTGGCCACGTGTCCGCCACAGTACCTGACTTTTGTGGCCGCTTCTCCCATTCTAGTTCTTCTTCTTAGACTTTCATTTTTAATTTTATTCTTTATGGTTTATGCTGATGCATAATATTCTTCTTTACATTTCATTTGACTCGTTGTATCGCCTGGAACTGGCCTTTGGTGCACGTCCAATTGTCCATATCTGACTATCGTATGATATAAACAAAATAAATAAAAATTATAAGGAAACAGGTTTCAGAACTTATATAAGGGATGTTACTTTTTCTTTCTCTATCCAGGGCTTATAATTTATTTTATTCAGAACATGGCTAATGATGACGGAGGTATAAGAAACAGTGGGATTACTTTAACGTCCGTCAGACTATAATAGTGGTTATCAACTCATCCCTAGTTCCAAGTTCATGGATTTTACCCGGGCTGAGTCGATGGATTTTCTAAGGACATAAAAATCCGATGTTTGCATTCCTTCAGAAGGGAAGTAAAGTTCTTAGTCCCATGTCGTGATTAACGGCACCCAAAACCCCTTACGACTGAAAAAAAAAGAGGCAAGTGAACAAAGTATGTCGCATTTTTCAAGCCCAGATTTGAATTGCGACGCTAATGGCCTGAGAAGTTAAAGAGCGCCGTTAATTAAAAATACTAACTTCGATGATGTAACTTCTGCAATATTGCAATATGCGTAGGACGATGGAGTTTACCAAATTGTTACTGTTGTACACTGTTACAGTTAGCCTTTCCACAACTGTGATTTAGAGGTATCATCTTTCCCAGATGGGACAGGTTTCCTGTATGATGTTCCTCATCTGTAAGACAAATGCCACCAAACAATAGGTCCAAATATTTCCCAGACACTATCCAGTCAACATATTCACCCATATAATATTCCTCTTGTTTTAGTATGAATGTATAAGTAAATTATATGTCTTAACTGAAATGTTCAGTTGTCTCGGGGATTGTTCCATTATTTAACTGATCACTCATCGGGGAGGCCCTCCATGCTCATTTGTGAGTACCATATGTTCTGTGTGTGTGTGTGTGTGTGATTCAGAGCGACAGGTCGTGTCTCTGTAAAGCTCTGGCGGCTTGGATATGTAAGAATACCTACAATGGAAGAGATAAGTTGAGGAGAGAGAGAGGGAGCAGGAGATAATGAGCTTTGATATATTTACTTACACCAACCGCTGTCAAAAGTATTCACACAATGACGAAATGGTGAAGTTAACGTGTATTTTTTTATAAATGGAATATTTATTTTAATCGTAGTTCAGTTTTGTTAACATGTAATCATACATTTAAATTAAAATTGGAAAGGTGATATAC
This sequence comes from Diploptera punctata, assembly GCA_030220185.1. Taxonomy (NCBI): domain Eukaryota; kingdom Metazoa; phylum Arthropoda; class Insecta; order Blattodea; family Blaberidae; genus Diploptera; species Diploptera punctata. The sequence goes on along the minus strand of JASPKZ010007290.1, from coordinate 1,132,364 downwards.
AAAAATCGTTTTCGACCATTTTTTAATCCATTTTTCTTAACACTCATTTCTCCAAAATTATAATTTCAGAATTAATTTTTCCGAGTCAATTTTTCCTAACGTCCATTTGTTTCGAAAACGGGTTGAGGGGCTGAAAGAACAGATGATCTTATCATCGCCTGAAGGAGGAATTACATAATAATAATAATAATAATAATAATAATAATAATAATAATAATAATAATAATAATAATAATAATAATAATAATAATAATAATAATAATAATAATAATAATAATAATAATAATAATAAATAATAATAATAATCTGTCTATCTTCGGGGTTTTACAGCCGCTGCCGTCTTCCGGTGCCAAATTTCCAAAACCTACGATCTTGGGCATCTTCAATGCTTTAGCCCTCTTGCTTGCATTACTATCTTCATGTTTTCCTTCCATGTTAACTTTGGCCTCCCTCTTTTCTTCTTTCTGGTCGGTTGCCATTGATATAGTAATAATAACTGTTGTAATATAATACAAAAAATTGAGAAACGCCAATTAATACATGCACATTACACATGAAGGTAGTCTAATTGTTATGTAAAGGTTAAAGCAAATATAAATTTTAATTTCTAATAAATTATTCTAACATTCGGTAGCCCCTAATTTCCTTCGGTAGGGAATTCCAGTTACGAGAAGTAGTGATAGTTTATGATGTGGAGTGGTGAGATGTCCTAAGTGTTCGGTATATTAAGCAAGATATTAAGGTGTGACCGTGTGTTTAAATTGTGAAGGGTACAGAAAAAAATGCAAGTAATTTTTAACTTGAAACCTATAAAACATACTTTTAGGTGTACAACTTGCATACTTCTTCACGAGTATACCAAACTTTATTGGTAAATAAACTCATTACTAAACTGCATATATTCTATTGTTTTCCACTTCTAAATTATAGTGGTTTTCAAATTTCAAATTCCATTTCGTAAAAAAAATGATTTACATAGTTCTTTCCCTGTATCCTTCAAAAGTTATTGAATTTAGCCTTTGCCCTTATTCATGATGTTCTTGATGCCTTTGAAATAATAATTTCATAACATTATATATAAACGAATGTATGCCTGTCTGTCTGTATGTATGTTTGTCCCTTATACATTACTACACCATTCATCCGATTGTGATGAGTCATTTTGCAAAATATTCAAGAGATTCCCGGAAAGGTTTTAGGCTATAAGAAAGTTGTAATACTCGACTCCTTCACCCTTTGTAGTGAAAAACGTGTGTTCGAAATTTTTTAGACGCTTAAATGATTTACGCTGCCTAAACCACAATTATACACCAAATTAATGTACACAGAATTGAATACCTAAAAATAAATCTACAAAAATGTCCGCTACAGCATAGGCCTATATCTATCTTTTACGGAAACTTACAATAATCATTTTTATCATTCAGCTCATTGATGGCAAGAAGATCGGGATGACTAGATTCCCCGGCAAGCGTAGCAGCGCACTGCGGATATTCGTTTAAGGATAACTCTCAATTACCATGTTTGTCGCTCATTTATGCCAAGAAGATCGATATAAGTAGATTCCCGGGCAACGCCGGGTAATCAGCACAGGGTATCTAAAATAATTACGATATAAATTTATAATTATGTTTTCTTTTTACTTATTCAGATAAACATAGAAACACGTTTAATTTTAGGCGTAGCAGCGCACGCCGGGTATTAGGCTAGTTATACATTTTTTTTTTTACTTCGTTATAAGTTATATATCAGATTCGGAATAGAAGGCTTGCAATAAGCCCTCAATTTACAGATATTTATCCAATGTAACCAATGCGATTTTACTATTCATAATCTGCATAGGACAAACGATATCACTAAATGATTTCGCAATTGTATCGAGCCCCAACCCAGTTTCATTCTTAGTTTCAGAATGCGTGTATCGGTAAAAGCAATGCCGAATACTCTTCACACGCAGGAGCTGCAAACCAAGCTAATTCCTCGACAAATCGAATTTGAGATGAACAGATAAGCTACATATTGAGTTTCAGAGAATTGTTTTAAATAATTTAATTGGTATATACCAACAACAATGTGGTCGTTGGAGCCTTGAAAGTGTCCTACTAAAATTTCAGATTAATCTCCAGTCCTAATTATTCGATTTTGTTGACTATTTAACATCATCATCATCAACAACAAACACGGATTAATCCCATGTGGCTTGTTCCAGCCTCATAGATTCTCATTCAAAAAGTTGAATCCATCTCTTTTTCGGTCTACCAACATTCCTGTCTCCTCTTGGTTTGTAATTAAGTATAATTTTTGGAATCCGATCACCTTTCATTCTTTGAATATGTTCTTTCCAGTTTTTTTTTCTAGATTCCTTTATTTTATCTAAAAGTTTAGTTCATTTCTAATATCTTCATTTCTTCTTTTATCTACAAGTTTGACTATTTAACTCATGTCCCAATTGGTAGTCATTGACCAATCACGTTTCAATGAATTTTTTTTTACAACATGTTTCACCTAGCTCTTTATCGATTTCACTTTGCCAGCTTCATTTTTTTCGGAACAGCTCAGAGCATTAATTTTCTTCAACAAATACGTTGAATATAGCAAATAATAAACAGATTCCTTGGTTTTTTACTGAGTTATATACTAAAAAAATAAATTAATAACCTATAATGTTGATTATAAAATACAATTTAATGTGTTTCATTATTTCTCCACACGGAGCATTCTTACAATATTGCGATCCTATTTGGCAATAAATAATATGATCAAGTTGCGGTGATGAACAAATGAAACATAACCATATATTTCTCAATTGTTTTCAAACATTGCGTTTACATTAAATATATAAATATTTAAAAATAACTATATTTAAATAGTCCACCGCTGTGGTCTCGAGGTAGCGTGCAGCCTTGTCACGCAGCGGGCCCGAGTTCGATCCCGGTCGGGACAGTTTTTCTGGGTTAGGTCTTTATCGGGGTTTTTCCTCACCTGTAAGACAAATGTCAGGAAACCTTTAAGGCCCAAACGGTCCCCGAAATCATATGGCCATTATCATCATCCTTATCATTATCATCATCATCCTTCACCGGTGTGGAAAGCAACGGGAAGCTACCACACATACAATTCCCTAGTAAAGCTGCAAGCATAGCATGAAAATGCGATGATTGCAGTGAAAGACCCGCCCTCGGGCAGAATTGCCACTGATGGATGGATATTTAAATAATGATTTTTAAGTAAACAGCTTAATTTTATTCGTTAAACAGTCCTAACAAATGCCACTCTTGATTTCCAAATCCTCTAGATAAATTGGAAATCACTCGTGGCTTTACTTATGATTAACTAACTTAATCTTACTCTTCTTATTCAAATGTTATATACTTTCAATTCGTAAGTTCCGCTTTCTCTGATTTTCGGAAAATACCTTTCTAATTTTATTCTAATGGCATATACCTAGTTTCATTGCGTAAATAAACTAATTGCAGCATCTAGAGCAGACTAGTAGTAGTCTTGCCTCTTGAAAGGCCCTTCAGTACTCTACCTGTGTTGTCAGTGTTTGTAGGTTTCTGTAGTCGATGCATGTTCCTAGCATCCTGTGGTGGGGTTGTCTACACTTTACAATGAAGTGAGTGATATTGAAACATGACAGTGTCTAAACCTAAAGCAAAATATTATATCCATAATGAATGGGAATAGCATATTACGATGCGAGGTTGGGAAGTGGTTTTTACAGAATTGAGGAAGAGATTCTGTAAAACACTTCACAAACGTGTGTTGTACATTATTTTTTGCTGGATGGTGTTTTCAAAATAATAAATAATAGTAAAATAATAACATATTTGTTGGAAATATTTGCGTTCATTATGAACAACTGACTAACTTTAACATTATGGGCAATGTTTATTAGTTGAAATTACAGGAGGCCGTGCCATGAATCAGTAATAAAATGGCGGCAAGTACGTATTTATTGTTTTATATTGTTTCAAATAAAGGTCAGTACATTTAAAATGCAGTGATTTGTTTCGTATAATGTATACGAACACTACCTTTTGGATAGTATTTGTATTACATTGTACATAGTATACATAGAGGGCAGTGGTTTTACTTCCCACACGCAGTTTGTAATATGTAATATTACATTATAGTTATTTCATTACAGTATAGTTATTTATGTTGGCAACCCCGAAATGTAGAAAGTTGAACTTTTAATCGTGGTCGCCATTGCTGTAAGTACGACAAAACCCACTATCGCGCAAAAACTGAATATATTGTCAATCGGGGGGGGGGGAAGTAGTGTATTATTTGTTGTGTCTCGTGACTCTTAGCTGCATTGTACACTACAACATGAAACGTTACTTCAACTCAACTCATGCCAATAAAAAGATAAGGTTACATGTATGTTTACGAAGAGTAATATAATTGATAAATAATAGATTGAATCACGTTACACAATAATAATAATTATTATAATAATAATTATTATTATTATTCACTATTATTGTTATTATCATTATTATTTATAAGGCACACTCTATTGAGGGAAACTAGAAATTGGGACTGGAAGTAAACATCAATAAAACTAAATATATGTTCGCACTGAAAAAATGATAGACGGGGTTTCAAAGTTATTTTATTTCCCTTACATGATATATATATATTTTTCCCCCTTATATGATATATATATATATATATATATATGAACCGAAAGTGCCTTTTGCGGTTCAGTTATCATCTTCGTGCTCCTTCCCGCTTACGGACATTTGTGAAGCCTGCCAATGTTTCCTGTGTTCCGTGTGGTTACCCCTTCCTTCTTTACCCTTTCCATTGCGCATCTTGGTAGCGCACATCCCTTCTCCTGGCGAACCTGATATATGCTCGGCAATCTCAGTGGACTTGAGCAGTCAGTCGATCGGCCTAACAAGTGGCGTTTGGGTTCTTTACGAGTGGATTCAGTGTTGGAATCCTACTCTGGTGTACCATGCAAAGGGCGAAGTTAGCATGGTAATGCAGAAGATAAGCATGTGGATTGTAAACCGAAGAATGGTTGGATTTAATTTAATCTAAGTCAGCATGGAAGAAGGATTTCCGATTCTGCTTAGAGACGTATGAGTGTGATTGTTTGAATGGTATGTCATTATCTTATTATGTTTTGTTTATTATTGGGGTCTGATTGATTGTTCCAAGATATAGTTCTGTTATTTATACTACTTTATTTTTTTATAATAATCCACACTTATTTTGTATTAAAAACCAATATTTTATGTTACGCCCCTTGTTTTTATTTAAAGAATAGCCATTGTTCTCTATCCCATAACGAAATTAGTTCAGTCCATGCAAATTATAATCAGTGTTATATTCATATGCATGTTCAAGTGGAAAAAGAAAGATGAATGGTTAGCCGCCTTCTATGGGCCCGAGGCAGGCTGTTTTGTTGTAAATAACTTCGTTGAATGTTTGGAACCCTTTACTAAGTACAGCAGTATCATAACCCAGCGATCCCGGAAGGTAGCAGTAACGTATTTGTATTCGTACTCTTTCTCTCTCTCTACGTACAAAATGATTAAGCAGCGCGTGGTTGGTTCTACCAAGTCGCTACAAAATGGTAGCAGAGCGTGGTTGGTTCTACCAAGTCGCTACAAATGGTTTCTCAGAGCGTGGTTAAGGGTTTTTTTTGGGTTTTATTGCGCCCAAATGGTAACAAAGTGTTTACTTTGTATTTTTCATATTGAAAGATATGCTGTACTTATGTTGAAGTTATTAAGCATTAGTCTACGTGTTTGTTTTATGTTACGTAAACATCAACTCATCTTTCTTCGTACCAGAACAGAGACTGATTTATGCATGTAATACTACGTTTGCCTATAGTTGTTTACATCTTGTGTCTATTATACTTTAGTAAACATGCCTAGCTGGGTAGATATAGTATCCAAAGATAAGCTTGTTCGTGAATTAGGCCTGCTAGGTATAGAAGTTGAAGGTGATGTAAACATATTACGTCAGCGGCTTAAAGAATCATATGAATTCTCTCCCCCAGCCTGAACAAATATTAATAAAGCGTAAGTTCATTGTCGATAACGCAACTCAAGAGGATTGTTTGGCAGAACAGCATAAGAGATATGAGTGATCGTAGACTTAGCTCTATCAAAGATTTATCTAGTGGAACTGTCTCCAACCTTTCTTCTTTTATGGAGCAGAATAATCAGCGGATTTTCCGAGAGTTGATTGGAAAAGTAGATCTCTGCGACGGTGAAGATAAGGAATCGCTAGTGGTCTTCCTCATCAAAATTAACTCGATTTTCGAATTGAAATTGGTTCCCGATGAGTATTTTGTGAACTCAATTTTGAGTTGCATCGGAGGAATCTTATTGAAAATCTGGAGTGAAGTTGTTAAGTCGAGATTCTCTTGGATGGAAAGTTTAGAACATGTGAAGTGTTCGTTGTTGCCTCCTAGATTGTTGGAAGACTTTTGGATTAAATTTGTGTCACGTCGATTCCAAATGCCTAAGGAATCTTTGTTGGAGTTTATCTCCAATGTGCAAGGAGCTTCACTTGTGTTGAATCCTTTATTTTCTGAAGAAAAGTTAATTGATCTCATTCTGCAAAATATGTCCCCGGCTACTAGACAGCATTTGATTTTTGCTACAAGACTTCAGAATGTAGCCGAAATGTGTCTCTTAGCCAGGAAAGTGGCGGATTTCGAAATTGCTGAAAAACAGAGGGACTTTAGTGAAAGAAGTAAAGCTGACAATTTAAATAAATCTAATACTTCGGCGAATCGTCCTTCTGGGTATTCAAAGAAGAATCTACAGTGTTGGAAATGTCAGCGGTATGGGCATTTGTCCAGAGAATGTCAATCTTAGTTTACGTAGTTTGTTTATATATGTATATATTTTCGTTTGGGATAGTAGAATGTATTACTGATGAATAACGCATCGGAAAACTTATGTTCAAATGGTCTGAACCCTATGTTGTAAAACGCTTGCTAACACCAGTAACTCTGGAGTTAGAAAACGTCAATGGCCATGTTATGAAACAACATGTGAGTCAGCTAAAAATATGTAGTGATATCCAGTAAATTCAAGCATGTTTGTTATAAATGAAAAAGAGCTGAATGTCAAAGCTATACTTTGTATTACGACACATGTTAAATTAAGCATATCTATGGTTCTGCTTTCCTGTTTTCGCCTGTTCTTTGTTTCAGTTTGTATGCTTACCTTTCCTTAAACATTGGCAGTTCTACAGTCTATATGCCTGGAGTGTTCGGCAGTCGAGCGCTTGGAGGATCCGGCCGACCCCCGAGTGCCCAGCTGACCGACATAGTGGCTTTGGAACTATGGATTCCTGGAAAGCGGTGGAACGGGATTGCGATCCGGCAATCCGAGGATTATCGTCACCCGAGTCTTCACCTGGAACACCGCAATGTTGTGCTATGGCGGCTGAAGCAAATTGGAGTCTATTTTTCAGCGCTGGAATAGTCTACATGAAAGCAGGTGTGGTGATCGTGATATTGGGGACGATGGAAGATTTGCTTTGAAGTTACCGCTGGAATCCAATAGTGCTTATGTTCCCCTCCCAACGTGGGATTGCTTCTCTGGACTTTATTTGGAAGTCTATGGACTTTTTCTTTTTACCCGGAGGGTGTAGCGGGAGCTATTGAACCGAAAGTGCCTTTTGCGGTTCAGTTATCATCTTCGTGCTCCTTCCCGCTTACGAACATTTGTGAAGCCTGCCAATGTTTCCTGTGTTCCGTGTGGTTACCCCTTCCTTCTTTACCCTTTCCATTGCGCATCTTGGTAGCGCACATCCCTTCTCCTGGCGAACCTGATATATGCTCGGCAATCTCAGTGGACTTGAGCAGTCAGTCGATCGGCCTAACAAGTGGCGTTTGGGTTCTTTACGAGTGGATTCAGTGTGGAATCCTACTCTGGTGTACCATGCAAGGGCGAAGTTAGCATGGTAATGCAGAAGATAAGCATGTGGATTGTAAACCGAAGAATGGTTGGATTTAATTTAATCTAAGTCAGCATGGAAGAAGGATTTCCGATTCTGCTTAGAGACGTATGAGTGTGATTGTTAGAATGGTATGTCGTTATCTTATTATGTTTTGTTTACCATTGGGGTTTGATTGATTGTTCCAAGATATAGTTCTGTTATTTATATTACTTTATTTTTTTATAATAATCCACACTTATTTTGTATTAAAAATATATATATCAGAACAGAAGTTACGTGGGATTAAAGAGAAACTCTTCGAGTTTTCATAGCATACTTTATAAGTGTTCGATGTGAGCACCTTTCGTTACACTGCATACATCTAGCCGATAGTCGAATTCCTCCCAAATCTTGTTCAGCATATTTGGAGTAAAGGATTCAATAGCAACAACAATCCTTCTTCTCAAGTCTGGAAATGGAGGTACGTACACATGGTCCTTTCATATACTCCCACAGGAAGAAATCACAAGGTGTGAGATCGGGAGACCGTGGAGACCACTGGGAATAAAGCATGTCATCCGGACCGGCGCTCCCTATCCATTATCATTCATCCACTGTCGCACATCATTAAGAAAATGAGTTGTATCTAACTGTCTATACCATCGACGGATGCTCTTATCTGTCGGAGGATCTATTCCAAATTGCTATCGGAAAGCTCGCTGCACTGCAACAATGGAACAAGACCTCGCAAATTGTAACACACAGAATGACTTCTGTATAAGAGTCGCCATTTTCACACAAATTTAACTATGTGATGTAAAAATGACAAGAAACAAATTATTGCAACACAGGATATGAAACTTTCACAGTTTTTCTTTCAATATAGCAATCACGCATCCAATTTCATTTGTACAGCTATACCAACTACTTAAAACCCTGTCCATCATTTTGGAACACGGTGTAGGCCTACATTATATAATGGAAATGAACTGGTAATGACAAATGAGGGAAATTTTGAAGAAGTGGCTAAATTCAAATACCTAGGAACAATAATTACGAATAGGAATGTGATCCACAAAAAAATTAAACATAGGCTCAATTCTGGAAAATCTGAAAACGCATGTTATTATGTATTACAAGGATTCTTGTGTTCCAATTAATTTTAAAAACAAATTTTAAATTGAAAATATATAGAACTGTTTTTCTCCCAGTTATATTATATGGATACGAAACATGGACTATTACTTTAAGGGAAGAAATGAGATTACAAATATTTGAGAATAAAGTTTTTGGAAAAGTTTTCGACCAAAGAGAGATGAACAGACGTGTGAATGGTGAGAGAATAACGTTAACCATGATTTTTTAGGTAAGTAGATTATACATGGGATGATGGGAAAACATTAGCTCAGGATATGGATGTATGGAGAGTTTATGTTCGCGCGGCCATGAACCTACGGGTTCGATAGAGCCACTGAGCTTTTTAATTAGTTATTATTTATAAGGCCATACTAAAATGTTTCACATGGTGATTTTCGTGTTTAGTTCCACAACAGATGTGAACAGTTCTTTTCCACAGTGAACAAAATTAAAACAATTAGGTGCTCATCAATACGTGATAGGAATCTTCTTTTGTACTGCGTTTTAAAAACGCAACAGTCCAAACTAATGTAGACATATTAATGTAAAAATAAGATGCCAGAATTCATCCAACTGCCCGATAGAAGAGCATTAAAAATATGTGTTCATAAGTAATGCCACGAGTGATTTCCAAATTTATCTAGAGGATTTGGAAATCATGAGTGGTATTTGTTAGGACTGTTTAACGAATAAAATTAGATTGTTTACTCGCAAATCAATATTTAAATATAGTTATTTTAAAATATTTGTATATTTAATGTAAATGGCTATGTTTGAAATCAAATGAGAAATGTTTCATTAATTTCATTTGTCCATCCACTGCATCTAGATCATATTATTTATTGCCAAATAGGATCGCAATGTTGTAAGAATGCACCCTAGTGGAGAAAAAATTAAACACATCAAACTGTATATTATAACCAACTTTATAGGTTATTAATTATTTTTTAGGAAACAACTCTGTAAAATCATTATTTAAAAACACTTTTTTTTCAAATGCCCCAGGTTGTTTTTCGACATTCCTGGTGTTCTCTCCTGGCATGGCGTACTTATAACCCACTTCTGAGGTTGGAGCGCCTGGAAGGTGGGGGTATGTTGCCCCGATGGTATGATGGGTGATGTTGGTGATAGTGGTGCGCCAGGAGAGTCCCTAATCCTAAGCTTAATCTAAGATGAATATGAATGATGATGATTGCGATGGCCATATGATTTCAGGGTCAGTTTGGGCCTTAAAGTTTTCCTGACATTTGCCTTACAGGTGAGGAAAAACCCCGATAAAAATGTCACCCAGAAAAACTGCCCCGACTGGGGTCCGAACCCCGGGCCCGCTGCGTGACAAGGCAGCATGCTACCTCGAGACCACAGCGGTGGACAAAAACACAGTTATTGAACACACAATTATCAAATGTGTAGTTCGAAGGAATCTATTCATTATTTCTATATTTAACGTATTTTTTCGAGAGTTAGTCACTGCAAAATAATACTCTGACCTGTTTAGAATATTAAAAAGGAGGAGCTTTTTTTAATATGATAAACAGAAGTAGATAAATATCGAGGTGAAACACGACTGTGATTGGTTGTAAAAGAAAATTCACTGAAACATGATTGGTCATTGACTACTATTTGGGGCATGAGTTAAATAGTCAGAATAATTATACTGAGCAACAAAAAAGAAACTTTTTTTCTTTTTGCTCAGAATTCTGATAGTATTTGTTCTCCTGAATTCAAATATAATATCGGTTTTTCTCCATCACGTAAGGTTTTTGAGAGACAGTAATTTATAATTTCAAACACTTTAATATTATCTACATTCGTAACTACACAATATTCGAACGTTCGGACTCGCCAAGAAAGTAAGAAATGACGATTTTCTGCTATATTTCGCCTGTTGAACATCCCTCTTGATGGTCCAACAATAATCGGCCAGCATATTAGGATTCCATTTGCCTTGATATTATCTCTTTTCCATAGCTGAAATCTCCTGAGTTAGCTAGTTTGGTTTTATTTTACAATGGACAAATGGACGAAAAAAGTTTATTAAAAAAATAATTATTTAAATCCATTAATTGAAATAGAATAAAAAACTATGTGATGGAGAAATTCCGAATACATATTTGAAAACACGATAAAAAACTGCATTAAGTACAACTATTGGTACTCATGAGACAAAAACATGTTGACCAGTGTTATCAGTTTCTTGTTTAGATATCATAGACATAACATGTTTATTTACCGCTAAACATTATGGCATTCAAATTATATGCATATAAAGTATGTGTGTCTAATGAACATGGTTATAATTTATATTGGTTAACCAGCCGCTTCTGACAGAACCATAGCCCTACACCAAACACATATTGAAGTTGTTGTGCCACTCTCTTCCGTGCCAGTTATAAGTGGAGTGGGGACGACGAAATAACTCCCCCTTTATTTTCAGTTCACCAGTCTTACTCTGGAGCGATTTTCAGATTTTCACTTTAGGTTTACTCCTAGTTTTTAAGGGTCGATTTTGATGGTTGACGAGCTCACTTCCCTTAACTGATAATTTTAAACGTCGACATTTTTTTCATCATCATTTGTGGTGCCTAGTAAGTAGAAACAATAAAAATTCTCTAAAAGTAAATTGGCGGTAATGCACAGGAGAATTAAAAGCAGTCTTCACGTTTGAAACACTACCTCCGACATAATAAAATTATTAAATATGTATAACTTCATTCGTTGGGATATTATCCAGAAGTTAAACCAATATAATTCGCATAATTGAAATTGAAAATATGTCCAATCCATCTAGGTTTTAATTTTAATTAGAATTATTAAAAGGCCCATTCGGAAAAATATTTTCGGAAATTTTAAATTAGGAATTCAGCTCTAAAAAAATTACAGAAAAACAAAATAGGAAAAAAAAATACGGGAATCTGATAATACGTAATTGATAGTAATAATAATAATAATAATAATAATAATAATAATAATAATAATAATAATAATCTTGTATCTTGTAAGCCCATGTTTCCCGTAACAAAGATTTAGGCCTCTCCCCCTACAGGGAAGAATTTGAATCATACTAATTTAGTTCCACTTGTTTTCGTATAGATGTCATTCGAGTGGTCCGTGGTCAGCGTTCCGCCTCTACTGACATCTAGGAAACCAAGGTAGTACTAGGACGGGGAAATTCGGTAAATTTTGCTTAGAGGCCTTTTCATTCAGGCTTAAGGATCTTTTACGAGCCTGAAAATTTTCAGACTCGGGACCCACGGCTTAAAGTCCCTCCCGGAGGACTTGCTCCTTGGATTTTTCCATCCTAAAAAATCCATCGACCCCGGCCGGGTTTGAACCCGCGACCCTCGGGACCAGAGGCAAGGAGCATTACCACTAGTCCACCGCGGCCGACAATAATAATAATAATAATAATAATAATAATAATAATAATAATAATAATAATAATAATAATAATAATAATAATAATAATCCATCGCTGTGTGGACAGTTATATAATATAAATGAACATTTCAGAACGAGATATGTTCTTGAAGTACCAAATAATTTTCATCTTTCTACAAGTAGCCTACATGTATAAGGACAAAAACAAATTAGTTCAATGATGATATATAATTATAATTGCCAAAAAATATTAATCCCTGGAAACCAAATTAACCGATGAATAAAAATGGTCCTCATTATTATGCATTACAGAGACTCTTGCCATTCCAACTTCTCTCTAAAAACGTTAAACTAAACATGTATACAGAGGTTATTGTTCCCGTTAATTATGTGGACACGAAACATGCCAATTTACTTAAATGGAGGAGAAAATATTGAGTCATTGAAAATAAAGCTCTTAGGAAAATGTTGGATCAAAAAGAGAGGATCCACATGTGAATGCAGAAGACTACGTAGCAATGAGTTACATGAGTTTGATGAGAAACAAGATGTAATAAGCACAATTAAATGTGTCGACTGCGATGGCATGTTGAATTAATGGGAAGTAAAAGAGAGACATGGATACTTACGTAGGAAACACAGAGAAAAAGGGCCGAGTAGTTAGGCCAAACATGATATGGGAGAGAAACTTTAACCATCATTTGAGGGAGGTGAATTATACAAGGAACGATTGGGTAACATTAGCTGAGGATGGGGATTATGGAGAGGATATGTCCGCACGCTTACGGACCTCCAGGTTCAATTTCCCCAGTGTGGGTTAGTTAGTAAGGCCATATTTATAATAGAACGAAGATACAACATATGTCTCGATTTTTATTAAATGAAGGGGGGAGGGAATTGACTTCGTAAATACGATTTAAATATCTTAAGAGCGTTTATTGAAAAATACGCATTTCTTTCTACTACTCTTATCTAGAACTAACTTACTGGCATTATTGAACCTAAAGGTTCATAGCTGCCTGAACATACGATCTCCTGAGCTAATTCAGCCTATGTTTAAATTATTTATGCACTTCATTCTTCTTTGTAATTATTGTTCCTTGTTATTTGAATTCAGCAACTTCTTCAAAATCTCTCTCATTTCTCATTAATTGTCCATTTTGTACTACATAATATATTTCTTCGTGTGACGACATATTCAGTTTTATTGATATTTACTTCCAGCCCTAATTTATTTCTGTTACTAAATAGAATGTCCGTGTTACCCCTTAATATATCCTCTCTGTCACCTAATAATACATCATAAGTATATAACATCAGCTTATTAATATAAATGAATTATAGGCCTTTTTATCTTCTAAGGGTTTGGTGGCATGTTCTAGTACAAAATTGAGCAGTAGAGGAGATGATGCATCTCCTTTCTTTAACTCATTGTGAATTTCGAAAGTATCTGAAAACTCTTTTGCCGCCAACTTGCACTTTACTCTTTGTACCATTCGAATAAATCTACTTTTTTAGGAATTCCGAATTCCAGCAGAATTCAATAGGCTGCAACTTCTCCCTCTTAATTTAATCATCTACCTTTTTTGAAATCTACATATAGTTGATGTACAGTGTCATTATATTCGCATTTATTTTCTAAAATTCATCTGATCAATTTCTGCTAAATACATATTGATTATGACCTATTTCGTCGTAAATATATTGAGAGTAAGTCAGGATACTTATGTAACTGTTAGAATTTTGTACGAAGTTAAAGTAATAAAATGCCCCTGTAATTGTTACAGTCAGATTTGTTTCCTTTCTATAATCTATCATTTCCATTCATTTAGATGAGTCTCTTTTTCCAAATTATACCAAGCAACCGATGTATCAGTCCATCAATTTTCTCCCCAGATTTTATCAGTTCTGTCGGAATTACACATGATCCTTTATACATATTCAATTTTTCGATCGTCATTTCAACCCCTAATGTTCTTGACTCTGTGAATAATATTTCTGCTATCTCTAAATCATCTTCTTCAATATTTTACTCTGTACGTACATTTAATAGCCGATTAAAGTAATTTCGCCATCTATTTAATATATTCCTGGAATCGGTAGTCATATCCCTATTTTATTCATAACTATATTTGTTCTAGCATGAAATCCTTTTCTCCATACTCCTATCTAGAAATAATAAGTAGTTTTCTAATTTAAGATTTTTAAAAAAATCTTAAAAGAAAAATTAACTTTATTGTACACTTAAGCTACACAATTTTCGCTTTAGGACTTAGTTTTTTTTAATAAATTATCCGATTATTTTGTTAACCTTATCAGTTCCATTAGCAAGCATTTTTTTTTTGTTGAGCTTCGAATTTGTACGTTATCAGTTGTTTACAATGACCATTATGGATATGAGTTTATTTTACTATTTTTATATTTATACATTTGTAGAAAATTGGATATTTTTATAGGACCTCACATTATTTTTAATTTCCCCAAAACCTTCTGGCGGCACCATGACTTTGGGAATGGACTCAGTCTCGAACTTAAATGTTTATCAGACTACGCTCCAGGGGTAAACGCGGCCGTCATACAGGAGTGAGAACACAGCAGAGATCTCGTGCCGATTATCTAGAAAGATGGGAGTCTTAACCTCTTACAATATTATAATGATATTGTGAAAAGAAAGATTAATGTGTGAACCAGGAATCGAACCGTGGACCTCTAGTTCTCCAGACTAGTGTGCAGCCCACTACACCATTCCACACCTGGCACATACACCAACAATTTTTTCCACATATACAAATCTATAATTCTCGTTTCGTCTGCTGTCAGGTAGATGACACTGCCATCGCCAACGGCCGGCTTCGTTTAGAAGTATCCATAAATGAGAATTTTACATCACCACTTTTATAAGTACTAAACAATGTTATTTAAGATTTTCCAATACTGTTATTTTAACACAGTTCCAATAATGGATCATATTATAATATTATAATGATATTGTGAAAAGAAAAATTAATGTGTGAACCAGGAATCTTACAATATTTCAAGGATCTCCTAAGCCGTGCAGTAGGACAATATTTTCTTACCTTACACAATTAAATATATTAGCCTAGATTACGAGTATTTTAGAATAAAGTTCTTAGAAAAATGTTTGGACCAAAGAGAAATGAACAATCAGGCGAATGGAGAAGACTACATAACAGTGAACTACATTATCTCTATGGGAAATAAGATATAATAAGAAAACATTAAGTCTCGTAGCCTACGATAGGGGCATGGGAACTCTGTACGAAAACCAAAGGAAAAGCGTCTAGTAGGCAGGCCAAGAATGAGGTAGGAACATAATATTAACAATGATTTGAGGGAAGTGGATTATACAGGGGATGATTCGAAAACAGTAGCTCAGGATAGGGATGTATGGAGAGCTAATGTTCGCGCGGCTATGAACCTATGAGTTCGATAGTGGTAGTGAGTTAGTTAGTTAGCCTGTGTGGAAATTAGACATAAAATCCTTTGAAACTTCGATATTTGTTAATACTCAATTTCTGAAAGGGAATACGAGACATTATATCAAAATAGCCTATTTGGATTTGTTACTAGTCATATTGTCGAAATCACGTGTCTTTCACAACCAAGTAGTTTAAACAGGTTAATAATTTTATTTTTAGTATTTTCTTTATTTTTTTCTCACGAGTTTTACGAAACACTTGTTCTCATAGATTTTATAACTCTGTTTAAACAGCTGACCTCAATCTCTTATAAGCACTATGCCAAGGTTTCATTTCTTTAAAAATAGTGTCAAAAACTTTCCTAAGTTCAATCAGTTTGATAGTCAATTTTTTTGCATATGGAATAATTAATTTGAACAAAAATGGAAGATATTACCATGTGTTGTACTCGATTCTCATTTACACAACTTTGGGGGGGGAAACAAAAAAAACGCTATAATTACTTATTATTTAGTCTCTGCGATTTGTCAGTCGATACTGTCTATGAACTTTAATTATAGATGTTTAATCTTGAAATAAAAAAATTAATTTACAAAAATGAGAAACTAAAGATAGTTAACGAAGTACCTTGTAAATCGTCTTGACAACACCTCGTTCGTTTGGATCAATACTTCATAATTTAGTACAAATTAATTCATAAACGGACTATTAGTTAATAACAGACACGCATAACAAAAAACGAAAATATTGAATGTGCGAAGCTATTATTCCACTTATCTAGAACACCAATTCTTTGTTGTGAAATCTTCACATAACCAAACAAGAACTAAAATTACATACAACTGGTTTTAATACATGAAATACAGAGGTTAGTCCTTAGATAGTAGCACTTTAACGGGGGTCTTAGATTTCAGTGGAGAAAATAAAATTTAAAAGTGACCCCCATTCAATTTGTGTCTCGATTCAGCTGAGTTTACCCTATATATATGACTCTTGTTTTGGACATTAAAATGATACCTAGAGCTTACTCTTTTGTAATTTATTATCCAACTGCTCGAACCAAAATGAAGGGCACAGGGAAAGAATCAGGTTTGAGGTGCCTTTATATTCTCCTGGAAAGGAATATAGTTTAGAAGTTAGAAACAGTAAAATAAACGTTTTGTCATGCGTTTATTAACATCCAAATTTTGGTATACAGATAAGCAAATAGGTATGTTGTATAATTAAAAGTGATTTTTTTTCTTGGTTTCAAGGAGAATTGACTTACCTAGTTTTTTCCCTGTACCTTTCATATGTTATCATTGATATATTGGTGTTAGATAACTACAATGAAATATTACATATAACTTAATACTAGATGGCTGACAATTTACACTATAAGTGTATTTAATGCCAAGTAATTTCAGTATTTTAAAAACAGGAATAAATTATAGTTACAAGAACTGAAAATTACCTATGGCAGTGAAGCATGGACACTAAAAAGACAACATGAAAGCAGAATAACGGCTTGTGAAATGAGATCCATGCGCAGAACAGCGGGTTACACCAGATGGAATCGGAAAAGGAACACCGATATCTTAAAAGAATTGAAGACTACGCCAATTTTGGAATATATTAAACAGTACCAATTAAATTGGAAACACCATCTTGAAAGAATGAGTTCAAATCGGATCCCCAAAGCTGTTTATAATTATATACCAAGAGGACGAAGATCTCTGGGCCGTCCTATGAAACGCTGGGGGGAAAATTTTCTATAGGATCGTAACAGGCCTTGGCCTAATACTTGGAAAGAAGAAAACGAAGAAGAAAAAATAGAACTGAAAATGGCCTAAAATAGCGGATGCCAGAATCTCTAAACGAATACGTAAAATATTTTCAACATATATAATTTTATTTCATACAATGTTTAATTTAACTATTTTAATAAATAAGTAGACTACATTTCAGTACGTACGGAATGTGTTGCTGATGTTTATAAGCAAATTGTGCCGTTAGTGGCCCTTGATTTGAATCATGAAAGGACTATTGTAAGCTCCATATTAATCATGGAGGGAGACTGGGTGAAATTTTGAATTACGAATACAAATGTCAGAAGATTGTAATGAAGAGATGGAAGTAAGTAAATCGAATGAAATGTACGACAAATATTTATAGGGATTTCTGCCCATGAAAAACAGCAAATGATACACATCGTATTAATGGGTAAAGTAGGTAAGAATTGTAGCTGTAGTTTGAATTATAGTTTATAATATGTGCACTATACTTATACCTGGAGATCTGTTACAATCCAAGAATTCGGTATCTTCTTCAATGTGTCGAAATGTTCTATGCTTAAATCACTGTTATGATTTTATGAAATTCTGCATATATTGACAACAACAAAAAAATTGCTCAAATCATTATATTCACAGGATACCGGAATGGGAATGCTGTCAATCGGAAAACTGATATTCATTACGATAGGAGGAATGCCTAAATATTGGCGAAATTCTCAGTTCGTTTAATTTTTGTTTCCACCGCACGTCTGCTAGATTATTTGTGAAACCGTGCTCTTTCGCTTTGTAGCACATTTCCTTAACCAACTACACTATGGCGTACCCACATAAAAATATAATGAATTTATGTATTAAGTTATGCTTTCACGGCCGGAGTAGTATGATGATCATGAAGAAGACTTCCGGGCTGTTGCTCGTGGTTTTGAGGCATGAAGTACCCCGACGTTTCGCCAGAGACTACGACCGGTATCCTCAAGGGTTGTCACTGTAGGCTGTGGTCTCCAGGCTTGAAGTTCCCCGACGTTTCGCCCGAGGCTACATCCGGCATCCTCAAGGGTTGTCACTTTAGGCCGTGGTCTTGAGGCTTGAAGTTCCCCGACGTTTGACCAGAGACTACGTCGGGCATCCTCAACGGTTGTCACTGAAAGGCCGTAGTGTTGAGGCTTGAAATTCCCCGACGTTTTGCCAGAGACTACATCCGACATCCTCAAAGATTGTCACTGTAAGCCGTGGTCTTGAGGCATGAAGTTCCCCGACGTTTGGCCAGAGACTACGTCGGGCATCCTCAAGGGTTCTCACTGAAAGGCCGTAGTGTTGAGGCTTGAATTTCCCCGACGTTTCGCCAGAGACTACATCCGGCATCCTCAAAGATTGTCACTGTAAGCCGTGGTCTTGAGGCATGAAGTTCCCCGACGTTTGGCCAGAGACTACGTCGGGCATCCTCAAGGGTTATCACTGAAAGGCCGTAGTGTTGAGGCTTGAAATTCCCTGACGTTTCGCCGGAGACTACATCCGGCATCCTCAAAGATTGTCACTGTAAGCCGTGGTCTTGAGGCATGAAGTTCCCCGACGTTTCGCCAGACACTGCGCCCGGCATCCTCAAGGGTTCTCACTGTAGGCCGTGGTCTTGAGGCTTGAATTTCCCCGACGTTTCGCCAGACACTGCGTCCGGCATCCTCAAGGGTCGTCTTCCGTGATCTTGAGGCTTGAAGTTCCCCGACGTTTCGCCAGACAATGCGTCCGGAATCCTCAAGGGTTGTCTTCCGTGATCTTGAGGCTTGAAATTCCCCAACGTTTCGCCAGACATTGCGTCCGGCATCCTTAAGGGTTGTCACGGCCTACAACCCGGAAGTCTTCTTCATGATCATCATAATGAATTTAATTTGTACTTGCATAAAAATTAAACCAATACCGGTAACACACATTAAACGTAACATAACTGTAAATTTTAACATAGTTCAAGTAATTTCGAGCTAAGCCTGTACAATATGTCATTAGACGAATATTCCCCAAATATGCAACTTTCAGTTAATTTTATAAATTAAGAACATTGCTCGGTACTCTTCATTCAGATTGAGGACGGACATACGGATGTATTTTACTTTCGAAGGAAGCAATACTAAGAATATTTATGACCCGGGAAGTCCATAGGGCCAGATTGGTTTGAATCAGTGAACCTGGGTTTCAAAAGTGAACATGTAGTCAATGGATCACTGGAGCTGGCATTTTGTTGTAGTACATATCGTCCCTTTGTTTGCTGATCGTTTCCTCATCAAATTAAATACTATGCAAATATTTTCCTTGTCTAATTAAATATGCTGAAAGGATTTCTACCTACATTGCCAGGTAATTCATTTTAAGACCATTAAAGAATGGTGAGATTAACTGTTGAAGGGCTGTTGTCTTTCCTTTTAATGAAAGACTTAGATTACATCCTATTCTACCCTATTTTTCCTGAAGATTTAATTTTAAACTCATTTCATTATTCTTTTCTTTTTTTCTTCGCCTTCTTCAAGTAATTCATCTTATGCCCTACTTTTCATCCTCTCTTCCTTAATCTCTGAGCTTCAAGTCTTTTAGATTGATCTCCTCATCTGTATCTTCGACGTCCGATATTTCTTATTCCCCTCCGCAGAGTGTGCTTTATTGATTTTGCAGTCTTTCATCGCCGTTTCACAAATGCGGCCTATTCCGAATCTTCATTTCTGAACTTTGAACAGTTGTTAATTATTAAATGATTTTTTTAGAATTTTATTCATTTAAAAAACATTCGTTCCATATTATTAAAATATCAAATAAATATAATTTTATACCAAGGCTTTTCAATATGATTTCCACGAGTAATTTAACTCCTTCACTACTTCACCATAATTCGCTCTGAAATCCGTGGGTTTAAACCCGGCTGGGTTTGATACTTTATAAGGCGTAAAATATTTCAGACGACAAATAAAGCAGTAGATTTATTGTACGTAAAAGAATCTGAAACGATTTGTCGTCCATGTCCGTTTTAATTCTGAAAGAGACGTTGATGTCATTTAAGAAACACTTCTACATTCCTGCTTATTGGCAAGTAAAAATCTATAAATATGTTTCAAAATCGGAAACTATGAAAAATATGAAATTATAACACTTTAATTGAATCGATTTTGGACCGAATTCTGTTATTATGTAGGGGATCATTATTTTTTCGATTGATATTCTAAGCGAGCAGAATGCAGATAGTCGGCCGCGGTTGTATTCGTCACCTCTAGTAATGAGGAACGCGGGTTCACGCTCGGGAGCGTCGATGGATTTTTAGTATGGAATAATCAAAGGGATAAGTTCTCCGGGTGAGACTCAAGACATGGGTCTCGAGTCTGACGATTTTCAGGCTCGTGAAAGAACCTGAAGCCTTAAAAAAAGAGGTCAATGAGCAAAATTTAACAGACTTTCATCCACTACTAGATGTTCTGTCATGCGACACGGTGACTGGTGATGGATTACAATGTAATTTAAATTAAACGGATTATTAGGTTAAATTTTAATATGAAGGTGGATTTAATAGTAGGTCCTAATATAATATAGATTTCTATGTCACTCACGACATCTGTTGTTAAATAAGCATAACTATATCAGATTGGTTAAGAAACCCGAAAGAAGGGAAGGCCAGGGCTCGACTAGGGTTATAAAGACCATAGGAAGAAAGAATGCAGACAGAAAGATCTTTGGTAATAACACTCGACAGGAGTAAAAACAGATAAGGATTTCGACAAGCTCGAAAATTCAGAAGACTTATATTTGTTAAACATTTGGTAGAAGAAAGATTGTCTTATTTAACTGTACAAAGAAATTAAAAAAAAATGTAGTGTAGATAGGATATAAAGGAGACGGAAATTACAACAGTATGTAGTGAGAGAAGATATTTAGTAGGTCTGAAAGTAGGCATTTTCTAAAAGAGGCTGAAGTTCATTATCTAACTCACTTGCTCTTTTGGACCGCAGAGGTTCATGGCTGCACAAACATAAACTCCCATACATCTCTATCTGGAGATGCCTGTATAATTTACCTTCCTCAAATCATGGTTAATGTTATTCCCCATCTCATTTTGAACCAACCAACCTACCTACCGAGAACTTTCCCTTTGGTTTTCCTGCAATAAGTTTACATGCCCCTCTTTGTAACTTCCTCCGAGGCAACAAATATCGAAGGATAATATTCATGTAATGAAACAATTTTAAAAGTGACAAATGTTTCAACAATGCATTTTGTTCAAATGTTTATTTTTAATATTAAATAATATTTTCCGGCTTAATTTTAGTGGATATTTGAAGAAAGAAATATTAGCTTAAAATTACAAAATATAAAATTTCAAAGCAGTAGTATACGCAATATTAATATATGTGTCCCTCAGGGGACTGTTTTAGGACCAAGTTTATTCCTAATTTATATTAATGAATTACTCAAAATTAACGTAGAAACATTTTCTGGTTCTATATATTCATATACTGACGATACGGTTGTCTTATTTTCCGGCCCTACATGGACCAAAACCATTCATAATGCTAATAAATGAATCAATGTAATTAAAGAATGGCTAGACTTAAATTTACTTTCTTTGAATATCTCAAAAACTACATTAATCCCTTTCTCTTTAACATCACGCGGTATATATGAATTTCATTCAAACCCCAGTCTCGATATTACAATACACAATTGTAATAGCACATATTGCACATGTCCATCCTTGAGAATATCAACACAAGTGAAATATCTAGGTATTATAATTGGCCAATATTTAAGATACGACAAACACATTTCCATGCTGTGTAACAAACTACGTAAAACTATTCACAAATATATCATCCTTCGATCCTATTTACCAATGTATGTATTGCAAACTGTTTACTTAGCTCTGGTTCAATCAGTTATCCAATACGGAATATTAGGTTGGGGTGGAAGCGCAAATTCTATCCTTTCCCCCTTAACATTACTACAAAAACGAATCATAAAAATCTGCTTGCAGAAACCTTTAGATTACCCTACAAATTTAATTTATTTAGAATTCAACGTGTCAAATACTAAACAAATTTTCAAACATACATTGCTTCTTATTTTCATAAAAATAAAAACGAATTTAAAGAGCACAATCGAAGTTTTTACAGCACCAGACAAAATACTACTTCTTTGCTACATGTTCCAAAATTTTATACAACTGCTGGATGTAAACATAGTAGATATCTAGGACCCAAATTATATAATGAATTAATTCGATCCAATCCAGAGCTAAATAAACTAAACACAGCTAGTTTAAAAAAAAACAATTAAATTAATGATTTTAAATTAATTATTTAACTGAAAAAATTTATCATTTGAATACTTTAAAATAATAAATATGAAGCATCTATTTTTGCTTATTATTATAACCTGATATATTACTAATTACTTTCTTTTCTATTATTGGTTTTAATCCATCACATTATTTGGTTTATAATATTTTATGTGTATCTTTCTCCATTGCATTAATTCTTTTGCTAGAATAAGTTTTACTCCCAATACATTATTTTTTTTATTTGTATCCGTCAATTTCTGTAAAAATCAAACTGGCCCCTAACTTTAAATGTATATAATAATAATAATAATAATAATAATAATAATAATAATAATAATAATAATAATAATAATAATAATAATAATAATAATAATAATAATAATAGCTTTATTTTACCTGGCAGAAAAAATAGTCTTAAATCTAAATTACAATATATATATATATATATATATATATATAAACGATTACAAGTTATGAATACAATACAATTAATATTTATAATGTATTTTGATTTACTCTAAATTTAACGAATTAAATATATAATATGTACAATATATATAAAAAACAGGAAAAGATTAATGACATAGTATAAAATTAAATAAATAGAGAAAAATTAATTATTAGACAACAGGTAACTGTATAAGCGTGACTTAAAGGTACCAAGTGTGCGGCAACCCCTGATATCTTGAGGAAGGAGATTCCAGGAGCGGGCAGAGGCTACTGCGAAGGAAGTAGAATAGGAGTAAGTGCTATGAAGAGGAATTGTTAGCAGACTGCTATCTTGTGATCTAGTGTATATACGGTACTCTATTTGTATTATTCATGTAACTGAACTGCGCCCGAGCACGAGCATTTACTCATTCGGGTGTCAATACTGTATATAACATTTATACTTACTTACTTACTTACTCACTGGCAATATCGAACCCGTAGGCTCATGGCCGCGTGGACATAAGCTCTCCATACATCCCTATTCTGAGCTAATGCTTTCCAATCATTCCCTGTATAATCTACTTCCCTCAAATCATAGTTAATGTTGTTCTCCTACCTCATTTTTGGTCTACCAACTGGGCGTTTTCCTTCTGGCTTTCCTAGAAGAAGTTTCCATGCACATCTTTCATTCCCCATACGCGCAACATGTCCTGCCCATCGCAGTCTACGAGACTTAACTGTTCTTGTGTATGTAACATTTATTTGTAAATAAAATGTATTCTTATTCCTTTTCTAAAACAAAAAATCTATGGTATTTTCAATCTAATATATGCAAATGGTCCACCGCTGTGGTCTCGAGGTAACGTGCTGCCTTGTCACGCAACAGGCCCGGGTTCGATCCCCGGTAGGGGCAGTTTTTCTGGGTGAGGTTTTTATCGGGGTTTTTCCTCATCTGTAAGACAAATGTCAGGAAAACTTTAAGACCCAAACGGTTCCCGAAATCATATGGCCTTATCAACATCATCATCATCCTCCTTCATCGGTGTGGAAAGCAACGGGAAGCTACCACACCTACAATTCCCTAGTAAAGTTGCAAGCATAGCATGAAAAATGCTATGATTGCAGTGAAAGACCTACCCTCGGGCAGAATTACAATGGATGGATGGATATAAAAATTAATGTTTGTTTGTTCGTACTTTATGCGCACCCATACCGTTGATCCGATTGTGATGGGGCTTTTTTGCAAAATGTTCAGGAGATTCCCGGGATGAACATAGGCTATAAGAGAGTTGTGATACTCAACTCCTACGCCCTTAATACTCGTCCTTTGTAGTGGAAAACGTGAAAAAAAATAGCTTTTTGGATGCTTAAATGCTTACGCTGCCTAAACTATAATAAATACACAAAGTTAATGTACACAGAATTGAATTTCTCAAAAATCTTTACAAAAAAGCACGCGACAGCATATGTTTTATCTCTTACACATAACTCACAATAACCACTTTTGTCTTTCATTGATGCCAAGAAGATCGAGACAAATATATAGATTTCTGTGCAAGCATAGCAGCACATGGCGGGTATTCTTTTACGGATAACTCACTTACTTACTTACTTACTTACTCACTGGCACTATCGAACCCGTAGGTTCATGGCCGCGCGGACATAAGCTCTCCATACATCCCTATCCTGAGCTAATCCGTTCCAAATGCAGGTCTTTCTGCACCCCCATAGTATAATGCAAAGCTTCCTGATTCCTGACTACTCCTGGCCACCTAATTTCCTGTAAAGCGACTATATGCAAGGGCGATTTATCTAATTCCCGCGTTAATATCTCTAGTGCCCCGCTATTGTATAAAGTCCTAACATTCCATGTTCCTAGGAACATGTCCCTGTGTTTGAGCTTTTGGCATGGGTTCCCTGAAGTAGTCCCCGCCCGGAGAACCGAATGGGGGACTATTTGACCTCCGGAAAATTTTACCCCAGATGAACCCATGTCCGCATTTCTTGACGGTTGTATTTTTACGGTGAAAGATCGTCACTCTTTCGCCCAAGGTACTTTTTTCGTCTGGCTTATCACCTTCGACCAGTCCGGCATGGGTAACCCTATCGGCAGCAATGCTACCGCCGGTATAACTCTCAGGATCATTTAAGAACGCAAGCCACTCCACCACGACAAGGTAAAGATACCATGGAGGGTTACGGATAACTCGCAATAACGAATTTTGTCTTTTAGCTCATTTATGCCAAGAAGACCGAGATAAGTAGATTCCCGGGCAACACCGGGTAATCAGCACGGGAAATTTTAAATTAATTACCATATGCATTTATAATTATTTTTAATTTTACTTATTCAACTAATCATAAGAAGTACATTAATTTTCGCTTTTCAGCTCATTTATGCCAAGAAGATCGGGATGAATAGATTCCCGGACAACGCCGGGTAAACGGCACGGGGTATCTAAAAATAATTACCATGTAAATTATTCCTTTTATCTATTTAGTTAAATAAAACATTAGTTTTCGTATTTCAACTCATTTATGCCAAGAAGATCGGGATAAGTAGATTCCGGACACGGGGTATCTAAAAATATAAATTTATATTTATTTTTCCTTCTAATTATTCAAGTAAACATAAAGCATATTAAATTTTCATTTATTTAGGCGTAGCAGCGCACGCCGGTTATTAGCTAGTGTTTTATAAAATATTATTTTATAGTTTTACATTATACGTTTGACCTAATTTTTAAACACCTTCTGTAATAATCACGGGTGGAAATGTTGAATGTGTTACTTCCATTAGATGGGTACTTTTCAAGTGTGTAAGATGGCTGAACTATGGTTAAAGTTTCATGACCGACTAAAAACAGACACAAAATAAGAAAATACCATGGATTTTCTTATTACATTTTAATTAAAAAGTATATTGATTCAGAGTAATTAAATTTGGCATAATATACAAAAATGTATCATAAATATCAAACTTGAATTCCTTATCACTGGAATACAGGGTGTTCGGAAATGCATATTACAAACTTATAGGGCTAGTAGAGGGGACTGAGTATACAATATTTTGAATAGGAACCCATGTCCGGAAACGTACGTTTTTCCGGCTATAGCCATCACAATGTGTCGGATTTACCGGTGTTGTTTTGGAACCGGATTAGTAAAGGAAAAGTATTTATTTTTATTTCGTTATTTTCAATCATCATATTCAATAATTTTCTAAGATAGGCAGTTTATGACGTCAGAAGATCGCATGATTGCACGCGACGTTTACCCTTCCTTTGAATGTCCGTCAGGAACTATGGTTTCAGCACGATGGCGCACCGCCGCACTTTACACGTGACGTTCGGGGACATCTTAACCAAAGATTCGTGCAAATATGGATAGGCCATGGTGATCCTATTGCATGGCCCCCATAAGCGCCAGATTTAAAGCCATTGGACCATTTCTTGTGGGTTCATATGAAAAGTATGGTCTACGAGACTCCTGTGCCGCTGGCACAAGATATTAATGGGACACCATGTGTGATGGAACGAATGAACTGGAACATTATTCTTTAGTACAATGAGTGCAACGACATTGGTGGTCGTCACATCAAGCCTCTGTTGTAATGAGCAGTATCGTATGGGACATATCCAGTGCAAAAAAATCAGAAACATATTTGTTTTTTCCACCGTTGACATAAGTGTTAGTGTGATCAATTAAAGTGTTTTTGTTATTTTGGTATTGTTACCAAATAAATTTTACTTTCTTCTGTAATGAATCAAACGCCATTTAATGTTGTACCTTAAGTCACACCTCATTTGACATGGTGCTCTTCTGACGTTTGTATTGCCTATCCAGTTGCAAAACAACACCGGCAAATCTGGCACATTGTAATTTCTATTACACGGAAATGGTACGTTTCCGGACATGGGTTCCTATTCAAAATATTGTCTACTCAGTTCCCTCTACTAGCCTTAGAAGTTTGTAATATGAATTTCTGAACACTCTGTATAACACACTCGTATTCAGGAATTGTTACTCTTATTGGTATTTTATTTCATTCGTAATTACGTGTTAATTATATTTGTCTTAGTTTTTTTCAGAGTTTTAGACTTTTCTGGTTAAATTATGTAATAAAATCGTTTGATATATTTGGAATTTGCGTTATAGGGTTTCTGGAACTGAGTATAAAAGATATTGTTAGAGCAGTCTAATAAATGCTACTTTATTTATTTCAGTGAAGCTTTGACTCAATGTTGAGGAATGCTGTTAGACGCCTCCCCTTCAGTTAAAACAAGACTCCAGTGATTTAAGTCTTCCAGGCTAATGTATTGACTAAACACTTAAAGATCTCCATTATGTCTCGAATTCCATTCCTGATTGACACACAATCGCGTCACTAAATACAACTTGGACTAGGTTTTAAGAGCAGTATCCTTTATCTTTCTTTGTAACATTATTTCATTAATAACATTCATTCTTTTTATATAATAATGATTAGACGTACAATTTCAGTTTACTCGTAGAAATGTACCATATTGATAAACAGGATATTCTAGGCGATAATAAAATTGTATCATACTTTATCAATAAAACCCAAATCACCAAATCAAAATGTTAAAATAGTCAACGCGTTTCGATATAGCGTGGCTATCATTATAAGACTACATATTGATAATAACTAACCTTAATAATGATGGCTTCGCTATCGAAACGCGTTGTCTATTTTAACATTTTGGTTTGGTGATTTGGATTTTATTGACTATTTAACTCATGCCCCAAATGTGTTCAATGACCATCACATTTCAATGAATTTTATTTTACAGCCAATGACAGTCGTGTTCCAACTCGCTCTTTATCGATTTCTCTTTATCAGCTCCTGCTTTTGTGATAAAGAAAGCTCCTCCTTTTTAATATTCTGAACATCTCAGAGCATTATTTTTCTCCAACAAACACATTGAATATAGCAAATAATGAACAGATTATTTGATTTTACTGCGATGTTTACTAAAAAATTAATTAATAAACTATAATGTTGGCTATAATATACAGTTTAATGTGTTTCATTATTTCTCCACTAGGGTCCATTCTTACCATATTGCGATCCTATTTGGCAATAAATAATATGATCAAATTGCAGTGAATATATATATATATATATATATATATATATATATATATATATATATAAAACCTCACATTTCTGATATGTTTTCAAATATCGCCGTTTACTTTAACATATCAATATTTTAAAACACCGGTAACTATATTTAAATAATAACTTTTGAGTAAACAGCATAATGTTATTCGTTAAATAGTCCTTACAAATGCCACACGTGATTTCCAAATCCTCTGGATAAATTGCAAATCACTCGTGGAATTTATGATAATGTGTAATATGTAGAAATTTAATTACATTATTTCTTTCCTTTCTTTATTTCAGTTTAACCTCTCACCTTTTAGGCAATTTTTACATGGCATTCGTCACCCGGGCCTGACAGTGGCACGACCTGTCGGGAGAGGGATTTTAAATAATGGGCCACATACACACTTTCATGACCATACAAGGATATAGAGGGCCTCCCCGAATGTCTGTGTCCGAGACAACACAACATGAAGACGAAACACACCATTCA
The DNA here is from genome assembly GCA_030220185.1 of Diploptera punctata. Taxonomy (NCBI): domain Eukaryota; kingdom Metazoa; phylum Arthropoda; class Insecta; order Blattodea; family Blaberidae; genus Diploptera; species Diploptera punctata. The sequence goes on along the minus strand of JASPKZ010007290.1, from coordinate 1,103,344 downwards.
CACACACGTTCATACTAAATATGGTGAATATGATAATGATAATTATGATGGCCAAATTATGTTCGGAAACACTTTAGGCCTTAAAAGCTCCTCCATTTGTCTTACAGGTGAGGAAAACCGCCGAAAAAAAAAGTCCAGAAAATATGTCATATTGCGTCCGGGATCGTACCCTAGTCCGTTGCTTATGATGCAGCGGTGCTATCGCGAGACCACAGCGGTAGACACATTCATGTGAATTTATATTAATCAAATATTTGTTTTTAAAATAATTAAAAATATAAATTAATATTATTACCTTTCATAAAAATCCTAGAAATTTTGTTGTCCTTTTAATAATTGTAATAACTATTTTTTTTTTCCAATTTTATATTAAGAATAAGTGAATTTTTTATCAGCAAAAATATGTATCACAACTTTCATATGAGAATCTCAAGTTGCATTCGATTGCTTCATTTTTGTTTGTGTGATCTTCCTCTATTTCGATTCCTTTAAGTCTTCTTCTTCTTCATCACGGTTTAGGCTTATTTACTAGCCTGTTCCGGCTCCAAATTGCTGCTGTTTCCATCTTTTCTTTGGTCTTCCGAAACTTCTTCTTCCTCGTGGTGAATAGTTCTATGCTGCTTTTGGTATTCTATTCTCAGTCATCCTTGCCAAATCTTCTTTCCAGTTTGTTCTGTATTTCTCTATTGTTGTGTTTAATTCCTCTACTTTTAGTTGTTTTCTTATTCCTATGTTGTGTTTTTTGTCTGTTATTTGATATCCTGCTATTGGTCTGAGGAATTTAATTTCAGCAGCTTGTATTCTGGCAGAATTGTTGTGTTGTCACTGTCCACGTTTCGGATCCATAAGTAATAACAGGCACTGTCATTGTCTTGTATAACTTCATTATAGAGTCTTTCCTAGCTTTATTTTTCAAAGTTCTTTTTAATGTTCCTGTGATATAATTAAACTTATTTAGTTTGTTATTTATATCCGTTTCCGCTGTGTATGATATTTCGCAACCTAGGAAGTTATATCTTACCACTTGTTCTATTGGTTTATTTTCTAATATTATCTTTGTCCGAACTGGATGAGCGCCCTTGAAGGTCATCGTTTTTTTTTCTGATGATATTTCCATGTTGTATTTTTTTTTATATTTCATTTAGTTTATATAGCATTCTTTGTAGTTCGTCCTCTGTTTTTGCTATTAAAATCTGCTCATCTGCAAAGGCTACTGTTTTTATTACTATATTTCCTAAGTTAATTCCCCAGTCGTCATTTGCTTCCATGATCTTATCATGTCAAAATAAATGTTAAAAAGAGTGGTTGATACAGTGGAGGAAATTGGTGTAAAGCCACTTGTTAAGAGGGTTAACACAAGTTTATTTACTCTTTCTTTGGCATTTTTCTATATTAACTTAGTAGGTGATTGAGTATAAAACACACACAAATAATATCAAAATTAATTATCCATTTCCGTCCAAAAAAGTACATGAAACTGAAACCACTCTCACATATGGGTGGAAATTAGTATAAAGGCACTTTGTGTATTTCACAGATTAAACCAAAAAGACTGAGCGCTAAGTTTACAACAAAGTTCTTAAATTTAGTTGAACCTCCATTCTTTTTAATTACTTGGAAGATTCTCTTTGGCATTGACTTGATTAAGGTGTTTATTTCTTCCACTGAGATTGAAGCCCACTTTTCCTGAATAATATTTTTCTGCTCAGTAACTGTCCCAAACTGCCGTCCATTGCAATACACACGCCTTGCCGGGATCCCCCATAAGTTCTCAATCGGGTTTAAATCAGGACTTCTGACTGGCCACGTCAAAAGTGGTATTCTTTTCTTCCTGAACCACTACTTTGATATAGCAGACACGTGAATGGAAACATTATCTGGCTGAAAAATTAGATCTTCGCCAAATTTCTCATACATTCATATCAATTAGGACTCCAGAAGCTCCTAAGTGTAGGTCTCAGAATTCATCTTGGCGCGTATCCATGCTATTTTTGATCTTCCTTTAAAGCAGAATGCTGCCCAAATCATAACGCCTCCACCACCGAAGTTTCTACTCATTCTAACTTGCTCTTCAGTACGGAAGTCGTTCCAATAATGCTGAAGGTCATCAGACCCGTCCAGATTAAACTTCTTCTCATTACTGAACATTACTTTATTCCATTCTGAGGTCCAGGACATGTGTTCTTCAGCAAAAGTCATTCTAGCTTTTTTATGTGCATTGTTCAGAGGTAGTTTACTATTTTTTAATTTTAGGTTCTTGTCTTCTGACACAATTTGTGTTAGTCGTCTGGCTTTAATGACAACTTCAAATCAGCCTGGATTTGAGAAGAAAACATATTCTTACCTTTCGCTTTACGTAAAATGAGACGTTTAGTGCGCTCAAACAATTTTCTTGTCCGTCCATATTTCTCGTTTTCTTTTTTTCATATTGTGAGCCCAGTTTAACAAAATTTATCAATGACACATCTTGAAGCCCCAATTTCGTAGGTATTTGTCTATTGGAAAGGCCCATCTCCTTGAAGGCACTAACTCTTGATTTCTCTTCATTTGATAGAGGCTTTCCACGTGGCATTGTACGTACTGCTGATTTGTAACTGATGAACGATTCTCACAGACACGTCGTCTCCATGTAATTGCAGTGTTTTGTTTACATTTATGTCTCTGTAAGAGCCAGAAGTAGACCTGCCTTTATACCGATTTCCACCCCTAGGACAGCGTTTTCTTAGATTTTACGTATTATTTACATATATAATAAATACAAAATGAGGAGACCTGTATGAAATTATGTCCAAAATAATTATATGTAATCTATGACACACATACGATATTTGCGTAAATATTTCAGGTTGTTTACTACTAAAAGTTAGTGGCTTTATACCAATTTCCTCCACTGTAGTGGACAACCTTGTCTAACTCCTCCTGTTATATGTATTGGTTCCCTTTGATATATTTTTATTTTTGTTTTCTCATACATTTTCTTAATTACTGCGATCAAGTGTAGTGGAATTCCTTTTTCACTTAATATGTTCCATCCTTTTGGTCTAGACACTTTATCAAAGACCTATTCCTTTAAGTAGAAACATTAATGCTTCCTTTGTTAATCGTTTTGAATCCACATTATAATGTATGTGATCTAGACAAATTCTCTGATACGTGATATTACAGTTTTTAAGGTTTCTCTTAATGTGTATTCTCTTTTTATGCATCCTGGTTAGATCCAACAGTGGAGACAGAAACAAGCTTCCATTTCAATTTGTATTTGAAGTTTAAGATTCAGTATACTTTAAACTTGCTTTTATTGATGCTATGCAGATTTTATTGTCTAGTAAAAATAAATAAATACGGTGTAACAGTTTTTTATGACGTCGATTTGATTTTCTAAGTAAAGATAAACAGGTTAATAAAACATCCCTGACGTCACATGGCCTTACGTCAGATTTAGAATTTACAACGCAGCTCAATCTCCAAATCATATTGTAAAATTACAAGTGAATTTTGTTCTATGCCCTGAAGAAGTGTGTGACGTCACAGCAAATAACTTTCCAATAAAGCATGCTGTAGGAAGAGAAACGTGATTTCCGTTCTATAAAGTTTGCAATGAAAGTCGTTCATCTTCCTTGACTGAAAAATTGAAAGTAAGAATTATTTATGAAAATTGAATTTCATCGTAATATGACAAAATAGTCCACGTATTTTCATTAGTCAGATAGTCCATGTATTTTCATTAGTCAGATCAAAAGGATATTGCAGTGTCAACCCCCTTTCCCTCAAGTCTTAAAACTCAGTGCAGGGTTGCATAATGCATTGCGAGACAATCTCAACCCGCGCAAATCCTCATATCATACAACTTAGCACTAGATGCGATGTGGCAGCTAAGCAGTGACCATGATCTGTGTATTACCCGTTTAAGGAGTGATCGCAGTTGTTGACGGAGGGCGCTGCAGTCGTGTTTATGCAGGAATAGAACACGTGACAATGCTACCTATGAAGTACTGAGGGGAGTGGGACGTGGGACGCTGACAGTGCAGGTCTAGTAGAAAGTTTGTTAGCGGTGCACATTGCAATATGTAAATTATCCTTCTGCCTTGTGAATTAATCACTTTTCTTGGAGTCTTTTAGGCTTCTCCATACTTATACAATACAAACGTAGGTCTATAATACAAATTGTTGTATCGAACGAAATCGCTGTTCAAGAGCGAACATTGTGGTTACAATTGCTATTAAAAGGCAGCTGTGATTCTTTACCCATTGTGCACTGCCTTATTTATGACGTCACGTGTATCAACAAATACTGCTTCACGATGCGTCCGCCTGCAGAGATATTTTGAATGACGAATAATGAAAATATTGACTTACTGAACCTGTTACTCAATTTCTCTCTCTCTCTCTCTCTCTCATTTTCTCTCTCTCAAATCACTGACATATATATTTTCCGAAGATTTAATTTTGTCAGTGTTCAAGTCACTTTGCAAAATATTTCCATGTGCCCTTTCGTCATAACTTTGTTTTCTTTGCTCCATTGGTTATTAACTCTGAACGAAAACGATCGTTTTTGCCCTTTTGGGCACTTTCTAATATGTACTTTTCTTAATAAAATTACTTAAACTATAAAATAATTTCTGCAGACTAGGTACATTGTTTCAGTTTGGTTTATTTTTTCTCTATATTATTATAACGAGTGTACTTATTTTATATGTTATACATTTGATTGAAAATAATGTACCAGTAAACACAACCATGGTCTGCAAACCATTTTATTTGCAATTAATATAAAATTATAGAATATTCACCTGAAAGGTCCGTCTCCTCAACTTAATTATCATTTAACTGTAGCGCTTTCGGGACTTGTCCCATCATCGGCAGGATTCAAAACTGGTGTTTCACTGAAGATCTGGTAGAGGGGGTTGCATGTATTTGGTTCGTTTTCGTTTATCAGGCTGTCGTTGTGAGCTGCTTTCATGATTTCCATCTCTTCGAGTACGTTTATCTTCTCTGGATTATTTTCTCTGTGCATTACTGTTAGGGTGTTTTCAATATTTAACATGCGATGTCCTTCATGGATGACGTGTTTTGCATAGCTTGATTTACCTTCTGCGTGAATGAAGTCTCGAAAATGTTTTCGAAAACATTGACTAGCTGCTAAATGAATAGGCAAAAGTTATTTAAAAGCAGATAACTAAAGTTTAATGAGAGTCAAAAAACAGTCAGATATAACATTGAAATAAATAAAAGGTAGTTAGCTTAACATTGAAAATAATTTGACAAAAGAAAACAATAATCTCATTGATCATCTAACAAAACAATAATAATAATAACACATACGTACACTATTACATTCACACTAGTCCCGCCAAGGGCTAGGGTACACGATACTTGTGGCACCACCCTGGCCTAAGGGACTAATAAACCAAACAAGCTCCTCCGAGCTATCAACCTGACTCCTTTGGTTGACAAACAGATGATAATCTGACTTGTTCATCATCATCATCATCATCATCATCACTATGTATTGGAAATTGTGTCACTTCTCAAACATTCATATCCCCTCTATGTCCGTCAGGGAAACATCCATTTTTTTGGAAGTGTCCCCGACCGACTATATGGGAACTGTTCAATGGTGAACAACAACTTCCGGCTATTTTTAGGGATTTCCAACCCTCTTTAGCCCTTTTGATTTAAGTATTTCGTCGTTGATATTTAATATGTCTTGTTTGAACTTTGATAGTTCATCTTGATTGTAGTAATATATATCCCCTGCTAACGACAACTATCCGTAGTCCGGTATCAAAGGTCCAGCGGTTGGGCACACCAATCCTGCATTCAGTTTCTAGGTGAATTTCATTGATGTTCTAGTTGATTCACTGAGCCGCCAATAGGAAGACTGCCGGTAAGCGCAGCTATATTTGAGGGTTCACTAGGAGAGGGGAGTATGCGCGATAGCACACGGCGCATAAAGAAAAGGAGGAGGGTACATAAGAGAGAATTTGGCACTGTTCACTAAGATCACAGAAGAAATGGAGACGCGATGTCATATTGGTTGCGCAGTATGACGTATCGAAAACTTGATTTCGGTACAATAAAAAATATTTATTGTTTTGCAATTGTTAATAGAGGAATTTTATTTTTTTAATATGTATTTAAATATTGCAAATATTTATTCATGTATTTTCAATTCGCCCTGCAATTGTTCATTTACAAAACCTGCAATCCCCTTTAAATAACCTAAAAATAGGTTAAATTATTGTTTAAGGGTTCCCTGTGCGTAGGTGTAGCAGCTTAATATATTTTTAAAAATTCAGATATATCGTTTAGTACTTATTTAGTTCCGTAAAGAATAATTATTTTTTAGTGCAAGGTAAGTGGCATTTAAAATCGATAAGAAAAAAATAGAATAACAACAGATAACTTGTTTATTGTTTAGGCCTTAATGGAACATAAATTATCATAATATTTTATGCAGTAAGAATAAATTATTTTAATGGACATTACAACTCACTCTGCAAAATTGGTGTAATTCCCATTCCGGCGATAACTGGTTCGCTAGACAAACACTGCAATATGTAAATTGTAATACATAAATGTATATTAATGGAAGTGCTGCAGTTATTTAATTCCACTGTGAGGCCATCGCCGGTGTAGTCTGCAGTCCTTTTGTTGCTCGATAAAAGTGATGAATACGATTTCGTATCTCATGTAATAACCATCAAATGCATAATTAATAAAGTTGTTCGTTTCTGCTCAAATTTTTAGCGATGTATGAATTTTGGTGTAATTATTTATATCCCAACTCATATTGTTCTTTAATATGTGGCAGCTGAAGCTTTTTACTAAATTATTCATTTCCTATTTTAAATAACAGCATTGCAGCATGAATTAAACATGTGTTATTTTAATATAAATTAATATTATTGTAAATATTTATGATATGGATATAAGACATAATAAATAGTACATAATATTTTTGTAATTCAAATAAAAAAGCGCATATTATTTTGGTTTCACGAATTCATTCAGCTTTTGATTAATATTTTTACAAGGAAAGTGTCATCAAATTCATTTTGAAAGTTCTTAAAAACAATCTTTTAATTCGGATACTTTTTTTTTGTAACATATTCGAATATTCCCACATGTAGATATCAGATACTCGTATTTACAATAAATTATACAACTAAGCGTATGCTTTACAATGAATTATGGATTTGAAAGCAAGTTTTGGCCTCATTTTCTGACATAAAAACCACAGGTGACTAACATGACCATGAAAATGTATTCTTAGAATAAAAAAAGTTATTACATATTTGGCATCAAGGATTTCATTATATATCTTATGTCAGTATTCAAGAGAATCTAATATAGTTTTTGTTAACCTCTGTCAGTCCTCAAGGAAAACCTTATTGCAAAATATCTAATATATATAAATACATATATATATTTTTATTTATTTATTTATTTATTTATTTATTTATTTATTTATTTATTCAAATACAGTGTTATGTCCTAGGGCAGGTCTTTCACTACAATCATAGCATTCTCATGCTATGCTTTGCAGCTTTACTAGGGAATTCTAGGTGTGGTAGCTTCCTGTTGCTTTCCACATCGGGGATGATAATGCGGATCATGATAATGAATATGGCCAGATGATGTTTCGTGATAATTTGGGCCTTAAAGTTTCTTGACATTTGCCTTACAGGTGAGGAAAAACCCCGAAAAAACCTCACCTCGGAAGCTTGTTCCGATCAGGAATCCTACCTGTGACCGTTGCGTGACAAGGCAGCCCGCTACCTCCAGACAACAGCGGTTGACCTATACTGTATATATATCCATCCATAGTAATTCTGCCCGAAGGCAGGTCTTTCACTGCAATCATAACATTTTTATGCTATGCTTGCAGCTTTACTAGGGAATTATAGGTGTGGTAGCTTCCCGTTGCTTTCCACACCGGTGAAGGATGATAATGATAAGGATGATAATGATAAGGATGATGATGATGGCCATATGATTTCGGGGACCGTTTGGGCCTTAAAGTTTTCCTGACATTTGTCTTACAGGTGAGGAAAAACCCCGATAAAAACCTCACCCAGAAAAACTGCCCCGACCGGGGATCGAACCCGGGCCCGCTGCGTGACAAGACAGCACGCTACCTCGGGACCACAGCGGTGGACAGCCATAGGATAGATGGTCTAGTTATAATAAAAATGTCTTACGTAATGATTTTCATCCTCATATGGTATTTTGTGATGGCTGCATAATGGGTATTCGCAGGATCCAAATAACCTAAGCAATATCCATGTGACGGATAAGTCCGTTTCATGCCACAGTGAATTTTGAATTTTCATAATTACTTATGCGCATATATAACTTACTTTCGAGAATCGGCGTATAATACAGCTAACACATTTTCAACACTGATTACTGTATTAATTAATGTCTGGGATGTTATAATAGGGAATTTCCTTATAGGACAATCACCGATTTGCAGACAAGTTACAGGAGATTTTTTTTAAGTATCATTCATCCGACCTTATCGATGATATCCCTTATCGTGTATGAGGTTTGTTCATGATGAGACACCACCCCATACTGATCATGCAATGCATATGCATTTAAACCTGAAATTTCCAAACCGGTGAAGGGCCGTTTCGGACGCAATGCCATGGCTTGCTAGATCGCGAAGCTCTTATTTTCAAAACTGAGTAATAAAAAACTATTCTAACTAAAGAAAACACATCATCAAAATCTTACGTTACGTCACGACAGGTGACTTGAGTTGATGGGGTAGTTTGTCTGCTATTAGCACCGCCGCAATCGTATTTTCCCTTAATGAAGGAAAAGAGTACGCTGGCAGGAATTCTATGTTTATTTTGATATATTTCAAAACTTTCTAGAACAAAGAAATTTACAATTATTGATCGATGAAATCAGCTGGAGATTATTTATGTCAGTAACATGATCGTTGTGAAATATTTGTTGGACAATGCTAGTTTATCGATTATGTTGAATCTAAAATTTGCTCTTTAAATTTGTAGAAATATACCTTCTTGTTTGCCCAGTACGTACATTTTTAATCACAATTCTATTAACCAATTTCGTATATCCCGGATTTTCCGTCGGATTTATTTTATCTTTTAGATAGTCAAGAAGAAGAATGGTTGAAGGGGCAGGGACAGGATGAACAGTTTTATCCTCCGTTAGCAAGAATTTCCCAGACTATTTAAGCTCGATCCCGAAGTGAAAACGGCTCTATGACCCAATCTTTTAAATATTTTACTCAAACATACGATCAAATAGGGAGCATAAGGAATATTCACAAAATAAATCATCATCTTCTTCTTCATTTGTGCTACGGTCCTTTTAGTCTGACCTTAATCTCCCTTTTATACAGCCTTCCATTCACTTCGATCACTTGTTTTAGATTTACAGGTTTTAATTCCAGCCTGTTTTAGATCATTCTGTACATCACTATACTTTCTCAACCTAAGTTTACCAATCCTTCTTTTAAGTGGCTAGGAACAGTCATTTTTCCGTCTCATTGTCCGATTTCTGTTGCCAAGTCGTTTTGATTCAATATCAGTCTGGCTGTTTTCTTTAGGCTTCTCAACATTTTTTTTTACGGATGCAGAGTTGTCAGCCCTGCGACACAACTCCCAACCCTGAGGACCAGGGTATCTCATTTCGTCCGGATCATCACCTTTGACCTGTCCGGCAATGGAGGCCCTAGCAGTAGCCCTATCTTATCAGCTGCAAAACGGTAAGTCTTACATTAACTGCTGAATAAATTTAATCTTTCGATCTAATTTATTAACAATACCTTCATCAAAACCATTACATCTAGCCACAATTTTGATAATTTCTAGTTCTTTGCAATACCGATCTATTCTTCGGGGTATATACATTTGATATGTTCCAATGCCAAAATGAAATAGGAGTATGGATTGGTGTGAGATGTTTTCAAAATAGGGATTGGTTTAAATCTAACTATTAAGAACTCTTCAACTATGTTTATAAAATTTACAATGTACAACATTTTCGGCAAATAGTGACAAATACTTTAACACTACCGTAGAGGCTTTTTGAAACGAGTGTGTACTGGCATTATAATATTAAGATACTAGTTTCATGATTTTCGTAATTTTCATATGAGCGTTCTTAACTGTCATTGTAGCCAAAATACATGCGACTGCTTTTGTTCGTGCAAGCTAAATGTCTAAGTGATATTTTGCCCTATTAATCAAAAGTATGGCCATGAGTGCATTTTTATAATTTTCACTATTCTATGTCGCAATTAATTATTTTTACAGGATTTTGGTTTCAAGATTTTAACTTCAAAACGAAGCATTAAAACACGAAATTAGTTTAATTTATTAGATTATTAAAATTAATTTTCTTTGACTTTAGCGGCAATAAATTATCTGTAACATTGATTGCTTCTGGCGCAATTTCCGGCGGTGTTAGTGATTCGCAATCATTGTCACTTTCATAACTCATGCCTGCCATTTTGGATTACTGTTTTAAAGCTTGTTGCACAATCGATATTTATGTATATCGAATATACTTAGTTGGAAATCAACAGTTGACAGCACTTTTATGTATTTTTTAAGGTGTATTATTTAAGATACGTCATATGTAGGCCGTAATTTTAAAAAAAACCTCCATGGCGCGACAGGTCTATAGGGCCCTTGATGTACTAGCCGACTTACGACCTCACATCTACATGTATTAATCACTGATCATCCTGCCAGGGGTGACATTTAGTCAGAATGTCGGGTTACGAAGTCGTTATAGCCGGTTTTCGCAATCTGGAGCCTCTACTTATCGTAACTATCAACACTTTTGAAATTCAAATTGAAGCACCGTTGAGGTTATGTAATAAGATGCTAATTATATAATTTTTACCTGATAAATCAGTCGTCCTCAACTAAATTATTAAACTTCATCAAGTTATTCTAATATGGAGGCCTTTCGAAAACAATGTTTCATCTTCTGCGTTAACCAGTTAAAACGCAGAAGATGAAACATTGTTTTTGAAAGGCCTCCATATTAGAATAACTTGAAGAAGTTTAATAATTTAGTTGAGGACGACTGATTTACCAGGTAAATATTATATAATTAACATCTTATTGTAGCTACCCAAATTCCTCATGGTGCTGGGTGGGCACCGGTCCCAAACTGGCCGAAATTCCATGAGAAAATTTCTTCCCCCATGGAATCCCATAGCTCTGCGTCAAGGCCTCTAGCTTTAGCCGCTCGGCTACGGCACGGGGCAGGCCGTAATTAAGGCACTATAATATGGTCGAAAAAAATTAATTTTGAAATAATTTTAATAAGTTTTTTATAGTCGCATTTCATACAATCCCTAATTAAAGTCTGAGGCCATACCACTCCATCCTACACCCCTATTTAATTTCAATATTAGATAATGAGCATAAATTTTAATAAAAGATACTCGGAATAGTTTTTGAGTTCCTTATCTCAAATCGTTTGTCTTCAACGCCTCTATAAACAGGTAAATTTCTTCGGTTTAATTTATTTACACTCTGTAATATAAATAATCAGGGAGAGACAGACTAAACATACGACTAGCAAGTTTATTATTCCTTTACACTGTAAGAGGTAAAGTACTGTGGAAACGAACAACAACAAAACATGAAGTATGTGAAAAGATTCCATCCGAGCTACATATTGTTCCTTTATGCACCACTCAGTGATTATTATGGTATGCTTACTTAAAAAAAATAAACGTGAAGATACAAGAACAGAATTAAAAGTATTTAAATTACCAGATAAAATAGGCTTACAAAATTCTGCAGGTAGGACTAATTGGAAAACACCTACGAAGGATGGCAAGCGGCAGAATTCCAAATTTATTTTAAAATTATCAACTTCCATGAACTCAGCAGCTATGATACTTGGGACCGGAACGAACCAATAAGGTTTAATCTTCGTAAGAAGAAGATCAACTTGCAAAAAAAGAAAAATCGGTAGATCATGTCTTTGATGGAAAAAATAAGCATGGCTTTCGAGAAGCGGAACGGGTCCCATGGCCCATATCTTGAAGCTGATGTTGGTACGCCTGCTTAATTATAGGAACTTTCCTGCAATATTTCTATAAATACGAGTACATCGAAAGTATCGTATTTTTAAATTATCGTAACAAGATAATATTGTATATTATACGCTACAATCCACATTTATCTACTTTTTTTTTGTAAAAGAGATTAAATGAATATATCATATTAATTTGGTGTAAAGTAAAGTAAAGTAAAGTGATCCCACAACAGACCCGGAGGCCCTTGGGGTAGTAGGAGGTTAAGGCTCCCACTTTTTCTAGACAATCAGCACTTTATGTCAGCCGGGTTGTCAGCCCTGCGTGACGACCGCCTTTACCCCCAGAACAAGCGTCTGGTACTCATTTCCGTTAGAGGCTGAGTCGACCCCAGGGCCATAGTGCCGCCAGAGGGTTTGGGTCAGTTTAAAAATCCTGACCCCAACGGGACTTGAACCCTCGACCCTCCGGCTTGTAGCTCAGTGCCTTAACCACTACGCTACGGCGTGCCCCCGAAGTAAAGTGATCCCACAACAGGCCCGGAGGCCCTTGGGGTAGTAGGAAGGTTAAGGCTCCCACTTTTTCTAGACAATCGGCACTTTACGTCAGCCGGGTTGTCAGCCCTGCGTGACGGCCGCCTTTACCCCCAGAACAAGCGTCTGGTACTCATTTCCGTTAGAGGCTGAGTCGACCCCAGGGCCATAGTGCCGCCAGAGGGTTTGGGTCAGTTTAAAAATCCTGACCCCAACGGGACTTGAACCCTCGACCCTCCGGCTTGTAGCTCAGTGCCTTAACCACTACGCTACGGCGTGCCCCAGATCAATTCCATGTAGCATGCCAGGAGCCAACACGAAGTTTGTAATGGAATGGTAACTAGGAAGTTTGTTATTTACAAACTCGTACAATAGTTGATGAATATTGTAATATTCCTCAAGACGTTTGAGAATCAGTTACTGAAATCGAAGACAAATTATTACCTACAAATTCAATGACAGACTAATCACAAATTTATGTTTCATTATGTTCATTTTTGTAGTTCGAATTTTGCTCACTGTCAATAGCAGAAGTTATGTAAACTGAAAACGTTACCAACGTACTCTTGGAATTAAATGTTCATAATTATGAAATGGGGGCAACAACTAAACGATGAGAATAATGATGACAGTAATAATAAAAATAAATAGGCCTAATAAATAATAATAATAGGGGCACGCCGTAGCGTAGTGGTTAAGGCATTGCGCTACAAAGCGGAAGGTTGAGGGTTCGAGTCCCGGTGGGGTCAGGATTTTTAAACTGATCCAAACCTTCTGGTGGTATCACGTCCCTGGGGTCGACTCAGCCTCTAACGGAAATGAGTACCAGGCGCTTGTTCTGGGGGTAAAGGCGGCCGTCACACAGGTCTGACAACCCGGCTGACGTCAAGTGCCGATTGTCTAGAAAAAGTGGGAGCCTTACTACCCCAAGGATCTCCTATGGCCTGTAGTGTGATCACTTTTACTTTTAGTAGTAATAATAATAATAATAATAATAATAATAATAATAATAATAGGTTAATCTCAATATCAATAACACAATTATTACTTTCCACTCTGTTCTTACAGCGATTCGTTCTATCGGGGGAGGATGTTTTAAACTTGGACCACATAAATCTATGTACCGTTTAAAGAGTTTCCCCGAATGAGGGATCAGCTCGATTCGTTGCTACTTCCAAGACAGCACATACATTTATAAGACAATGCACACCATTCTTTCATACTCATACTGAACAAGGTCAATATGATAGGATGATTATTATGGGCAAATGGAGTTTGGGGACTTTTTGGGACTTAGTTTTCCCACCTTTGTCTTAGATGTGAGTAAATATTCCGGGAAAAAATCATTGTGGAAACTTGACCCGGCCATGTAAAGACTAAAGACATTACCCCGTGATATCATAGTTATGGACAATAATAATAATAATAATAATAATAATAATAATAATAATAATAATAATAATAATAATAATAATAATAATTTTTTATTATTCCGGCTTTTACAATGAATATACATTTTTCCGATACCCATGTTCACAGTTAACTACACATTTGTTTCAACACATTTTTCCATTCTTGTCTGTTCATCCATATATCTTCTTCTATTTCCCATTCCCTCTTAGTTTCATTGATTCCCTGAATCAACGTAATATTTGGTCTACCCTTCTTTTAATAATAATAATAATAATAATAATAATAATAATAATAATAATAATAATAATAATAATAATAATAATAAAATTTATTTTTTTATAAACAGGTTTAGAGTGTAATAAAACATCTTCTTATGATCAAAGCTTTATAAATGTTTATCTTCTTTCTCTATTCTTCTCTATCTTCCCATTCTAATTCTTCCAGATTTACTCGTATCTCCTTCATACCTTTTCTTATATCATACATCCATTTAAATCTAGGTCGACCTTTCGTTCCTTTTCCAAGTGGAATCAATTCTAAACATTGTCTATAGTCTGTCCGTAGAATCTGTAGAAAAGCTGTTCGAAATAAGCCATCTACACAGGAGGCGAGTAAACATGCACAGCCAATGAGGCCGTGGAAGGAAGTTCAGGAGGGAAAACATGGCGTGACGTTACTCATTTCGCTCTTCAGCTTCAAGCGAGAAATATGTCTAATCGGAAAGCTTGCGAATTTCTCTACACATTCACGGACATATATAATAATAATAATAATAATAATAATAATAATAATAATAACGCAGAATTAGGCTACTGCATTGAAATGAGCGTTGTTATGAACGTTTGTGAAGAGGATGACTAGCTAAGTCATAAAGGGTCGGATAACTCTGGACCTAAAACAAATAAAGATGCATTATTGTAGTTTCATTTTTGATAAATTTAATACATACTGAAAAAAAAAGTTACTCAATGTGAATAGAATAAGGTTTATAACAACAGAGTTTAGATAGGTCTGCAATGTTTACGTTTATATCATGAAGATTCTGTTTCCATAACTGTATATATCTGTAGGGGGAATCTTGTTGGAGTGATGTCAGGAGTCGGGTGAGCGTGTTCAGACAAAAGTACTACATACACTTTCAAAACATACTATTACCTTATTCAAAACATTAAATCCGGATGTGGCGGCTTGAAGGCAACATTCTGGATTTATGTGCCCACTGTCCACACGATTTCTTCACTGCAGTTGTACTAGCTACCCCACCTGGTTTGTTTTCGTTCGTTTCCTCCTTAGAGCATATAAACGTGCCCTAATTTGTTTACAAAATATAAGTAGCGAAACCCTATATCAGTTCAATGCAAAGTTACGTGACAATTTTTTCCACTACGAATGTAAACAAGAATTGATCAATTCATACAAAAAGTGTAGTTACAGTAAATAAGAATCTAAATATAGGCACAGGCGCCGTGCCGTAGCCAAGTGGTTAAGGCAAAAAAAGCCATGCCGCAGAGCTACGGGACTTGCGCTAGTTCAAGTCCCCATGGGGGAAGAAATTTTCTCATGGGATTTCGGCCAGTATGGGACCGGTGCCCACCCAGCATCGTGTGGCATTTGGTTAACTACAATAAGTAGCGGATCCAGGTTGAGAAGACCAGCTATAACGGCTGGGGGACCCTTCATGCTGATCACATATCAGCCCTGCACGGGCTAGATAATCGTTTACCTCTGTGATTAACACATGTGGATGTGAGGACAGCAGCCGGTTGGTAGGCCAAGTAGGCCAAATAGGCCTGTTGTGCTTGGAGTTTTTTTATATAGGCATAGTCTGATGAAGATAGGAAATTATAAACTAAACTCCATGGCACAACAGGCTTACAAGGCACTTGACTACCAGCCTCATGCTGGCCTCACATCTACATGCATTCACCACAGAGGTAAACAACCATACAGCCAATGTATGTGTGACATGTGGTCAGCATATCGGGTTCCCATCCGTTATAGCTGGTTTTCTCAACCTGGAGCTGCTACTTATTGTAACTTCGAAATTCCTCAAGATGCTGGGTGGACACCGATCCCATACTGGCCGAAATTCAATGAGAAAATTAATTTCCCCATAGGGACCAGAACCAGCGCAAGTCCTATAGCTCTGCGCCAAGGTATCCTACTTAAACCACTCGGCTACGACGCGCGACATAGGAAAAGATATGAATTATAAATTCAATAGTCAACACTAACATATGAAATATCACTCATAAAAGTATATAATTACAGGTAGCACAATAAATCGGAATTGTAGCTAGCGCATGCCGTAGCGTACATGGTTAAGACAATACGCTGCAAACCGGAAGGTCGAGGGTTCGAGTCCCGGTGAGGTCAGGATTGTTAAACTGATCCAAACCTTTTGGTGGCACCATGGCCTTGTGGTCGACCTCTATCGGAAATGAAGACCAGACGCTTGTTCGTGGGGTAAAGGCGATCGTCATGCAGGGCTGACAACCCGGCTGACATCAGATACCGATTGTCTAGAAACAGCGGGAGCCTTAACCTCCAACTACCCTAAGGGTCTCCTATGGTCTGTAGTGAGATCATATAATATATAATATAAATTGATATTTAGTGGAAAAAAGTTCACACTTCACTGTTTGTAAATTTCTAGAAATTTTATTTGTATCATCATGTCTACGTCCATTGCTGTGATCTCGAGATAGCGTGCTGCCTTGTCACGCAGAGGGCCCAGGTTTGATTCCCGGTCGCGACAGGCTCCTGGGTGAGGTTTTTGTCGGGGTTTTTCCTCGCCTGTAAGACAAATGTTAGGAAGCCTATGACCCAACGGACCCCGAAAATCATCCGGCCATCATCACCATCCTTATCATTATCACCATCAACCTTCACCGGTGTGGAAATCAACGGGAAACTCCCACACCTATAATTCCCTAGTAAAGCTGTAGTGAAAGACCTGCGCTTGGGCAGAACACTATAGGATAAAATATAGGCATAAAACCTAAAATTTGAGTTTTAAGGATGACTCAGGGTGATTATTATTTAAAACAATTTCATATGTGACATAGATTTCACGGCAAAACTTGTGTTTTATAATGTACTGTGAATTGGAACCGGGAATTTTGACTTTTTTTTCAGATAATAGAGTCACAAGACGATTATGAAACAGAATGTTTACGACAAATATATTATGTATTTGATATAAAATATTGCGTTAAATACTGGCATAGAAGTTAAAGAATTTTTATTAGATACGGATTTTAAAGATTTCGTTAGAGCTAATATAGTAGCTGTAATATTGAAATTTAAATACGCAGGCTTGCCATACATGATTCAAAATGAGTCATTCCATGCTACATTATAATATTTATATTGGCGAAAGTTTCATATGTAAAGGATTCGAGAACTGTGTTTCACATTCATTTCAATAACGTAAGCATATGGAATTTGTCACAATGTGAAATAAAATACTTCGTCTTCTTCGATTTTCTCATTAAAAAATCACAGGAAATATTGTATTTAATAAATAGGATCTTATTGGTGATAAAATTATATTACACAAAGTCAATAAATACTCAAATCACCAATTTAAAATAATAAAAGTCAACGCGTTTCGGTTAGCGACGCTACTATTATCAAGACTTAATATGGACTAAAGGCAAACGAACTGAAATGTGTAAACTGAAAATCAAATAAAAAACATACTAAGTCACATGACATAATTGATTTTAAATAATTTGACAATATAGAACTAATCCTCCTCTATTTTAATTAACGAAAACAGGGCGCTGACTGGAATACGGCCCCTATCGTTATTCATAAGTTTATCTTTGATTTTATACATTTCTAAACTTTCAAGGACGTCGACCTTTTAAATTAGTGATTTGGGTTTTTATTGATTTTGTGTAATAGGAAATATGTAAAATATACTAATTTGTATTTCAGGTTTTTCTTTCCGTTTTAGGTATTCTATATAATTCCGAGGCATTTTATAAAATGGCTACCTTTGATCTCTGCCATTAAAAATAATACATTAAGTGGAGTATAAAACTATCTTTCGATAGAAAATGTGTGTATTTGGTTTAAAAATAGGGCCTATATGAATCATGTTGTGATTTCCATTAGCCCAAAGTCTAACACGTCAAATTACATATTCTATATAATTCCGAAGTATTTTATGGCTACCTTTGATCTCTGTCATTAAAAATAATGCAATAAGTGGAGTAGAAAACTAACTTTCGATAGAAAAATGTATGTGTTTGTTTTAAAAATAGAGCATATGTGAATCATGTTGCGATTTTCATTAGCCCAAAGTCTAACACGTCAAAATTACATAGTCTATTTAATTCCTAGGTATTTTATAAAATGGCTACCTTTAAAATTTATCAATAAAAATAATACATTAATCGGAGTATAAAACTATCTTCCGATATAAAATGTATATATTTGTTTTTAAAAATAGGGCCTACGTGACTCATGTGTGACTTTCATTAGCCCAAAGTCTAACATGTCAAAAGATAGCGCAGGATTCACTATCTTCGGTCTATGCAGTGATTGCAGTAGATATTAGGGTAGAGGACTCAGTCAGTGAGTGAAGGGGGATAGATTTCTGCTGGGGGATGAATTCCAATGATAAAATTTTGAATTGCGAGAGCGAAGAGGGATTTGTTAGGTAGAATATATTATTCTCTATCCCTCTCTTTCTCTCTCTATTCCTGTCTCTCTCTTGATCTCACCACCCCCAACACTAGCTATACATAGTACACATTCATTTCCATCCCCTCTATCATACAAATACAGCTTCACGTGCGAGTTTTTGGTGGTCTTGTTTTATTCGTGTTTCATATTGGCGTGAATATAATATTCACAACACAACCTCCTATCTGTGGGAAAGTGGAATATTACACCAACATAAATAAATCTCATTTGTACTGTATATATAGCATTGAGGTGTTTGCATTTCGAATTCAAAATAAAGCGCAAGTTTTAACTTCCCATTCGATATCTAATGCACTGTGTTTTTGTTTGTGTTTTTTTTTCTGATTCTTGTACTTTGACATTTTAAGATTAATATTCTGAAGTTTCAAGTCTCAAATGCACCGATAAGTGTCCTTTAAAAATGAATATTTAAGTATCTACAGCCATTAAATGGTTATGCCACTTCTCTTGCTGCACTAGGTATAATTTTTCAACTCTAGTTTGCTGGAAGACCTCATATTAGATTTATAGATATATCCAATATAATGAAGAGGATTGTTCACTCTTTCGGTTGGTATCCGTGATTCCAACAGGAAGTGTTAGTGTTTGAAGAGGAAGCACATGCTTAATAGAATTCTTGTTTGATTTTTAGTTGATATATAAATCATGTATCGTCTGCTTATTCATAACAGTGACTTTATGACAAATGTGGTCGAACGATGGCAATGGTGTCTAGAAAGAAATTCAAGAGTTGGTTTGCAAAAGAAACTCAATGGTGTATAGAAAGAAATTCAAGAGTTGGTTTGCAAAAGAAACTGTAAGGATAACAAGAAATGGAGAATAATCTGCAAAATTATATAGTCAACGTCAAAGTGAAAAGCCCTGCGACCAGCTATTAAAATAGCAGGTGGTGAGCATTTCTTCGGCCCACTGTGTGTGTGAGCCCCCGGGTTCCAAGACATTGTCCATTTGCCTCGGCTAGTTGATAGTAATAAGCAGGGAACGGAAGTTCATGCATTTGCATATTTGTTTTCTCTCGTTGTGCAAATATGCCGAAATATTATCTACACGAATCGCAAATTTCTGAATACAATAATATTGTTTTTATTGTGCATAAAAGTGCATATTTTACCTTTATTTATAAATGCATCATATTTTAACATTTATGCAGGGAAGCTGCATATTTAGTATATTTTTGGTATATTTATTTGTCTTTTTTTCAAATATTGAAATATTTTAAAATTTTAACATTTCATTAATTTAAATTAAATAGTTAATTAAAAGAGGTAACGTAGTAAACATGATTAATTTATGTTTATGAATTTTGTTTAACGATGAATGGCACACCCATTGGGAGCCCCTCAAGTTTTCGTGAGGTGGCATCAATTTTTCACACGGTCAGTAGGTGAATTCCCGTATGTATTCCACGTGCAGCGAAGGTCAACAGTAACGCGGCTAATGCATCGGACTCACGAGCAGTTGTGTCTTCGTTCATTGAACAAGTGTCTAGTTTTGTGTTGTGTGGTGAAGTAGATGTAAACTGTTAAGGGGGCTTTCTATACTGCTATTAAATCATGCCCAAAAGTTAAATTAAGTAATTCAGGTAGACTTCAATCATTTGTAATTAAATTTCGTAACGAGTTTATTTCCACGGATAATAGAATTTTATTTTGTAAAGCATGTGAGAAAAAAGTAGGCAGTGAAGAAACGGTTTCAAGTGTTGCAGCATAGGTATAACACATCCAAACATAAGGAATTAGTAATTAAAAAACGTGAAACGGGAAAATAATCCAAAGCAAAAAACAACTTGCGGAGTGTTTAGGTAGTAGGTTAACTCAGTTTTCTTCAGACTTGTGTGAGGTTTTATAGCATGCGATATTCCTCTCTTTAAACTCAATAATCCAACGCCTAAGAAATTTTCTTCAGAAATGCACCAACGAACATGTACCAGATGAAAGTACTTTACGAAAAACACATGTAAGCCAGTGTTACAACAGTGTAATATCAAATATTCAGAATACTCTTAGGAATCAATTTGTATGGATTAGTGTTGACGAAACGAGGGATTGTGAAGGTCGTTACATAGCAAATTTTATAGTTGGAGCCCTTTGTAAAGAAAATCCCACAACTCCGTATCTTCTGAATGTTGCAGTGTTAGAAGTTACTAACAATGCAAAAATTACTCGGTTTGTTATTGATTCGCTGAAACTATTGTGGCCTGATGGCATTAAGTACGATAATGTGCTCCTCTTGATAACGGATTCTGCTAGTTATATGACAAAATCAGGTACAACACTGAAAGGTATTTTCGCACATATGATTCACTTAACACGTCTTGCACACGGCCTTCATCGTATATCAGATACTATTCGAACATGTTATCCTTTAGTGGACAAGCTAGTGTCGTCTGTGTTAAGAAGGTGTTTAAGAAAGCTCCGTCCAGAGTTCAAAAGTTCAGAACAATAGCGCCTGACGTTCCCCTCCCACCACAGCCAATTTTAACCCGTTGGGGCACATGGCTGGAAGCTGCTCTGTACTATTCAGAACATTTTTCTAAAATTAAAGAAATTATAAATATTTTTGACTCAAGTGAAGCAGCATCTATCGAATTAGCACAGAAAACTGTATCGGACAATGAATTAAAAAACGACCTTGTATTCATATCATCTCATTTTCATTTTATTCCTAAAGCAATTAGGTCATTGGAAGCAGTTGGTATTCCTTTACTGCAGTCTTTAGCAGATTTCGATACAACGATCTCCAGTTTAATATCAGTTCCGGGAAATGTAGGAGATATAGTGAAAGAAAAAACAGAAAATATTATTTCCAAAAACCCTGGCTATTATAAACTTGTAGAAAGTCGAGATATTCTCGAAGGAAAAACACCAAACAAACCAACAAAGTTATCTATAGAACAGCTCACAGTTTTTTTGCAAGCCCCTCTTACTTCTTGCGACGTAGAACGAAGTTTTTTGCGTTACAAAGCTATGCTGAGAGACAACAGGCGAAGATTTACTACAGAAAACATACGTCACTGGTTAGTTGTGAACTGCAACAGTAGTAATGGAGCATTCAGCAATGAGGCAAGCACTTCAAAATCCAGAGACTAAACGTAAGTTATCTATAAACCTATAACGTATTATTGTGTTAAAATAATCTCAGATGCATATTTTTTTTGATATTTACTAATTTTTACAGCATATTTTGTGGCATATTTAGCTACTTTTTACGGCATAAATGCATACATATTCTTCATGTTTTTAGGGCATGAACTTCCGTTCCCTGGTAATAAGTTCGATGTGTGTTATGATATGAGTGGCTGATGACCAGCAGTAGATAATCCCTGGCTCCGTTTCTTATATTTTATTTTGTTTACTTTTAATGCTTTTCATTTTATTATATTATTTTTCGCGATTGAGCGTGTAATTTGGTGAGCAACTGTTTTCCGTCAAGTAGCTATGTGAGAATAACTTGAGCGTGGATTGGGTTGGGAAGGTGACCGGTCCTTCCCTTACTATATATTCGCGATATAAGTGTTTATATGAATATTTTTTATTATTGAAGTTCATTTATATTGCGATGTAATATATTAAATCTTATTAATAGTGTTATCGGCCGGGGTGGACTAGTGGTGATGCTCCTTGCCTCTGGTCCCGAGGGTCATCGGGTTCAAACCCGGCCGTGGTCGATGGATTTTTTAGGACGGAAAAATCCAAGGAGCAAGTCCTCCGGGAGGGACTTTAAGCCGTGGGTCCCGAGTCTGAAGATTTTCAGGCTCGTAAAAAATCTTTAAGCCTGAATGAAAAGGCTTCTAAGCAAAATTTACCGAATTTTCCCGTCCTAGTACTACCTTATTTTCCTAGATGTCAGTATTAGGCGGAACGCTGACCACGGACCACTAAAAATGACATCTATACGAAAACAAGTGTAACTAAATTAGTATGGTTCAAATTCTTCCCTGTAGGGAGAGAGCGCCTAAATCTCTGTAAAGGGAAAACATAGGCTTACAATACAATACAAATTAATATTGTTATTTTTTACTTTTTAATGTCTACATTACCAGAAAAAACTACAAGAATAAACGAAAATTCTGGGTTTAAATCTTAAAGCTGATCAAATTGGCATGTTTTCTTCTTTTTATTTTTCTTAGTACATCAGTTAGTTTAGATTGGTCATGTCAATATAATGAAGGAAGGTAGACTCCCTAATAAGGTATTAAGGTGGATACTATATCAAAGAATATATCAAGGTCGCCCACAACACAACTGGAGTGACAAAGCAATGACGACTAGATACTTTCATATTGCAGAATTCCGAATAGTGAAAGATAAGCGACTTGGGACAGAGAGACGGCTACAACTGTAACAACCGCGATGCGAAGAAGAATATCTAAGCCTAAAACATCCTGACATCGCTCAGAGCTATGGGAAGTGCGCTAGTTGGAGTTCCTCATAGGGCGTAACTGGTGCTTAGCAAACATCGGTAGTAATTTAGGTAACAACGGTAAGTGCTAACTCCAAGTTGAGAAAATCAGCTATAACTACATAGCATCCCTATTTTGGCTGTATGTTCATTTACATTTGTGACTGACACATGTTGATGCAATAGGCCTAGTTGTTTCATAAGTTAAGGTATTTTAAATAATTTGCGATACGATAATATTATAATTGAATCAGTCATTTCGAAAAGGATCACCTACAGCTGATCAAATTTTACAGGAGAGTAAAAAACTAATTCAACTTGTTCAGGATAAAACACTGAATCTGAAATTGCTACTGAATAAAGTGAGAAAGTGGTAAAGGAATGGTGTAGTTGATCCATTTTCACACGGAAACGATGGAAGTAGGTATCAAAACATGGGATAATGAAACAAGCGAATTTCAGAAAAATTGGAGATGATCCCTTTTCGAAATGATTGATTCAATTGCGGAAGAACTAAACTGTTAGTAGAATCAAATTGGAAAATATTCTAATTGAAACTTTACTTTTGTATTTTGATTTATTGATAATTCCTAATTACCTTTTTATTGCATTTAAGTCAATGTAGGCCAACGTATCACATTACTCAAACTTGGGTTATATTTTTCAAATCAATCCAAAGATAAAAACTGCCTCTAATACTTTCATTTCACGAAACACTCGGGCGAGATTAAGTTCACCATCGTCACATTTTGACATCACTACTGGAACTATGTTTAACTAAATTTAATGGGGGGACCTAAACTTTAACTGTCTGTAGTTCTGAGCGTTTTGGCTACGTTAATTGTAGACAGGAGTAGAATGTACAATGTTGAGGATCGCTGAGTTGTGACATCTAAAAACATTGTCAATAACATCGACCTTCGAAATCAAAAAGTTGGGCGACCGCTCTGAATTAGAGTTTAATATCGGGCAAAATCGATGGAATGTTTCAGGTGAAGAAAACTCTAGCATTTTTCCTCCTGTGAATGGGATATTTAAATTGGTTAGTCTCGTACACATAAATGTGTGACAAGTTACAGAACGTTCGGATATGCAAGGCACATCTTTGGTAAAATACCATTATGTGAGGACGCATTCTCTGGATCGTCATTGTTAGGCCTACTATAGGCCTAATGCGATTGTATTGATGATAATAAGCAAATTAAAAGCATTATTTCTCACTCTCTGAAATTTATATTAAAAGGTTTGAAAATGAGATTTTACGAATTCGTAAAATATTTTCAAAACTTGCAATGTAGGTCTACATAATTCTATTTCGCATTATGTCCATTTCATATAATTATTTATTAAATAAATATTAACGCTACTGTATTATGTATATGTATGTATATATATCCATATCCATCCATAGTAATTCTGCCCGAGGGCAGGTCTTTCACTGCAATAATAGCATTTTCATGCTATGCTTTGCAGCTTTACTAGGGAATTGTAGGAGTGGTAGCTTCCCGTTGCTTTCCACACCGCTCAAGGATGATAATGATAAGGATGATGATGGTGATGATGGCCATATGATTTCGGGGACCGTTTGGGCATTAAACGTTTCCTGACATTTGTCTTACAGATGAGGAAAAACGCCGATGAAAACCTCGCCCAGAAAAACTGTCCCGACGGGGATCAAACCCGGGTCCGCTGCGTGACAAGGCAGCACGCTACCTCGAGACCACAGCGGTAGATATATACCTCATACGTTCCTCATGGAGACATGGGTCCTGCCATAGCGGGGATTTATTGACCAAGCTAATTTAGTTATTCTTGTTTCCCTATACTGTAGCTGTCAGTGGGTGACATGTGGACAGCACATCGCCTCAATGAGAAATCTAGAAGGCAATTAAGGTATTATTTGGATGGGGAAGATCAGTTAAATTTTGTTGAGAGTCGCTAATTTAGGCTTGAGGTTCTTTTACGAGCCGGCAAATCTTCAGACTCGGGGTCCAGAGCTTAAATTCCCTCCTGCAGGACCTATCCTTGGAACATAATAATGGATACGTATTACCTATTGCAAATTATACTAAACTAAACAACCCCCCCTAAATATTCTCACATAAAATTAGTCGTATGGAATGTTTAGGTTATTAGAGCTATTTCAAGATAATATACGAAAACAAGCAATAAATCTAAATATATTCGAACACAGATTGTCCATTGCATCTAGGCCTATTTTATTTTTACTTGTAACAAGCAAATTAATGTTGTTTCAATCAGCATTGCTAGTTGAAAAAGAAATCCAGATTGCCTTTGCATCGAGCTAATCACTCATGCGAAGAGGTTCTTCATGTCTTTTTATGGTCAAAAAGTAAGGATGTAGGCCCGAATTGTCATTTCTAGTACTTTAATATTGAACTCGGGTGGGACGTTCTCCAGTAGTTAACAACTACAATTATCACCATTTATGATACTTTAAATCCCATTGGATATTCATTTCCATCCATGCGTCGATTATTGCTTCTCAGAATTTACTGAATGGTTTTCCTACTGGGTTATTAGGAATTCCCATGTATTTGTATTACTATATTCCATAATTATTTCTAGGAACATAACAAATTATATGAATTCCTATCCTTATATAGTAAGTGGACAGTTTATTGTAACTTATATGAAAAGCAAGTTTTTTATCTACGTTTACGTTACTAGTCCATATTCATTCAGGCGTGTAATAGAGCAGTCGCCTTATTATATTAGCTTAATATGTTCCTCCATCCATCCATAGTAATTCTGCCCGAGGGCAGGTCTTTCACTGCAATCATAGCATTTTCATGCTATGCTTTGCAGCTTTATTAGGGGATTATAGGTGTGGTAGCTTCCCGTTGCTTTCCACACCGGTGAAGGATGATGATGATAATGATAAGGATGATGATGATGGCCGGATGATTTTCGGGGACCGTTGGGTCCTAAGCTTCCTGACATTTGTCTTACAGGTGAGGAAAAACCCCGAAAAAACCTCACCCAGGAGCCTGTCCCAACCGGGAATCGAGCCCCGGCCCACTGCGTGACAAGGCAGTAGCGACCTAGACCACAGCGGTGGACAATATGTTCCTAATGTTTATTATTGTCAAAATTCAATTTACGTAAATATTATATTTATGATTAACATACTATCATATTCATATTCCTTATCTTTTAGGATTTATTTGATACTAAATACGACTGTGTTTGTTATTTTCAATACATTTTTAATATGTATTAATGATTTTATTTTCTTATCAATTTACTTTGAGATTGATTATATCAAAATATGTATTTTCTTGTCATATAAACTGTCATGAATAATATACCTACTCGCATCTAGAATGATAATTTTAAATCTGGAGTTCTGTCAAGACAAGAAAAATAGGCATGATTAAAACATGATTAAAAATTGATTTTTAATTAATCTTACTTACTCACTTACTCACTGGCACTATCGAACCCGTAGGTTCATGGCCGCGCGGACATAAGCTCTCCATACACCTCTATCCTGAGCTAATGCTTTCCAATCATTCCCTGTATAATCTACTTCCCTCAAATCATAGTTAATGTTATTCTCCCACCTCATTCTTGGTCTACCAACTGGGCGTTTTCCCTCTGGTTTTCCTACAAGAAGATTCCATGCAAGTCTTTAATTCCCCATACGTCCGGCATGTGTAACACTATCGGCAGCAATGCTACCGTCGGCATAGCTCTCAGGATCATTTAAGCACGCAAGCCACTCCACCACGACAAGGTAAACATACCATGGAGGGGTAATCATCATTAACTTATTCGTCATGTTTGTGAATGGTGTGTTTCGCCTTTTGTTGTGTTGTCTAGGAGGAGACCCTGATATTGAGGTGATCGCTCATTCATGGAGGCTCTCCATATAGGCCTACTTGTGTGGTCAAAAAAGGGTATGTGTGTCAACCCTAGTATAAAAACCCTCACCCGACAACTCGTTCCACTGTAAGGTCGGGTGGGTGTGTCATATAAAAAGTACCCATAAGGTGAGAGATTAAACCAAGTTAATGGAATGCAATGGAGACAATTTAAATTAATTATTACATTTGTGTTTTAAATTATTAAGACGTTAATACTCTTTCGAAATATTTTAATACCGCTACGCATATCTACTTAAAAATACAATGTCTACCGACCAATTAGTAACATAATTTGTTACAGTCCATAAAATGGATGGAATTCCAGTTTTCAGTGGAATTCAACTTTCTTTCTTTATTAAACAAATATAGTTGCAGTGTATTAACGCACGCGTTTGCACGCTGGTTGATTTATGCGTTAGTTCAGGGTCATGGGGACTTTTGGAACGTTTCCCATTGTTCCTTGGTTGAAATTCAAATAGAAAGGAATGTTTATGATTGCGAATGTCACACAAACTTTACAGACGTGACTCTATTCAATTCCACACTGAAGTTCCAATACAATGTCACATAGCATTTATGTGCATGGAACATCTCATGTTTCCGTGATCTATTAGTGATCATAATCTCTTCTCTTACATTTTGCGATTTGAATTCGTGACAAA
The DNA here is from genome assembly GCA_030220185.1 of Diploptera punctata. Lineage (NCBI taxonomy): Eukaryota > Metazoa > Arthropoda > Insecta > Blattodea > Blaberidae > Diploptera > Diploptera punctata. The sequence goes on along the minus strand of JASPKZ010007290.1, from coordinate 1,075,683 downwards.
CATTTGAAATGAAAGGACATCATCATGCTTTGACAAGATTCCCTGCATTTTCTATATCATTCTTATTTATAGACAATCTCGGAGCAACAAGGGATGGCAGTGTATAATTTGTAATCCCAAGTTTTTTTATTCAATGCCACAGTTTGTCATTTCGACATTTCTAGTATTCTCTCCTGGCATTGGAGTATTGTAATCTACTTCTGAGGTTAGGGTGCCTGGGAGGCGGGGTTACGCTGTCCCGTTGATATGGTGGGGGTGATGATGGTGACGATGCACCAGAATATTCTTATCCCAAATCTAATCTAATAAAATGAATATGATAACAATGGACAGATGATATTCTGGGACCGTTGGGCCTTAAAGCTTCCTAACAAATTGTCTTACAGGTGAGGGGGAAAAAAAAACGAAAAAACCTCACCAAGTTATCCCGACCGGGGATTAAATCCGGTCCCGCTGCGCGAAAAAGCAGCACGCTACTTAGGGACGACAACAGTGGGCTGTAATAGCTAGTCTATGCACCATATTCTTCTATTAAATTGCGAACTTCTCCCCAGTACATATGTTGAGAACGCATGTGGAACTGTTGATAGCGATTCATCCGTCGTATGGAGACTTAAGCCTGGTGACACCCTGGATGTCGATAGGAGCAGGCTACGTGTCAGCATCAGGTTTCATTTTCTCTCTTCTCTTCATCATCATCATCATACAACTCTCTTTACACTACACAAACACATAAACATACTCTCATCCTACACTCCTATCTGTACAAAATACAAGTTATGTCATCTGCGTAAATTGGAAATAGATTACATTAACTCCATCTATCCACTCAGCGCGGAACCCTAAGTAGGCCTACGTATATACAGAGGGTGGAAATATAACACACAAACACACACATGTAATGTAATATCACATACATGATCTTTGAATGTATCCAATAGACTGTGAATTTCAAGTTTTGCGTGTCTTCTGCGCTCTTCAATCATTTAATATTATTAAATATTATATGATAAAGGTCCAACGCTGTGGTCTCGAGGTAGCGTGATGCCTTGTCACGCAGCGGGCCCGGGTTCGATCCCCGGTCGGGACAGGCTTCTGGGTGAGGTTTTTTTGGGGTTTTTCCTCACCTGTAAGACAAATATTAGGAAGCTTAGAGACCAACTGTCCCCGAAAGTCATCCAGCCATTATCATCATCCTTAACATTATCATCATCATCATCCATTACCAGTGTGGAAAGCAATGGGAAGCTACCACACCTAAAGCTGCAAAGCACAGCATGAAAATGCTATGATTGCAGTAAAAGACCTGCCCTTGGGCAGAATTACTATGGATGGATGGATATGATAAAGATAATGAAATTATTCGGGACAATAAAATTACAATTCAGCATTGGACTGAGGAAAACAAAGAAAACCCCTCATTCATTTGATCAATATCTTTATTTGAACCCGGTAACTCCAGAATACTAGTCTCAACGCTACCGTCCAAACCAACATATTTTTTATCAGTAGGCTAATTTTTCAACTGTTATATGATTATGTTTCAAGAACCATTTGTTATACCCATACGTCTGAGTTAACAAGGAAACTAAAATACTTTATGATTATTATTATTATTATTATTATTATATTTTGTTATTATTATTATCATTATTATTATTATTATTATTATTATTATTATTATTATTATTATTATTATTATTATTAGTTTTAACTATCGAGGAATTTGTTTAATGAACCCTATAATGAAAGTATTTATGAAAATTGTGAAACAACATTTAGAAGAACAATATGTTAACACTGAAGAACAATGTGGATTTACTCCTGGAAAGTCCTGCATAGATCACATTTCCATACTAAGACTCTTATTGGTAAAAAGTAAGGAAAAGTCAAGAAACATAGGACTGGTGTTCATAGATTTGGAAAAGACATAGCCTACAACAGTGTCCCGAAGAAACTATTATGGCAAGCACTAAAAGAAGCATTAATAAATTAAAAAGCAATAAAAATGTTAAAATTCAATATTCAACATTCAGGAAATAGATGACAAATTTAAATGGAAAATAATCTATCTAGAGAAATGTATACTACCATAGAATTACTAAAAGGCTACTGTGTGTTACCATTCTTGTTTAAAATATTTATAGAAATTGCCTAAGAAACTGGACTAGAAAATGTAAACCAATGGAAATTCCAACTAATCAATAATATGTGTTACACCATCTGCTGTTTGCAGATGACCAAGTGGTGATTACTCAGGGCATGAAAGATGCATCAAACATGACAAGGAAATTAATTGAGGAATACAAGAAATGGGAATTAAATAAAACGGAATATCTCACGACAGAATTAGAGAATGAGGGGAAATTACAATTTGAAATTGTGGAAATTAAGAAAGTTGATAATTCAAATATTTAGGATCAATTTTAGAATCAGATGAGAAAACGGATTCTGAAATTGAGAAAATAATTAGTGAAGGAAGAAAAGTACAGTAAAAGCTCATTCGCGGTGGATAATTTATATTCCGCAAATATGCTGCGAATACAGAAACCGTGAATATGAAATGGTAATTTGTATGGGTATTAAGGGGATACGTTCCAAGGTTACAAAATAAAATAAAAAATACCAAAATAAAATCAGTTAATGAGAGATTTTGAACAATTTATATTAATTATTACTGTACCGTGTATGCGTAATTTTTTTGGAACTTTTGTGTTGCTCCGATGTTTGTGGAGACTTGTTATGTCTGTGTTTCCCCGATCCTTTCCTATTGTCTCCTCTAATTTCCGAACTCACCCTTTTCCCACTCCCCTGCGCGCACGAACTGCGCGAATGAGGAGGTCCGTCCACCGCGACACGAAATGTTAAGCAGACGAATTCTGGCTTCGGTGGAAGCAGACGAGCTCCGGCTTCGGGAGAAGCAGTCGATGGGCTGGCTTCGTGGAAGCAGCCGGGACTGGCTTCGTAATAGACTGGAAGTCTTCCTAGAAAGGAAGAGACTTTCTCCAAAAGTGGAACTGTTTAGTTGCGGCAATGTCGCCATTACCTCAAGATTTTGTTAGTCATGTTTATTAAGGATTTTCAGAAACTAAGAGTTAAGTATTGTTTTTGTGTGAGTGTATATAGTTCAAATGTCTTCTAGTATGAAAGACTTTATATATATATATATATATATATATATATATATATATATATATATATATATTATTGTTAAAGGTGAAAGTTATTATCATTATTATTATTATTATTATTATTATTATTGATTATGTTAACCTTCATCATTGTTTTGATAATTTGTCATTATAGCCGTTATTTTGTTAATTTAACTTATATGACTATTTTCATTAAATTTCATGTTTAGTTTATTCTTGTGATTAATTATTTATTGCAAGCATTAAGTATTTAGATTCCTATTATCTCCTCTCTCATGATCTTGTTAAAGACCTCGCTAAGTACAATAAAGTATAGGTCAACGTATTGTTTATTGTATACTAGCAGTTGTTTATGAAATGAAGCAAGTTTGCGTAAATACACGGGCCCAGCGCGCAGAACCCCTGTTAAGATTACATAGTTATGTTTATCGTTTCTCTATTTATTCCTTGTTTAAATTCAGCTATAATTGTATCTGTGATATAATATTGAGCAAGAATAAACTAATTTATAGCGATCAATATAGGTGATCCAGCAAGACGGTACATTACTGTCAGATTTAGGCAAGGAATTAAAGAACTTAGTATTTTTTTCCTGCTTTGCCGCGTTTTTAAAAGATCTTTCAATTAACATTGATATTCAGCTGTAAATTCTGCGATAGAATTCCTTAGTTTGTCTTGATTCCTTACATCATTAATATTGAAACAGCGTGATATAGACGCAAACGACTCGCCAACGCGTATAAACGGTCAAGCATTTATATTTTCACTTTAAGCGGCAACACTACTTTTTTTTCCGCTTCGGAATTAATTTTCTTTCATTTTATTCGACATTATAAATTGGCAACCAAGCGAAGAGACACGCGTTATTCAATCAAATTTATTGCAACGAATGACAAGTTGAAACAATAAAAAGATCGATCATGGCGAGGGCGTTATTTATCAACGAACATAGCGGTTCGTGATATACACCGGTAGTACCTTTTAACAACGAACTTTAGGCTTAGTGACAATAAGGTTTGTTTTACTTTGATATTAATTTGTCCATTTGGTTTGAATTACACTTTGTAAAAACTGCCTTGGCACGTGCCTGCATTAAAAAAAAAGTTGCCGATGCGTTAATAAAGGATACTAATCCTTCTAATATATCGACTGGATCCGCGAATAAAGACATTTTTAACTGAGAATACAGGCATTGTGTCGCAATTTATTAACCCGCGAATAATGAAAACGCGAATAAGATAACTGCGAATAAGGAGCTTTTATTGTAATTAGAATGTTAAATTCAGTGATATGGAGTAAAAACATTTTTAATAAAACCAAGCCATTGATATTTAAATCATTACAATAAAGTGTTATGTTATATGGTGCAATGACCTGGATTTAAGGTATACAGCAAGCAAAAAGAATATTGGCAACATATATGCATTTTTGACGGAGGACAGTAAGAAAATCAAAAAAGGAGAACATTTGGAACCAGAAAATTAGACAAATGATGAACGTTACATTCATTATAGAAATAATAGCAGAACGAAGAAATGATATGGGCTTCTGAAGAGGATGGAGAGTAACAGAATCCCAAGAATGATGCTGGATTGGAGCGCTGAAGGCAGAAGGAGGAAAGGGAAACCCAGGGAACAGTGGTCGGATGAAGTAAGATGAAACATGATCAACAAAGATCTCAAGGAAGAAGATGAGGAGGATACAAATCTGTGGTGGAGTAAAATACAGTTGGGCTCAAGAATAACTTCTGTAATGTAGAGAACATCCTTAATAAATTATTATTATTATTATTATTATTATTATTATTATTATTATTATTATTATTATTATTATTATTATTATTATTATTATTATTATTATTATTATTATTATTATTATTATTATTTGCCAGTTCCGTGGCGTAAGTGGTTAGACACTCACTCACCCCTTCTGAGCTCAGAGTTCACGTCACCATGACTCTATGTGAGGTTCGTAGTGGATGAATCGAGGCCAAATCAGGTTTCTCTCGAGGTTCCTCCTTTTTCCCTTGTCAGAAACTTAATTTTATCACTCCTCCATACTCATGTCTTCTATTTGTTTCCATTTAATTAAGTCTGGTTCTGTGATGATGCGACAGCCGGGATCCTCACATATCACACACTTCCAGTAATTCAAACTTCATCTTATCCCTCCCTCGATCTAACATCATGGCGAACATAAGTAGAAAGTTATTTTTATTACCATGGTTTTCTATCTTATTTACAGTCACTTTAAGTTAATATCGCGTCTAATTGTGCTATTTATGATACAGTTATTGTCTACATAATGAAACTGTTACTTGAATAACAAATTTAGGTCATTCTTTACAACATGTGACGTGATTTTTTAATTTCTTCACAAACTTCTGTCAAGTTTTGTATTCAATGTGTATATAATGATTATAAGCATATCCATCTACAGAAACTCTGCCCGAGGGCAGGTCTTTCACTGCAATCATAGCATTTCCATGCTATGTTTTGCAGCTTTACTAGGGAATTATAGGTGTGGTAGCTTGCCGTTGCTTTCCACACCGGTGAAGGATGATGTTGATAATGATATGGATGATGATGGCCGGATGGTTTTCGGGGATCGTTGGGGCCTAAGCTTCCTGACATTTGTCTTACAGGTGAGGAAAAACCCCGAAAAAATCTCACACAGGAGCCTGTCCCGACCGGGAATTGAACCAGGGCCCGCTGCGTGACAAGGCAACACGCTACCTCGAGACCAGAGCATATATGGATTAATAATTAATAAATATATTAAAAATTCATATTAATATATGAATGTCAATGCTGATTAGTTATATGGTTTATAACATAATTTAAATTCTTTTGTTCTTAGGGTCCCATTTTTTAAATTATTTTCCACCATTTGCAATGGTTTTTACATTTTTTCTAACGATTACTTCAATATATTTTTCTAAGATATTTAACTACATACTTTGCATGAAGACGTGACAGCCATATTAATTTTAACGAATATTCTAAGAAAAAACAAAGTCGTGTTTCAGTGCAGCCAACATAGAATATGTACTAATTAACTGTACACATATACTTCAGAATTCCGGAATTACTATTTTTAGTTATTGCAAAAGGCTTATTAGATATTACACGACAAGAAAATGATTAGATGAAACTATCGTATAAAACAAAATATATTCTAAAGTAGATACGTCTGGCTACAATATTAGTATGAATGTGTTGAAATGGTGAACTATTCTGATGAACGGGAGAAGTCTGGCAATAGTGCAAACTTTTATGTATGGCAGTTGACACATCTGACATGAAATAATATATTCAGTACAGTTGGTCTATCATTACAAGTACAAACATATTAATGTCTTGAAAATACTAATAAGTTGCTATGGATATCTTACTTCTTCTTCCTAATTGTCTTATTCTTGTTCTTCTGATATTGCTGCGTACCACTTAATGTTTGTTCCGTCCATTCATTCGTTCCTTTTCTTTGTGTCATTCCATCGTGTTTTCATTCCATCAGTAGTTTTTCCATTTCCATTTGGTATCCATTCATTTATCCTCTTCAGTAGTTACTTCCCTGTCGTCAATGTGATCGTTCTATTTTATCCTTTAATAAATTGTTCAACTGTTATATTTTACATCCCGCGCCATAACCGTGCGGTTTAAGTCATCTTGTCTTGGTGCAGAACTACGGGACGTGGACTAGTTCAATTCCCCATGGGAGAAAATTTTTATCATAGATTTTCGGTCAGTATGGGCCCGGTGACCATCCAGCGTGTTGAGAAATTTGGGTAACTACAAAAAGTAACTGCTCTTGGTTGAGTAAACCAGCTACAACCGCGAAGAACTCGACATGCTGACCGCAGGTCATGTCGCTCCTACACTCCCTACATCATCATCCATATCTATGGTTAACAAATATGGATGTGAGGCCAGCAACCGGAAGGTAGGCAAAGGATTTTTAGGCCTATCGCGACATGGGGTTTAGTTCGGTTATATTTTGCATTAGACATATTTTATAATATTGTTATTTCATGCTTTGCCTCTTCTCTTTCAATAATTGGATAACAGTTAATTATTATGTTTCCATTCAGAAAGTAAGCCTATTGATTTATCCAATCTAATCTATCGCAAATGTATGATATTAACTTATTACAGTTGACGTCTTCGTTGAATTTTATAATGAATCTTACATTTTAATTTTTAATTGAAGGATTCATAAATTAATTGGTATAATATACATTTAAGGTTAATATTTTAATAATATGTACAATTAAAATTATTATGGTCTATCCTAATACATATTATTGATTCCTCTATTACTGTTTAAACAGATGTTTCAGAAATATCAGGATGAAATGTGTGATGCAAATAAATTATATTATGAGAAAGTGGACTACTTGTGTCCAAAAATACCTGATCTGGCCACTGTGGGGTGTCTTAGTATTACGATGGACATGCGTATTATATGTAATTAGTAAGGTTTATTTCCTAAAATGCCTATTTGTTCCTTTAACTGCTAAATATGTAGAATAATGTTATAAATCCACTTTTGGGTCAAATTATGACTAATAAACCTGCCTTATAAATGTAATTTTGACCATTAGCGAATATCTTCAATTAAATGCTTATTTAAATATCTGAAACATATATTTTTCTTAAATTTATCTAGTTACTTGTGGATTTCTCTTCGTTAAGTGAGACATTATACTTACTTACTTACTTACTCACTGGCACTATCGAACCCGTAGGTTCATGGCCGCACGGACATAAGCTCTCCATACATCCCTATCCTGAGCTAATGTTTTCCAATCATTCCCTGTATAATCTACTTCCCTCAAATCATAGTTAATGTTGTTCTCCCACCTCATTCTTGGTCTACCAACTGGGCGTTTTCCTTCTGGCTTTCCTACAAGAAGTTTCCATGCACGTCTTTCATTCCCCATACGTGCAACATGTCCTGCCCATCGCAGTCTACGGGACTTAACTGTTCTTATTATATCTGGCTTCCTATAAAGACCATGTAGTTCATTGTTATGTAGTCTTCTCCATTCACCTGTCTGTTCATCTCTCTTTGGTCCAAAAATTTTCCTAAGAACTTTATTCTCAAATACTCGTAATCTCCTTTCCTCCCTTAAAGTAAGAGTCCATGTTTCGCACCCATATAATATAACTGGTAGAACAATAGTTTTATATATTTTCAGCTTAACGTTTTTTGAAAGGAGTTGGGACATCAAAAGTCTCTGCAATGCATAATAGCATGCATTTCCAGAATTGAGCCTATGTTTAATTTCTTTGTGCATCTCATTCCTATTTGTGATTATTGTTCCTAGGTATTTGAATTCAGCCAATTCCTCAAAATTTCCCTCATTTGTCATTAGCTGTCCATTTCCATTATATAATGTATTTCTACGTGTGACCATATATTTAGTTTTACTGATATTTACTTCCAGTCCTAATTTCTTAGTGTTACTCAATAGTGTGTGCGTGTTGGCCTTTAGTATCTCCTCGCTATCGGCCAGTAGTACTACATCATCAGCATAAACTAACAGCTTATTAATACCATTGAGTTGTAAGCCTTCCTCATTCTCTAAAGATTTAATGGCATGCTCTAGTACAAAATTAAATAGTAGAGGAGATAGTGCATCTCCTTGCTTTAACCCATTCTGGATTTCAAAAGTGTCTGAAAACTGTTTGCCTACACGCACCCTACTCGTTGAGCCATTTAGACACATTCGTATAAGTCTAACTAACTTTTTAGGAATTCCAAACTCCAGCAGGATACTATATAACTTCTCCCTCTTAATTGAATCATATGCTTTTTTGAAGTCTACATATAGTTGATGTACAGTACCATTATATTCCCATTTCTTTTCTAAAATCTGTCTTCTACTAAAAATCTGATCTGTTGTAGACCTGTTTCTTCTAAATGCACATTGATGATCTCCTAGAATGTCATCAATATAGGGAGTAAGTCTGCTTACTAATATATTTGTTAGAATTTTGTACGAAGTTGAAAGTAATGAGATGCCCCTATAGTTGTTGCAATCAGTTTTATCTCCTTTCTTATAAATTGGTACGATAATTGATTCCTTCCATTCGTCTGGAAGAGCTTCTTTTTCCCAAATCATACTAAGCAACCAGCGTATCTTGTCCATCAATTTTTCTCCCCCTGATTTTATCAGTTCTGCTGGGATCTCATCTGAACCTGATGCTTTATACATCTTCAATTTTTCAATTGCCATTTCAACCTCTAATGCACTTGGCTCTGCGACTAGCATTTCTGCTGTCTGTAACTTATCCTCCTCAATGTCCTGTTCTGTATGTACATTTAATAGCTGATTAAAATAACTTTTCCATCTATTTAATATACTCTTGGAATCTGCAATCATATCCCCATTTTCATTCCGAATTATGTTTGTTCTAGCCTGAAACCCTTTCTTCTCTATACTAATTCCCTGATATAATTCTCTAATGTTCCTATTTTTTGCATTCATTTCAAGATCATTAATCTTCTCTCTCAAATATTCCCTCTTTTTACTCTTTAGTAACTTGGTGGTTTCCCGTCTAACACTACCCAATTGCTCTAAATTTACCTCATTTGGCTCGTGTAACCATTTAATTTTTGCTAGCTTTCTTTTCTTTACAATGTCGGCACATTCCTCATCAAACCATTTCTTGTTTTGCCTCTTTTTTAAACAACCAATGCTTTCTGATGCTGACAATTTAATAGTATCTCTTATAGCCTCCCATTCTTTATTTATATCAGTTTCTTCTTCGTTTGCCACATTGTCATCTGAAGATTCCAGTACTTCAAATCTATTAGCAATTTTGATTTGGTATTCTTGCCGCATTTCATCATTTTTCAAGTTTTTTAATTCATATTTTACAGAATCATCTTTAGCGTTTGTTCCTCTCATAAGCGATAGCCGTTGTCTGATTTTCACCCTGACCAGATGATGATCTGAATTGCAGTCTGTCCCTCTAACTGATCTAACATCAATGATGCTACTGTGCCAGCGTTTATCCACTAATACATGATCTATCTGGTTCCGAGTTTCTCCATCTGGGGACGTCCAGGTGTATTTATGAATATCTTTATGCTGAAATGTTGTGCTCTTAACAATGAGATTCTTTGATGTGGCAAATGTGACTAATCTAACCCCGTTGTCGTTACTATCTTCATGAAGACTGAATTTGCCTATTGTTGGTTTGAATATATCTTCCCGCCCCACTTTTGCATTAAAATCTCCTAAGACAATTTTCATATGATATCGTGAAAGGCTATCAAATAAGCATTCTAATTCTTCATAGAACTCATCCTTGATCTTGTCATCTTTATCTTCTGTGGGGGCATGTACATTTACAATTATAAAATCATGTCGTTTACCCTTTAGAATTATGTATGATATCCTATCACTAACAAACTTAATATCTCGGATAGCGGATAGGATCCTCCTTCTGACTAAAAAACCCGTTCCAAATGCAGGTCTTTCTGCACCCCCATAGTATAATGAAAAGCTTCCTGATTCCTGACTACCTTCTCCTGGCCACCTAACTTCCTGTAAAGCGACTATATCCAAGGGCGATTTATCCAATTCCCGCGTAAATATCTCTAGTGCCCCGCTATTGTATAAAGTCCTAACATTCCATGTTCCTAGGAACATGTCCCTATGTTTGAGCCTTTGGCATGGGTTCCCTGAAGTAGTCCCCGCCCGGAGAACCGAATGGGGGACTATTTGACCTCCGGAAAATTTTACCCCAGTAGAACCCATGTCCGCATTTCTTGACGGTTGTATTTTTACGGTGAAAGATCGTCACTCTTTCGACCAAGGTACTTATTTCGTCTGGCTTATCACCTTCGACCAGTCCGGCATGGGTAACCCTATCGGCAGCAATGCTACCGCCGGCATAGCTCTCAGGATCATTTAAGCACACAAGCCACTCCACCACGACAAGGTAAAGATACCATGGAGGGAAGTGAGACATTATAAGTGTTGTTAATGTTCCTCGTTGACGAAAGCGTCGAGTGAAAAACTGTAACAGCGATCTATCAATCTGCTCGTCGACCGGTGTCCGGCGTCCCTCAGTGGGCTTCGATTGTTCTCGGAGGTAAAATCAGGCTGGTCGGCCAAACAGCAGAAGCCCCTAAAAAATGCGGTGATCAGTTGCGTCTAATCACTCTGATTTTATCTTGAGTTTTCAGGAGCCGTTAAGGTAGGTACTGGTTTAGAATTTCATTACCATGACCCATTTTATCAATAAGTATCATGTGATAACTAACTTACTAACTAACAAACTAACACTTGATCCCGGAGGTATCTTCACAGAATTGAATTCAATATCATCATCCTTCACGGATTAGGTCTTTGCCTGTTCCGATCTCACATTTGTTCAGTCCAGCGCTTACTTGGTCTTCCAACCAATCTTCGCCCTCCAGGATTATGCATCAGTACATCTTTGGTATCCTATCCTCTGTCATTCTTTGCAGGTGTTCTATCCAATTTTTCCTGTGTTATTCTATTTGTTGAAGAAGTGGTTGAACTTTTAGTTCCTCTCTTATATTCTCATTTCTAATATGTTCTTCTCTTGTACAACCTTTCACAGACCGTAGGAATATCATTTCCGCTGCCTGAATTTTACTTTTTTTCTTTTTCCATCAGTGCCCAGGCCTCACTTTCATACATCGCCACTGGTAGTGCTAGTGCTATCGTTGAGTAAAATCTTAGCTGTGAATCCTTTCTTACTTCGTTCCTCAGTGTTCGTCTGATCGTTCCACAAATATGTTGAAATTTCTGCATTTTCTTATTTATATTTTGTTCTTCTTCATAAGTTATATCGCATACTGGAAGTGTGAAAAAAACTGGAGCTTGAAATACAGAATGATCTCTATTTAACATGTTCAAGAAACAATTTATATTTTATAAATAGACAATTAACGTAAGTCAATATACAATTTTGCCTATTTTAAGGGTCTATTTTTAACGTTTTGGTGACTATTTAGACTGCCTAAAACATTATTTTTAACAAATAAAATTCCTCAGCCTTGAAATGAATAATACAGTAACTAATAACTACAAAAAATTACCATAAGTACAGTAATGAGTGATTTCCAAATCATCGGTTAATTCACGAGTTACGAGGTGACGAGTGAATTAATGTAGAGAATTTGGAAATCAACAGTGGTATCTGTTAGGACTGTTTACTCAAAACTCATTATTTAAATATAGTTACCGGTATTTTAAAATATTTATATATTTAATGTAAATGACGATATTTGAAAACAAATCAGAAATGTGAGGTTATGTTTATTCACGGCAACTTGATCATATTATTTATTGCCAAATAGGATCGCTGTATTGTAAGAATACACCCTAGTGGAGAAATAATGAAACACGTCAAACACGTATATTATAACCAACATTATTGGTTATTAATTTATTTTTTAAAGTAAATAACTCAGTAAAAGGAATCTGTACATTATTGCTATATGCAATGTATTTGCTATATTCAATGCATCCTGCAAACTAATTCTCTGACCTGTTCAGAATATTAAAAAGGAGGAGCTTTCTTTATCACAAAAGCAGGAGCTGATGAAGAGAAAACGATAAAGAACCAGGTAAAACTTGACTGCCATTGCTTGCAAAACAAAATTCACTGTAACCTGATCGGTCATTGACTACCATTTGGGAAATGAGTTAAATAGTCAATAACATTTTCCCAACAAAGTAGCATAACATAATGGGCTAATTTAAAGGGTATTCGAATTTTAAACTTTTGACTTCTTTATAAATCACTTATCGGGCAGTATAGAGATCGAGACACGATCATTAATATGTGAATGATATGAGATTCAATATTTAAATATGTAGGAAATTTATCAGATTTAAATATTCCACCCATCTTGGTTAGTAGATGATAGGTTTCCATCTGTTAGGAACTTCAAAACACAATTTGTACCCAAATTTGTCGATCAAATGCGATTGAAGTTCAATATTAATCTTCAATATTTAACTCAAACACAAGAAAATGAAAGTTTCAATATTATATTGCGAATCATTCGATTAATGTTTCTAGACGGGTCGAAGGTGATAAGCCAGACGAAAAAAATACCTTGGTCGAAAGAGTGACGATCTTTCACCGTAAAAATACAACCGTCAAGAAATACGGACATGGGTTCAACTGGAGTAAAATTTCCGGAGGTCAAATAGTCCCTCATTCGGTTCTCCGGGCGGGGACTACTTCAGGGAACCCATGCCAAAGGCTCAAACATAGGGACATGTTCCTAGGAACATGGAATGTTAGGACTTTATACAACAGCGAGGCGCTAGAGGTATTAACCCGTGAATTAGATAAATCACGCTTGGATATAGTCGCTTTACAGGAAGTTTGATGGCCAGGAGAAGGTAGTCAGGAATCAGGAAGCCTTGCATTATACTACGGGGGTGCAGAAAGACCTGAATTTGGAACAGACATAATGAGAACAGTTAAGTCTCGTTGACTGCGATGGACAGGACATGTGGCACGAATGGGGAATGAAAGACGTGCATGGAAGCTTCTTGTAGGAAAAACAGGTGGAAAACTCCCAGTTGGTAGACCAAGAATGAAGTGGGAGAATAACATTAACTATGATTTGAGGGAAGTAGATTATACAGGGGATGATTGGAAAACATTGGCTCAGGATAGGGATATATGGAGAGCTTATGTCCGCGTAGCGATGAACCTACGGGTTCGATAGTGCCGGTGAGTTAGTTAGTTAGTTATGTATTTCGCGCTCGCTCCGAGACGTTATGGTGTCATACGGAATCACAGCAACGAGACACGCACTAGTTCGAATCCCGAATGGAGGAAGAACATTTTTCAAGTAATTTCAGCAGGTATTGTACCTGTGCCCATCAAACATCATGAGGAATTTGGGTAGTTATATTTAACATGGGCCCAGGTGACGAAAACCAGCTATAATGGCTGGGGACCCGACATACTGACTACATATCACACACTAGCTGGATGATCATACAACTGCTGTAATTGACACGTGTAGATATGAGACCAGTAGTTGGTCTGTAGGCCGTACTATGGAGTTTTTTTTAATCTATTAAAAAAAGTTCGTCGCGCAGGAACTGCGTAATCTAAGCGAGTCCAATTTGTTGCCCGATTTTGCTGGTTTACGGAATATATATTTATTTTCTTAATTAAACTGCAGATCTACAACATATCAGATTTTTTGTATAAGACAGATTTTAGAAAACAAATAGGAATATAATGGTACTGTACATCAACTATACGTAGACTTCAAAAAGGCATACGACTCAATTAAGAGGGAGAAGTTATATAGCATATTTCTGGAGTTCAAAATTCGTAAAAAAGTTAGACTAATACGAATATGTGTAAATGGCACAAAGAGTAGGGTGCGTGTAGGCAAACGTTTTCGGATACTTTTGAAATCCAGAATGGGTTGAAGCAATTTAATTTTGTACTAGAGCATGCCATCGAATCTTTAGGGGATGAAGGAAGCTGTAAGTTTATGCTGATGATGTAGTACTATTGGCCGATTGGGAGGAGGTACTAAAGGACAACACACACACACACACACACACACACTATTGAGTAACGCTAAGAAATTGGGACTGGAAGTAAATATAAAAAAAACTAGATATATGGTCACGCGTAGAAATACATTATACTCGTATAATGGAAATAGACAGCTAATGACAAATGAGGGAAATTTTGAGGAAGTGGCTGAATTCAAATACCTAGGAACAGTAATCACAAATAGGAATGAGATGCACAATGAAATTAAACATAAGCTCAATTCTAGAAATGCATGCTATTATGCATTACAGAGACTCTTGACGTCCCAAACTCGTTTCAAAAAACGTTAAACTGAAAATATATATAAATCTATTAGGCCTATTCTATCAGTTATTATACGGATGCGAAACATGGACTCTTAGTTTAAGGGAGGAAAGGAGATTACGAGTATTTGAGAATAAAGTTGTTAGGATTTTTTTGGACCAAAGAGAACAGACAGGTAAATGTAGAAGATAACATAATAATGAACTACATGGCCTTTATAGGAAGCCAGATATAATAAAAACAGTTCAGTCTCGTAGACTGCGATGGTCAGGAGATGCGGCACGAATGGGGAATGAAAGACGTGCATGGAAGCTTCTTGTAAGAAAAAAGAGGAAAACTCCCAGTTGGTAGACCAAGAATAAGGTGGGAGAATAAATTAACTATGATTTGAGAGAAGTAGATTATACAGGGAATGATCGGAAAACATTAGCTCAGGATAGGGATGTATGGAGAGCTTATGTTCGCGTGACCATGAACCTACTGGTTCGATAGTGCCAGTGAGTTTTTAGTTTTAGATTAATTAAACTGTAGGTAGGCCCTATAGAATTTCGTTAGAAGAAAACAAACACCCCCCCCCTCAGAACTTTTAAATTTCCTAATGGTCTGATTTTCAGGTTAACAAACTCGATCTTACTTTTAATTGATTACTATTAGCTAAGTTTGATACCGAAAACAAAAGTTTTGGCAGCTCGAGGGTTTACAGATTTTCGGTGTCTACTAAGTATTGATGTTTAGTAAAAAGAAATTATGTTCATAGAAAAATCTGAATAAGTACATTCCTTCTAAATTCGCTAATAATCAGTTAGAACACCTATTCGGTTTAAAGGTAACATCAAGCAGCCAACCCGGTTTGAATACCTGTCGGGCTGAATTTCCTTATTGAGATTTTTCGGGATTTTTTCGACTGTAAGTAAATTCTTGGAAATTCGAGTAATAAATTCCTTAATAAAAATCACCGGTATCACAATTATTTTTCTCCAGGGGGAAGAAATTTTCTCATGGAATTTCGGCCAGTATGGGACCGGTGTCCACCTAGCATCATGAGGCATTTGGGTACATACAATAAGTAGCGACTCCATGATGAGAAAATCAGCTATAACGACTGGAAGGACCCGACATGCTGAATGTCACCCATACACTGGCTGGATGATCGTCTACCTCTGCGAATAACAGATATGGATGTGAGGCCAACAGTCGACTGGTAGGCCAATGGCCTTCTAGGCCTGTCGCGCCATGGATTTTAAAGATCAATTATTATTTCCAACCATATTCATTTAAATTAAGAAAAAAAGACAGCAGATAGTTCTAGTTTACCCCAAATAAAACTATATTTACACATTTCTATCAAACACTGCATGTATATTCAGAGGGTTGAAACGTTAAATCCAAATATACCGACGGGTTTAAGAGTCCCAAAGGAGAGTGGATAGGGAGCATAACTCGCTAAAATTAATGTTCAGTTCATCGAACTGGATATCGTAACACTCAGAGAGCACTTCCATCTCTCTTAGTGAGAGAGAATTTCTAAATTAATTGCCAATACACAGAATTAACCACAATAATCCATAGTAAAATCGACTATAAAAAATTAAGAACAAATCCTCGCCAAAAAACAAAATATGTACTTGTCTGATGTGTAATGAAATTGAGGTATATATTAGCGTAAATATGAGATATAATCTAGGATAGAAAGGCACCCGCCTGCAATCCTAAATACGAACGTGATAAATATCCTTGTTTTTCCATTGACATGTGCAATATTCGTGACATAAGATATCGTTTAAAGACCCCTGAATCTGGGCGCGACAGCAGAAATCCAGCTGTTTGTTTGATGAGAATTCCAAGCAATGTAAAAGGTAGCCTGCTGATGCATAAGCAAAACAGACGTTCATTAGTCTCAGTACAGCGAGGGGATCCAAAGTGCTCTCTCCATTCAACGTTGTTAATGCACTTCATGCATGGGTGACCATAATGCACATACTATGGAGTTTCGCCAAATATAACTAAGAAACAGCTTATTATCAGTGGCGAAGCTAGAGGGCTAAATTCTAACCTCTGAAATGCAATAAAATGTAACTGAATTATTCAGACAAAATAAAGTAAAGTGATTCCACAACAGGCCCGGAGGCCCTTCGGGTAGTAGGAGGTTAAGATTCCCACTTTTCTAGACAATCAGCACTTTGTCAGCCCGGTTGTCAGCCCTGCGTGACGGCCGCCTTTACCCCTAGAACAAGCGTCTGGTACGCATTTCCGTTAGAGGCTGAGTCGACCCCAGGGCCATAGTGCCACCAGAGGGTTTGGGTCAGTTTAAAAATCCTGAACCCAACGGGACTTGAACCCTCGACCCTTGAGCTTGTAGCTCAGTGCCTTAACCACTACGCTACGGCGTGCCCCCATTTTCAGACAAAATGGGATATTCAATTGTTTGGTTACCCGAACATAAAATAACAATTGCATAATAGTACATTACGATACGAGTGCGGTAAACACTTGACAAGGATCGAGGAAAAGTTAAAAAAAAACGAGGCGCTTGCGCCGATTTCCGAGATTCCGTTATGTGTTTACCACATGAGTATTGCATGCTATTTTTTCACTGCGCATTTTTTTTTTGTATTCAAGATATTAGCTAAAATATTAATAAATAGGCCTATAATTGAAAATAAATGTTAGATTTCAGATGATGAATCGGCTATATGTGTTACTATGGAGAAATAATAAGTATTGTTGGTCATGTTGCCATCATATATTTGTTAAAACTGTAAAACCAATGTGATTTGGGATTTATTTCTGATTATGGAGAAAGTATTAGACGATGTGAGCAGTGATGATGAAATAGAAGAGGCGTGGAAAGCTGGATGTAATGAATTAATACCTAAATTAATACAAATTGTAGTTTCACTACTAATATTTTAAAGTAAATGCTTTTACTTACCGTACTAGTGCTTTTGGTCATTTTAAAGGTATTGAGATTTCTTTTGTTTTCATAGCAACCAAGATTTTATGCGGGACGATACACGTCAACAATAATAGTAAGTGCACAATATTAGTTACATTGTCCAAAAATACATTATAAAGGCTTCTATATTGTTTAAAAATTTTCAAGTTTATCGACGTCACGCTCAAAAAGTGAATGTCAGTTTTGTCGGCCATATTGCAAGTTCGGAGTTGTAATGTAAGATGAAGTTCGAGTCTTCTCACGCAGATTCTCGCCCCTCACATGCAGCTTCATCCTTCCTCATACAAACATTGCTATTCCGTACAGTCCACTTCAAAACATCATTGACTTAAATAGCCTATTTAGTTTTTTAAATTAAGTCAATGCTAATATCTATACACTATGCACTTTTATTGTGAGCTACATGATATGTATAGGAATAGTTAAATCTCGTAGACTGCGATAGGCAGGACATGTGGCATGTAAAGATGTGCATTGAAGCTTCTTGTAGAAAAACCAGAGGGAAAACGCCAGTTGATAGACCAAGAATCAAGTGGGAGAATAGCATTATCCATGATTTGAGGAAGTAGATTATATAGGGAAAATATTAGTTCAGGTTAGGGAGAGCTTATGTCCGTGCCGCCATGAACCTACTGGTTCGGTAGAGCCAGTGGGCTAGTTAGTTATGCACTTTTATTCCTCTATTCTTGATAAGCTCCCTTTATCTTCATCGCTGCCAGAACAATTCTATTAATTTCCATTGAATTACGAGTAGGCCCTACTATCCTATTACCGTCCCTTCAAAAACTGCACTTTTTTCTCATAGTACATATTTTCAATTGTTTCTACATAAGACCAGGTATTCTTCTACTTTTCCAGATATACTTGGCCTATATGATGCCCCTTGTCCTCTATATTTCTGTCCTTAAGCAATAATTCTTTAAACGTTTCTCAAATGTATTCCAATGGTTTCTGACTCTATATTCTAGCGTTATGATTTCATTACATCTTTCTGCTTCGGATTTCGTATATTTCCAAGTATTTCAAACATTGTGTTCTGGTCTGAAATTGCAGTATTTTCATTTTAATTCTGATACAACCGAAGGCATCATTATAAGCAGGGAGCGTGGTTCTAGTAAGTATTCAATGAAGTTAAGAATGCACGGATATAAGGAGGGATGACGTACCCGTGACCCTGCAGTGTTCAGTATAAACAAAATGATGTTCGGTTGAAGGCATTACACCCTGCTTATACCAAGATAAGGAATTATAGAAGGAAGCAAACAATCGTATGTTTAGTTATTTGTAGTGTGCAATAAAGCTACTTCATTTTGAATAAGGGTTTAAAGTAAAGAAATATTTTCTTAAACATCATTATTACAATTATTGCAACATAAGGGGAATAAATACAAAAGAAGAAGAATTAGAAAGAGAATTAAAGAAAAAAGAAATAAATATAGCAACAATGACAGAAACAAAAAAAGAAACTAAAAGGAACAAAGGACTTAAATCACTATACTATGTTGTATAGCGGAGTAGAACAGACAACAAGAGCGCAGTGTGGAGTAGCAATATTAATAGATGAAAAATGGAAGAACAAATTGAATAGCTATGAGTTTATAATTGAAAGAATCCTGATAGCCAGATTTAAAATTGAAAGAGAATATATGATGATAATTGCTGTGTATGCCCCAGAGGAAGGTAAGAAAGAAGAAACAAAAAAAATTTATAAAACTTTACAAACATTAGTTAATAAATATACAAAAGATCATCATTTAATAATAAGTGGAGACTTAAATGCCAGAGTAGGCAATGTCTCTATACCTAATGTAATAGGAAATAATGGAGAAATAACAATAAATGATAATGGACAAGATTTGAGACAGTTTTCAGCCTATAATCAATTAAAAATAATGAATACCTATTTCCGAAAAAAGGACATGCATAAATATACAAGAAGTGGATATAACTCAAGATCAATAATTGACTATTAAATCGTAAACAACAAGCTAGGAGCCTTGGTAAAAGATGTGAGAGTACATAGAGGCAGCGATATATACTCTGATCACTATCTCGTGATAAGTAAAATAAACATAATAGCTAAATGGCGGAAAAATAACATAAAGAACAAAAGAAACCAAGAAGAAGTATATAAAGTATATTTATTACAAGATCAAAGTATTTGACAACATTATGAAAGCAGAATGAATAAATATATATCAGAGATAGCGACGTCAGAAGATATAAATATTGAATGGGAAAATATATCAAATGTAATACATAAAACAGCAAATGAGATATTAGGAAAGAAAAATAGAATAAGAAATAGGAAGGGCTTGAGAATTTGGAATGCGAATATACAAAATGCAGTGAATGAAAAACAAAAAGCATATCATACATACTTACGACTGAAAACAGAAGAATCTTATGAAGAATATAAAATGAAAAGGAGAATTGCTGAAAGCATTATAAGAAAAGCCCATCAGGAGTCATGGGATAAATTTATAAGCTCAGTAGAACATGATATGTATGGAAGACAAGAAATAGGTTATAAATTAGTGAAACATCTAAATCAGACTGAGAAAGATTCTGCCAGATTGAATATAATCCCAGAACAAGAATGGATCCAACATTATGAAAAACTTTGGAAAAAGGAGGAAATTGAAGGAAAAGAGAACAATAAGGAAGAAATAAAAGTGGAAAATATTGATGTAATAGACATAAATGAATTAGAAATGGCTTTGAAAACCACTAAGAATAGGAAAGCAACAGGATTAGATAATATAAATATGGAATTAATCAAATATAGTGGAATATTGTGTAAACTACGAATACTTCATCTAATTAATATATGTTGGCAGACCTATGGGATTCCAACCACTTGGAAAACAGCAGTTGTGAAGAATATATTCAAAAGAGGAGACCGGAGAAATTGCGAGAATTACAGAGGGATTAGCTTAATGAATACTGGCTACAAGATATATACGAAAATAATAAATAATAGATTGAGAAACATAACAGAAATAATAATAAGTGAAAATCAAAGTGGATTCAGAAAGGGAAGGTCATGTATAGACAATGTCTTTACACTGAAACAACTCATAGAAAAGAGAAGAGAACATAACTTAGAAACTCACATAGGATTTATAGATTTGGATAAGGCCTTCGATCGAGTAAACAGACAAAAATTATGGGAAATATTACGAATGAAAGGATACCCGCTGTGCCTTGTTGAAACAATAAAGATATTATATGAAGACACAAATATAATTATAGATACCGGATTCAAAAGAACAGATGCAATCAAAACAAATACTGGATTACGACAAGGATGTAGTTTATCACCCACTTTGTTTAATATATATATATATATATATATATATATATATATATATATATATATATATATATATATATAGACGATATTTTAAATAAATGGAAAGTTTTAGTAAATCCAGGAATAAGAATGGATAATAAAGTGTGCATAAATAATCTTCTATTTGCTGACGATGTAATCATAATACAGAAAAATGAAGACGACTTACAGAAATCAATGCATGCATTAAATGAAATATGTAAATTATACGATCTAAAGATTTCTGTAAGGAAAACGAAGACCATGGCTTTTAGAGGAAGAGACCCAGTGAGAACCAAAATTATTTTAGAAAATCAAAGTATAGAACAGGTGTCTAGTTTCAAATATTTGGGCTGTGATGTTGGCTACAATGTGGAAAGAGATATTGACTCCAAAATAAATAAATTTCAGACGGTGTGTGGAACAATACAGAGAACATTCAAAAATAAAATTAGAAAAGAAACCAAGATAAAAATGTATAATGTTATGGCGGTTCCCACAATATTGTATGGATGTGAAACTTGGGCTCCAGTGAAAAGACAGAAGGATAGAATACAGACGGCAGAGATGCGGTTCCTAAGACAAGTAAAAGGATGTACAAGACTTGATAGAATAAGAAATGAGGATATAAGAGAAGAATTGAAAGTACAGCCTTTATTGGATAAAGTCACGAATTACAGAAAAAAATGGATTGATCACATGGATGGAATAAATAAGGGGAGATAGATATCCATTTTAGCAAGAAATTATCAAGCAAGAGGAAGACGTGATGTTGGAAGACCTAGAAGACGTTGGGCTGATGCATTATGCAGTCGGAACGGGCAATTCCCTAATCCCTGGAGTGATGATGATGCAATATACAATAATGTACTTCCGAAATGCACGAAAGTAAATCTCAAGCGATTAGCACGTAGACAATTTGTATATTTTGAAAAACTACGTTCCACGTTGCACGACGTAATAGGAGCAAATAAAAAATCAAAGTATGAGGGTTGCTTGAGATTTCCTGATTGAGCAACACGTCCCTCATTTTGCACATTTCTGCGTACTCACTATTGTTCTTTAATACACTTTCAAGTTTATTTGCTACTCTTTCTTTAACAGTTCCCACTTTTACTTCACTCGGTGTTCTGAAATGTGTTCAATTGACTCCAGAGCTTCCGGCATTGTTAGTTTAGATTATTGTAAATTTTGTATAAAAGTTGCAACCTTACTGAAATTATTTGGAATATAAGAAAGGTCTTCAAACAAAGCCGGTGAAATTATTTGCTTCACTGCACGTATAGCGAGATTTTTTATATCGTCAAATACATTAATTATGCTTACAATTTTGTCGTAATACTGGGCATAGTATAGTGCAGCCTGTAGCCATATTTCCCATCGAGTTACAATTGGCTGTGGAGGCAGGGGAATCCCAGATGCCATTTATTTAAATACATATTAATTCTTGATGGTCCCTTGAGAAAAATATGTTTCATGTTGTTTAGAAAAGTATAAAAATCCGGAAAACAGGCTCGGTAAAGACCAGTGCTAGGCATTTTAAATCTATTAATTTTGGTTATGATTGATGTATTGTTGTAGCAGCTTTTCTCACATATGCAGCCCCATCCATAACATATAACAAAATATTTTCTTTCTTAACACCGGCAGGTCACAGGAGGGACAATGAATAATTAAATAAGCGAGTCATTGAAGAGTGGTTAACCGCCTCCATCTCTTCGGATGTTAAGAGAAATGTTTTAGACGGACCATCAGGCGTTAGGGTACCTATAATAACATTTGGCGATTGCCCTATGAGCGGAAGCTATTGTTTAGTCTATAAACATAAAAACCGTGTTATCCTCTACTTCATCCTTTAAGTGATTTAGGCATTTTTCATAGGCTGTTGGTAGATGTGTTTTTCGTAATTGTGTTTCTGAAGGCATTTTTCTGTTAGTATATTTGTTTACGAAACAAGGACGCTGTACTTATTTTAAAGGAATATCGGCTCTTATCAATGCATGACACAAATCATCGAAAAATTCTGATCTGCGGAGGTTGAACCTACACTTTCCCTTCTGTTTTTTTTTTCTTTCTAATAATACAACATTCTCCTTGTGTTTTCTTGAATTACAGTGTTGTTTAACATGATGTTTGAAACTTTCTTTGAGATCTATGTGATATAGCTTATGCACATTAGTGATAACTGTTTGCTTTTAATTGTTACTGGTTCAGTAATAAGTAGAGATTATTATTATTATTATTATTATTATTATTATTATTATTATTATTATTATTATTATTATTATTATTATTATTATTATTATTATTATTATTATAAAGTAAAGTAAAGTGATCCCACGACAGGCCTCGAGAGGCCCTTGGGGTAGTGGGAAGTTCAGGCTCCCACCTTTTCTGGACAATCGGCACTTGATGTCAGCCGGGTTGTCAGCCCTGCGTGACGGCCGCATTTACCCCAGAACAATCGTCCGGTACTCATTTCCGTTAGAGGCTGAGTCGACCCCAGGGCCATGGTGCCGCCAGAGGGTTTGGGTTAGTTTAAAAATCCTGACCCCTTCGGGACTCAAATCCTCGACCTTCCGGCTTGTAGCGCAGTGCCTTAACCACTACGCTACGGCGTGCCCCATTATTATTATTATGATTATTATTATTATTATTATTATTATTATTATTATTATTATTACATTTGATGGTTTCGCCGTTTGTGCCAAATTCCTCTACAAACGATGCTAATTGTGTTGATGATTTTTGGGTATTACTCTATTTTACTTTAGGCATATTTCCACAGTACTTTACTATTCTGTATGCAGCGAATACATGAAACAGTCGCTACGAAACACTTTGTTGTACAGGAAGTGTCCTACTCAGTACATACTCCGTGAGGCAGGTAACATGAAGCGTCTGTTTAGTTATTCAAACCCCGCTCCCTGATTATAAGTTACAAATAAAAAGGCACTAGCATTTTAATAAGTATCTTGGAGTCTATGAATTTTACGGTTGAAGTGCACTGATTATATAAGATCAAATGTCAACAATAGACTGATGATCTAACCTAAAAATGGAAGTCCAATGGCTCACCCACCCACAAAAATCGTTTTGCCCTACCCATACGTTTATCATCAGGGAGCGGGTCCTAGTAAGTATACAGTGAAGTTAAGAATGCACGGACTATAAGGAGGGAGGATGCACCTGTGACTGTGCAGTGTTCAGTATAAACAAAATGATGTTCGGTGGAAGGCATTATACCCTGCTTCAAGAACAAATTACACCAGGATAAGGAATTATAGAAGGAAGCAAACAATCGTATGTTTAGTTATTTGTAGTGTGCAATAAAACTACTTCATTTTGAAAAAGGGTTTAATGTACAGAAATATTTTTTCATACATCATGATTATCGTTATTGCAGTTTACAATAATATACTTCCAAAATGTACAGTTCTTTACTACTCTGCATGCAGCGAATAAATGAAACAGTCGCTAAGAAACACTTTGTTGTAGAAGAACGAGTTCTGCGCAGTACATACTCCGTGTGCAGGTAATATGAAGCGTCTATTTACTTACTCAAACCCCGCTCCCTGTTTTATCATACTTCCACTAAAAGGCTTCGAAAAGATCTGGCAAATCGACACACTTAAAATAAACATTCTGAATAAGAAATTTGGTTAGCATTTACAGATGGTTCCGTCTTTGTCAATAATAAGTGAAGGCTGGTAATTGTCATAAGTAATGCCACGAGTGATTTCCAAATTATCGATAAATTCACGACTCACGAAGTGAGGAGTGAATTTATCTAGAGAATTTGGAAATCAAGAGTGGCATTTGTTAGGACTATTTAACGAATAAAATTAAGCTGTTTACTCACAAATCATTATTTAACTGTAGTTATTTCAAAATATTTATATATTTAATGCAAACGGCGATGTTTGAAAACAAATGAGAAACGATAGTTACGCTTCTACTGCTTCTTTTGTTTATCACTGCAACCAGATCATACTATTTATTGCCAAAGGAACGCAATATTGTAAGAATGCTCTCTAGTGGAGAAAAAATGAAACATCAATCTGTATATTAATTCATTTCTGATGTCGTATGATGTAAATATTACAATTATATTTTTCTGGATTATTACCTGGGAAAAAATACATTTAAGAAAGTCAAACAGTGGTTTCTTTTTTTGGTGGTATAATAAATTGCTACAAATGTTGACATGTATGCACTATATATACAATCTGGTAGCCGTATTTCTTATAGGCTCAGTCACTGCAAAATAACGGTCAGACCTGTTCAGAATATTAAAAAGGAGGAGCTTTGTTTAATATATGGTAATTATAACACTGATAAATATTTCGTGAAACACGACTCTGATTGGTTGTAAAACAGAAATCATTGAAACGTGATTGGTCATTGACTCCCATTTGGGGCATGAGTTAAATAGTCAACATAAATTCAAAATAAATTTCCGAGAAGGGAAGGACTTTTCCACTTTATAAAAATGTCATTAAAACTCTTATTCATGTTAGCTGCTATATTTGTTAGGATAATTTGGAAATAAATTAGTAGGACTATACACTGTACCTACATATAAAAAAGTTGACATTGAAATTATTCAAACTGAGAAAATGTTTGAATACTTCTCTATTCGAATTAATCACGTATAGGCCTATAAAATCAACTCTCCACTGCATGTTTTAGTTGCAAAATTTATTAAATCCTCCACATTTCTTAGAAAATAGTTGAACTGTTTTATTACATTCCACAACAATATTCGATTTTTATTGATATTTTGGATTGTTTCAGAAACAAAAACATGCGAAATGGATTTTTTTTTCTGCGTGAATTTCCTTCATAGAGAGAATTGGTTACAATTTACCTTAATGAGTCTGCTAAAATAAAAACTCTGAGAGTCTCTACTAGATGTCAATAATAAATATGCCAGATTATTCATTCCATATCAAAGTACAGTAAAACTTGTTCAAAGCGGAATCGCATGGGACCAGTTTTTTCTCCACATTAGACAAAATCCAGAATTATAAAAGAAAACAAAAAAAATATTAACCAATCTTTGATTATAGAGCAACGTATTTGTCTTTTTACACACCTTGGATTAATTGTAGTTCCTCTGCCGTTGAAAAGAGCACTAGTGAACTATAGTATTTACGAACGACTTCGACAGTAACGCGCAAAATATCAGTCCCGTTTCGTCAGCGTTAAAAATGTAACTTAGGGGCGTATCCTAAAATTAAATTACGTAGTTTCGGTTTCCACTCACTAACTATACTGTACATTCGGCCACATCCTTTGATTCCCCGCAAATTTCATTCCACAGTATATTGAGTCGTCTTTTAAAACTGTTCAGCCAACCTGAAGATGCTTTGAAATCGCTATTCCCTAGGGATATAGCAACAGCTAGAGCTTGACTTTGGAGCATAGGTCCGGAAATATTAAGATTTTTTTATCGTGCACTTGTAAAACACTACCACACTACTTCGTTGTTGGTTTCTTCATTTTTTTTACATTTAAATTAAGTCATTATTTCGCTTACTGAGAGTTTGTTTTTCTTTATCTTCAATCGTTTCCACTTTTTCGTTTAATGACAATGATACATACGATTTAGTCCACCGCTGTGGTCTCGAGGTAGCGTGCTGCTTTGTCACGCAGCGAGCCCGGGTTCATCCCCGGTTGGGACAGGCTCCTGGGTGAGGTATTTTCGGGGTTTTTCCTCACCTGTAAGACAAATGTCAGGAAGCTTGGGGCCCAACGGTCACCGAAAATAATCCGGCCTCCTTATCATTATCAACCTTAACCGGTGAGGAAAACCACGGGAAATTACCACACCTATAATTCCCTAGTAAAGCTACAAAGCATAGCACGAAAATGCTATGATTGCAGTGAAGGACCTGCCCTCGGGCAGAATTATTATGGATGGATGGACATACGATTTAGACAACTTTATTCCGGAAATTCAGAACGCTACCTATGAAATATACGTATCCAGTTGGTGTCAGATCTTAAACTAATTTTAAGATTTTACAGTGCACTGGTTATCTGTAAGACAGATGTCACATGCCAAATATTTGTTAAACGATCGTGTATTTCGCATAACGGGTGTGCAGTATGCCAAAAGAAAATTTGAGATACGGATAGAAACTCTACTTTATCGGACGGCAGGAATCATCCCACATTGTTCTTTCGCCTATCGGGAATTCAATGAAGTGGAAACTAAGTTATTTCTCTCTCAGTCTTTCCGTCATATAAATATTTTTTCATGAACTGTATAGACATATCCTTCCGTTAACCGGTTGGACAGATTCCGTTTTATACAAAACAAATACACGTAAAATTACTATTATTTTGCCGGGACCAATACATTTGTTCAAATTGGGCAAATATCCGCATTATTCACGTTTCGGATTAAACAAGTTTTACTGTATCAAGTTATGGACGATAACTAAATAACGAGCGCATAATATTCTGCCACACAAAACTGCTTCATTGTAATTTTTATTTGGGAAGACTATTGTAACGCTAAAATTATAACAGTGAAATGTAATAAATTAAAACTAGTATTTTTACACTGATAAATGTAAGAAGGACGATTTTTAAAGAGGTGGATTCAAAATATGACAATTCATGTAATCATACGTTCAGTGTACTCTACTTAATGCTTCCGAAGTGCTAAAATATGTCTTGCTATTGTATCATTATAGATGTTTAAAAATGTCTCATTTCCATAATTTTCTATGTAAGTATATAAATCCTTATTTGAAAACATTTACGAAGCTATCCATAAAATCTTTCTGCAAGTTTGACATTTTCATTTTTTCCGAAATACATTCTGAAATTGCATAAATTGTGTCGCTTGGAATAAATGCGTAATTTGTGGTTCAAAAATCAATTGCTATCTATAATAATCAATTGTGTGAGATTAGCTTTGCCAATGCATGTTATAAAAATACTTTTAAAAAATAGACGAGACGTGTCGGTCTGTATCTTCATTCGTTCATATGTTTCTGTCCAAGAGCAGATCGTAGGCCTACACTGAAAATGTAACATTTTTTTTAGTTATTTTTTTGTTCTGCTTTTCTCTTCTAATCATCATCGTCTTCGTCGTCTTCAAGGAATATACCTGTTGGTCAGTTCCAAATCAAAATTGCCCATGCCATCTCTTTACGGTCGATCTATATTTCATGTCTTTCTCGGATTGTAATATAAACAATTATCATCCTGATGTTTGGGGTTTTTTCTGTTAATGTTGTATTTGGTTCAATTCCTTTCTGATAGCACTTATTTTGTGATCTAATAATGCATTACTAGTTACAAAGCGGAGAAACTTCATTTATGATACTTAGATTTGTCTTAATTGATCAATGCCCAACTTTCACATCCATATAATAAGAGTGGCAATGCAAACACCCTATATAATTTTTACAATATTTCTCGTCTTACGTTTATTTTTATGTTGGCTTATCATTTTTTATTTATTACGAGATTTAAATTTGAATTGTAACTTTTAGTCGGAGCTAGGAGGGATATATATTATGTAATTTAGGTGAAAAACGGAGTTTCGTGTGTCATATTATAAGTCAATGCCATGACCGTTGACCGGATTTCAATTCAATAAAACATTTTCTAGAAGGTACATATTGTCATATTTCCCTCGATATAGAAGTATGTACGGCCCATATCTGACAACTTACAATGTTGACATTTAAGTATCCATGATCCTTGTGTTTCAAATGTATCTTAATTTACGTATATTGTAAAAGTAAGTTATTTTAAAGATAATCACTTTTTTTCTCTACCATCTTAAATGCTTACATAAACGCATTGGGCAATGAAAATTATAATATAAACTAGTTATTTTTTTTTAAGCTGAAATTTGTCAGGAGAGGAATGGGGTACATTTTACAGCTTCTCGATGTACACTACACGGGTAAACTGGTATTTCCTGTGATCTTGCCCTTCACGCCCTAGCTGATTGATAAGTTTCGCTATACAATATGCCCACCGCTGTGGTCTCGAGGTAGCGTGCTACCTTGTCACGCGTGGGCCCGGGTTCGATTCCCGGTCGGGACAGGCTCTTGGGTAAGGTTTTTTCGGGGTTTTTCCTCACCTGTAAGACAAATGTCAGAAGCTTAGGGCCCAACGGTCCCCGAAATCATCCGGTCATCATCATGATCATCCGTATCATTATCATCATCATCCTTCACCCGGTGTGGAAAACAAAGGGAAGCTACCACATATATAATTCCTTAGTAAAGCTGCAAAGTATAGCAGGAAAATGCTATGATTGCAGTGAAAAACCTGCCCTCGGGCAGAATTACTATGGAATGGAATACAATACGTTTTCTGATCGCCTAAAAAATCTAACAATCGAAAATATGAAGAAATGCATATTGTGACTTCCTGTGTTTCGTGCCATGATCAACTTTTGTATTGCACCCTAATATAATATAATTATTATAAAATGCAATTTGTGTAAAATTATTCTTTACATATAAGTGCTGTAAAAACATTTTTAACGTTTATTTGAAATTTCGATATCATATATTTGCTACATATTTTCAGATTTTATGTTACATATTTATGTGCACATTACATAGGATATTAGTACATAAAAATTCGGCATCTAGCCATTATCACAGCTACCCGTTTGGCAGTAAAAACAGAGTACTGGTTTGGAGCCGACCGTCATAGGAGCAGTAGAGTCTCGCCCATAGATGGCAGAACTATCCAATAGTAATCGCCAGTGAAGTTACTTGTAGATTATAACATATAAAACAAACATATATACAAATTTATCTCATATTTCACATGCTTAATATGTTATCTTAGCGGAGTGAGTAAAACGTTTAGAATTGATATCACAACATTTAATATACGTATATTTTTTTAATTACTATGCCAGTAGTTACGCGTAGTTGGCACATTGTACGCCAGAGTTAAGTGTATTCTGGTCTGTTTTTTCTTTAATAATTCATACAACAGAATTTTTGGGTTCGATTTCAAGTTTTTGCCTTAAAATCGATACATATAATTTTAAAAGGCCATCGAACGAATTCTGCAGTAGATTACATTTAAGTTACAGTTCTGCTGATTTACGCATTATATATATAGCCTTTGTTCGTGGCATCATACACGGACATTAACCCGGCAGAAGAAGATATATATATATATATATATATATATATATATATATAACTAGCTAATAGCCGGCTTGCGCTGCTACGCCTAGATAAATGAAAATTGAATGTGTTTTTATGTTAGATTGAATAAGTTGGTTTTAGACGAGGCTATTAACCCGGCCCAGTGTACAGGGGGCATAAGCCGGAACTGTATACAGCTGGGTAATTCTTGACAAGCGCATTCTCGTCGCGGGGGTAAACACTAAGAATCTTAGTGACTAAGCTCTGTCAAGGACCCAATCTCTCGGGGTATAACGAGGGCCCCTGCCCAGGGATACGGGTGAAGACCTCAACGGTTGGATCGGCAAAAAAGAATAAGCTTCAATAAAGGCGAGACAAGCGGAAGAGGCAGCCCTCCACCTGGGATTTGTACAGATGGAAGCATGTTCAAATGCTTTGAGGTGGCAGCCCCACCATTGGACTACTCTGCAGCAGGCCGGTTACCTGCTACGAGGAATTACAAAAAAAACTCGGAACTCCCCAAAGCAATATTCGGGACAGATCGAACGACGACGACCACAGCAAAACTAAAGCATAAACGATTAGGAAAACTGACAAAAGTGAACATGGGTACCTGGAATGTTAGAGGCTTATCATATAAAACATAAATCTTAGAAAAAGAATTATGGACATCACAAATAGATTTAGCAATAATTAGCGAAACAAAAAAACAAGTTAAAAGGATCAGAAGAGCTACATAAATGCATGTTTATTTATAGTGGAGTTCAACAGAATAAACGTGCATCTGCAGGTATATCAATATTTATAAAAATGGAATGTAAAAATAAAATGCATGGGTATACGTTTGTTAATGAAAGAATAATAACATTAAGAATGAAACAAGGCAGAGGTTACTTAACAGTGATTGGAATATACGCATCAAATGAAGGGAAGAACGAATAAACCGAAGAATTTTATGAACAATTACAGAAAACACTGGACAAAGTTAATTCGAATGACTACATTTTTATATTAGGTGATTTTAATGCTAGAGTGAGTAGTCAAACAATTCCAGGAAGAGTAGGAAACAAAGGTGAAAATACAATAACTGAACTTGGAAAAGAACTCATACATTTCTGTGAGTACAATGATTTACGAATTATGGATACTTTTTTGAACATAAAGATATTCATAAATATACTAGATGCGAAAGAAACTCTCAAACTATTATTGACTGTGTATTTGCAAATAAGAAGATTGTCCCACATATTGAACATACTAGAGTATTCAGAGGTCCAGACGTTATGACAGATCATTTTCTAGTAATAGCAATACTTAAATTACCAACAAGATGGAAGAAATTACAGAAAAAAGGAAATATTACTGAAACATTTAAGGTACATTTATTAAAGAGAAGATAGTATAAAAATGTTATACGAAAATAGAATAAATCAATTAATGGAAGAAATACCAATAAGCTTAAATATAAATTTAGAATGGCAGAAGATAAAAGCAATCATATTACAAGATGCAGAAGAAGCACTATAGGTAAAAGAAAGAAAGGATATAAAAAGCGTGGTCTTAAAATTTGGAATTCGGAAATAGCAAAACTTATTGAAGAAAAAACAGAAGCTTATTTGAATTATTTACATAATGCAAGTACGGAAAACAGAATAGAATATAAAAAGAAATGTGCCATTGTTAAGAGAGGAACTCGGAAGCTACATAGGCAAAGTTGGGATAAATATATTTCTGATACGGAAAACGATCTTCATGGTAGACAAAATTATGCTTATAAAATCTTAAGGGAGGTAAATAAAGATGAAAAGGATAAACTTAACTTTAATCCAATTCATGAAAAAAATTGGCTACAATACTATAAAGAATTATGGAGCCATAATGACAAAGAAGAAAGTAACACATTAATTAGGGAAAGTGATTTAAGTGTTTATTCCATAACAATAGAAGAATTTACTGAAACAATAAAGAGCTTCAAAAACAAAAAAAAATCACCTGGAATTGATAGAATCAATATCGAACTTATTAAATGCGAATCTCAAGCTCTTATATATAGGATGTTAAACTTCATAAATATCTGTTGGCAATATGCCTGTGTACCTGAAGAATGGAGTTAAGCTATTGTTATGCCTATATATAAAAAAGGTGACAGACATAACTCAAATAACTACAGAGGTATAAGCCTTTTGGGAACATGTAGCAAAATCTATGCTAAAATATTATCTAGAAGAATCGGAAAGATAAGTAATGAAATTATTTCAAATGAACAACATGGATTCAGAAAAGGCCGCTATACAATTGACTGCATCTTTCCACTCCAACAGTTGATAGAAAAAAAGAAGAGATTTTAATTTTTTTTCCCAAATGCCCCAGGTTTGTCTTTCGACATTCCTGGTTTCTCTCCTGGCATGGCGTACTTGTAACCCACTTCTGAGGTTGGGGCGACTGGAAGGCGGGGTTACGTTGCCCCGATGATATGATGGGTGATGATGATGATAGTGGTGCGCCAGGTGAGTCCCTAATCTTAAGCTTAACCTAACATGAACATGAATGATGATGATTGCGATGGCCATGTGATTTCGGGGGGGCCGTTTGGGCCTTAAAGTTTTCCTGACATTTATCTTACAGGTGAGGAAAAACCCCGATAAAAACCCCACCCAGAAAAACTGTCCCGACTAGAGATCGAACCCGGGCCCGCTGCGTGACAAGGCAGCACGCTCCGAGACCACAGCGGTGGACTAGATTTTAATCTTGAGACACACATATTGTTTATCGACTATGAAAAGGCTTTTGATAAAATTATGCGCTCTAAATTATGGGATATACTAAATAATAAAGGATATCCACCTCATCTAATTAAAGCTATAAAAAGTTTATATGAAAATACAAAAATTCGTATAGATAAAGGAAATAGTCCTGGAGAAACGTGCGTAGAAATCAACAATGGACTTCGACAAGGTTGCGCTCTTTCGACAATACTTTTTAATATATATTTAGATGATATTATTAGTACATGGCAAACTTTTTTAGATGTGCATTTTATGATAAACAGTACGAAAATGAACTGTCTTTTATTCGCAGATGACCAGATCATTGTAGCTTCCTCAGAAAATCAACTACAAAGATCAGTTTATATATTATGGAAACTAATAAACGATTATAATTTAGATATATCAACAGAGAAAACGAAGTCAATGGCATGTATTGGAACTCAGCATAAAAGGACAAAAATTGTAATTGGAGCAAACATAATTGAACAAGTAACTTGTTTCAATTATCTGGGATGCATGATATCGTACCAGCAAAATTTGGACATGGAGAAGAAATTAGGGAAATTTCAACAGATATGTGGTTCAATAAGAAGATATTTGAGAAATAAGACCACAAGGGAAACTCAATTAAAATTTTACAAAACAGTAGCCGTTCCAACATTAACATACGGGTCTGAGACTTGGCCTTTAACGATCTCTGATAAAAATAAAATTGAGACAATAGAAATGAGATTTCTCAGATCAGTTACAGGTGTACCTCTAAGAGATCAAAAGAGAAGTCAAGATATCAGAGATGAACTACAAATATATAATAAAAACGAGAGAATACACACAAATAAACGTAATTGGTTTAACATAAACAAAGAATGCCAAATAATCGTTTATCAAAACAGCTGCTTCATTATAGGCCTCTAGGCCGAAGAAATGTAGGAAGACCAAAACGTCGTTGGAAAGACTACCTGCACCCGCAGCATATAGTGCACCAGGGAGCGGAACGGGTAATAAGGCCCATACCTTGAAGATGATGATGATGATGATGATAAGAAAAATATTTATAAATTTATATTTTTATATATCCCGTGCTGATTACCAGTCGTTGCCCGGGAATCTACTTATCCCGATCTTCTTGATATAAATGAACTGAAATACGAAAATTAATGTGTTTTATGTTTAGTTAAATGAGTAAGAGGAAAAATTTATATCAATTATTTTTAGATACCCCGTGCTGTTTACCCGGCGTTGTCCGGGAATCTACTCATCCCGATCTTCTTGGCATAAATAAGCTGAAAGACAAACAATAATGTACTTCTTATGATTAGTTGAATAACTAATATAAAAAATAATTAATCAATTGAGTTGGTGTTTACTTGATGAAAATCCATATTTATTAATTAAATAAAAATAAAACTTAGTTTTATTTGATTTTCATATTTATTATATAATTCAGTTACAGCTGTTTCGGTACACTGTACCTTCTTCAGACATGTTAACAAATTATGAATTGTGTTCCAACTGATCTAAGCAACAATATTTATTTAAATTTTTAAATTTTAAATAAATATTGTTGTATTGTTTCTTAGAAACAATATTTATTTAAATTATTAAATTTTAAATAAATATTGTTGTATTGTTGCTTAGATCAGTTGGAACACAATTCATAATTTGTTAACATGTCTGAAGAAGGTACAGTGTACCGAAACAGCTGTCACTGAATTAGGCTATATAATAAATATGAAAATCAAATAAAACTACGTTTTATTTTTATTTAATTAATATAAAAAAATTATAAATGTATATCGTAATTATTTTAAGATTACCCGATGTTGCCCGAGAATCAAGTTATCTCGATCTTCTTGGCATAAATGAGCTAAAGACAAAATTCGTTTTTGTGAGTTATCCGTAAAAGAATACCCGCCATGTGCTGCTATGCTTGCACAGGAATCTACGTACTTGTCTCGATCTTCTTGACATCAATGAAAGACAAAAATGGTTATTGTGAGTTATCCATAAGAGATAAGCACATGCTGTTGTGGACTTTTTTGTAGAGCTTTTTGAGATATTCATTTCTGTGTACATTAATTTTGTGTATTTGTTATGGTTTAGGCAGCGTAAGCCATTTAAGCGTCCAATGAGCTACTTTCTTTCACGTTTCCCACTACAAAGGGCAATTTTAAGGGTGTAGAAGTTGAGTATCACAACTCTCTTACAGCCTATGTTCATCCCGGGAATCTCCTGAACATTTTGCAAAAGGCCCCATCACAATCGGATGGCCGCGCATAAAGTACGAACAAATAAACAACATACATATTATATAGGCCTATTAGATTATTCTTATTCCTCTTATATAATGAAATATATTGGATGTAGGCCCACCTTATTCAGAAAAGTAGTCAATAACAACATCCAAATAAATTACAGGTAGTAGTAATATTCTTGCATTTATTATGTCATGTGGATTAAAGATCTAAAACAGCGGTCCCCATATGCAAACTTATAAGTCATTAAACATAGAAGAAATTAAATGCATCTGAAAAGTTAAAAAACAATAATAAACAAATAAAAAATAAAAAAATAAACAATTATTAATAGAAAATCCATTAAAATAAAACCTGAACCAAATCCATTATTTCTTGTACACTATATCATAATCTGATAATTGTATAATTAATTTAAATTTATATTAAGGAAAATTCAATTTAACATTTTTGTCATTTATGATTTATTGTAAAAGTATCCATTATTTTTATTAAGTAGTTTTTTTTCGTCCTTCTTATCCTCCCATATTTTGTAGAATTACGTTCCACATGGAATTTACAACCCAATGCCATGGACGGCTAGCTTGTTGACAGGCATCAGGAATTACGAACCATACAGAGTGCCGAAGAAACAGGTCTACAACAGATCAGATTTTTAGTATAAGATACATTTTAGAAACGAAATGGGAATATAATGGTACTGTACATCAACTATATGTAGACTTCAAAAAAGCATATGATTCAATTAAGAGGGAGAAGTTATATAGTATCCTGCTGGAATTCGGAATTCCTAAAAAGTTAATTAAACTTATATGAATGTGTCTAAATGGCACAAAGAGTAGGGTGTGTGTAGGCAAACAGTTTTCGGGCACTTTTGAAATCCAGAATGGGTTGAAGCAAGGAGATGCACTATCTCCTCTATTATTTAATTTTGTACTAGAGCATGCCATTAAATCTTTAGAGAATGAGGAAGGCTTACAGTGGAGGAAATTGGTATAAAGGCACTAACTTTTAGTAGTAAAACAATCTGAAATATTTATGCATATACCTTATGTATGTC
This sequence comes from Diploptera punctata, assembly GCA_030220185.1. Lineage (NCBI taxonomy): Eukaryota > Metazoa > Arthropoda > Insecta > Blattodea > Blaberidae > Diploptera > Diploptera punctata. The sequence goes on along the minus strand of JASPKZ010007290.1, from coordinate 1,039,160 downwards.
ATAGATTACATATAATTATCTTGGAAATAATTTCATACAGGTCTCCACATTGTGTATTTATTATATACGTAAATATTACGGAAAAACTAAGAAAACGCTGTCCTAGGGGTGAAAATCGGTATAAAGGCAGGTCAACTTCTGGCTCTTACAGAGACATAAATGTAAACAAAACACTGCAATTACATGGAGACGACTTGTCTGTGAGCATCGTTCATCAGTTACATGTCAGTAGTATGTACAGTGCCGCGTAGAAAGCCTCTATCAAATGAAGAGAAATCAAGAGTTAGTGCCTTCAAGGAGATGGGCCTTTCCAATCGACAAATAGCTACGAAATTGGGGCTTCAAGATGTGTCATTGATAATTTTATCAATATGGAAAAAACGGAAAGTATGGACGGACAAGAAAATTTTCTGAGCGCACTAAACGTCTCACTTTACGTAATGCAAAAGGTAAGAGTATGTTTTCTTCTCAAATCCAGGCTGATTTAAAGTTGCCAGTAACAGCGAGACGAGTAAGACAAATTCTGTCAGAAGACAAGAACCTAAAATAAAAAATAAATAAAAAAAACACCTCTGAACAATGCACATAAGAAAGCTAGAATGACTTTTGCTGAATAACACATGTCTTGGACCTCAGGATGGAATAAAGCAATATTCAGTGATGAGAAGAAGTTTAATATAGACGGGCCTGATGGCCTTTAGTATTACTGGCACGACCTCCGTACTGAAGACAACTTAGAATGAGTAGAAACTTCAGTGGTGGAGGCGTTATGATTTGGGCAGCATTCTGCTTTAAAGGAAGATCAAAAATAGCATAGATACGCACCAAAATGAATTCTGAGTCCTACACTGAGGAGCTTTTGGAGTCCTAATTGATACGAATGTATGAGGAATTTGGCGAAGATCTAATTTTTCAGCAAAATAATGCTTCCATTCACGTGTCTGCTAAATCAAAGGAGTGGTTCAGGAAGAAAGAAACACCACTTTTGACGTGGCCAGTCAGAAGTCCTGATTTAAAACCGATTGAGAACTTATGGGGGATCCTGGCAAGGCGTGTGTATCGCAATGGACGGCAGTTTGGGACAGTGACTGAGCAGAAAAATGTTATTCGAGAAAAGTGGGCTTCAATCTCAGTGGAATAAATAAACACCCTCAACAAGTCAATGCCAAAGAGAATCTTCCAAGTAATTAACAACAATGGAGGTTCAACTAAATTTTATAACTTTGTTGTAAACTTTGTGCTCAGTCTTTTTGGTTTAATCTGTGAAATACACAAAGTGCCTTTATACTAATTTACACCCATACGTGAGAGAGAGTTTTCATGTACTTTTTTGGACGGAAATGGATAATTAATTTTGACATTATTTGTGTGTGTTTTATACTCAATCACCACCTAAGTTAATATAGAAAAATGCCAAAGAAATCGTAAATAAACTTGTGTTCACACTTCTAACAAGTGCCTTTATACCAATTTCCTCCACTGTACAACTCAATGGTCATATGATTCAATTAAGAGGGAGAAGTTATATAGTATCCTGCTGGAGTTCGGAATTCCTAAAAAGTTAGTTAGACTTATACGAATGTGTCTAAATGGCTCAACGAGTAGGGTGCGTGTAGGCAAACAGTTTTCAGACACTTTTGAAATCCAGAATGGGTTGAAGCAAGGAGATGCACTATCTCCTCTGCTATTTAATTTTGTACTAGAGCATGCCATTAAATCTTTAGAGAATGAGGAAGGCTTACAACTGAATGGTATTAATAAGCTGTTAGTTTATGCTGATGATGTAGTACTACTGGCTGATAGCGAGGAGATACTGAAGGCCAACACGCACACACTATTGAGTAACACTAAGAAATTAGGACTGGAAGTAAATATCAGTAAAACTAAATATATGGTCACACGTAGAAATACATTATATAATGGAAATGGACAGCTAACGACAAATGAGGGAAATTTTGAGGAATTGGCTGAATTCAAATACCTAGGAATAATAATCACAAATAGGAATGAGATGCACAAAGAAATTAAACATAGGCTCAATTCTGGAAATGCATGCTATTATGCATTGCAGAGACTTTTGATGTCCCAACTCCTTTCAAAAAAACGTTAAGCTGAAAATATATAAAACTATTATTCTACCAGTTATATTATATGGGTGCGAAACATGGACTCTTACTTTAAGGGAGGAAAGGAGATTACGAGTATTTGAGAATAAAGTTCTTAGGAAAATTTTTGGACCAAAGAGAGATGAACAGACAGGTGAATGGAGAAGACTACATAACAATGAACTACATGGTCTTTATAGGAAGCCAGATATAATAAGAACAGTTAAGTCCCGTAGACTGCGATGGGCAGGACATGTTGCGCGTATGGGGAATGAAAGACGTGCATGGAAACTTCTTGTAGGAAAGCCAGAAGGAAAACGCCCAGTTGGTAGACCAAGAATGAGGTGGGAGAACAACATTAACTATGATTTGAGGGAAGTAGATTATACAGGGAATGATTGGAAAGCATTAGCTCAGGATAGGGGTGTATGGAGAGCTTATGTCCGTGCGGCCATGAACCTACGGGTTCAATAGTGCCAGTGAGTAAGTAAGTAAGTAAGTAAGTACAACTCAATGGTATTAATAAGCTGTTAGTTTATGCTGATCATGTAGTACTATTGGCCGATAGCAAGGAGATACTAAAGGACAACACTCACACACTATTGAGTAACACTAAGAAATTAGGACTGGAAGTAAATATCAATAAAACTAAATATATGGTCAGACGTAGAAATACATTATATTATGGAAATGGACAACTAATGACAAATGAGGGAAATTTCGAGGAAGTGGCGGAAATCAAATACCTAGGAACAATAATCACAAAGAGGAATGAGATGCACAAAGAAATTAAACATAGGCTCAATTCTAGAAATGCGTGCTATTATGCATTACAGAGACTCTTGATGTCCCAACTCCTTTCAAAAAACGTTAAACAGAAAATATATAAAACTGTTTTTCTACCAGTTATATTATATGGGTGCGAAACATGGACTCTTACTTTAAGGGAGGAAAGGAGATTACAAGTATTTGAGAATAAAGTACTTAGGAAAATTTTTGGACCAAAGACAGATGAACAGACAGGTGAATGGAGAAGACTACTTAACAATGAGCTACATGGTCTTTATAGGAATCCAAATATAATAAGAACAGTTAAGTCTCGTAGACTGCGATGGGCAGGACATATTGCACGTATGGGAATGAAAGACTGGCATGGAATATTCTTGTAGGAAAGCCAGAGGGAAAACGGCCAGTTGGTAGACCAAGAATGAGGTGGGAGAATAACATTAACAATGATTTGAGGGAAGTAGATTGTACAGGGAATGATTGGAAAACATTAGCTCAGGATAGGGACGTATGGAGACCTTATGTCCGCGCGGCTATGAACCTAAGGGTTCGATAGTGCCAGTGAGTAAGTAAGTACAGAGTGCCGAACCTCCTAGATCTATGGTCAGCAGAATACCAAGAGTACCAATGAAGATAGCACAGGACATCCCAAGTCAAGGGGAAGCAGTGGACAAAGACTTTTTTAAATACAAATGTAAGAACATTCCGAGACAGTTAAATGTAAAGTATATTAGTTAATGTAATTCCTGCTTCTTTGTGATGACTGATTAACATCGATATTTCAATTGTTTAAGCTCATCTCGATAGCAAAATAAGCTGATTTTTTTATGGGATAATTAAAGAAATATCCACAACTCTTGTCCTATTCAAGGTCTAATTCACGGGCAGATGAACGAAATGGATGAGATGAGTGTGGTGAAATGGTGGAATGAAATTGTGGCAGGGGAAAACGGCAGAAAACCCCGAGAAAACCCTATTCAAGCTCCATTTCATCCACCACGAAATTCATATAGAGTAACCGAGACTTGATCTCGGAACCCCATCGGTGAGAGGCGAGTGTCTAACCGCTTGCGCCACGGTGCCGCCTTTTATGGGAATAATAAGTCAGGAAATATATTATACTTGTGATAGGGTACGGATTCAGATGACATGTCATATTTTTAAAACTTTATTTTGAATTTCGAGTAAGTAATTAACAAGTACGGTATATAAGTCTTCTGATGAAAATTTGGTGATTTATATTGTTCCTTAAAAGTAAAAATTCTCACGTATTTTATTTTTTTGCCCATATTTGTTCTAATTTATTTAGCCCTAACAAAATAATATTTTAGTGATTTCGGGGATTTTTATAAGTCGTTACTCAAGTTTAAATAACCAACATAAATATAAGTCGCACGTTGCATGGTCACACGTTCGAAAAATCTATTTTTATTCGTCAAAATCCCGTTTAAAGACCCGACCCCGCTGTGCGATAGAAAGTTGGAAAATGTATATGCATGAACAATTAGTATAAAATATTTAATATATTCATTAAATTACAAGGACATACCATTTTCTGTTTTTTGGGTCATATTTAAACTCTTTAGCTCATAAATGATGCAAAGTTTCTTATATATTAGGTCAACTGTCACCAGTTCAACATAACAAACTTTATAAATTACTCAATCACATGAAAAAATCTAATATAAATCTCCCGTTAAGTTGCAAGTTCAATACGAAATGGAAGAAGATGGATCATTAATCTTCAGAATCGTGCATCAATTTTGGCCATATACTCCGTCACAATAATTTCTTTATAACAAATTTTTAACGCAAAATTTTGGGGGAAAATAAGAAGACGTGTAATATATTTTAAAAGTTCATATTAATTGTGTACCTTGTGTATCAATAAATCATATAACAAAAAAATTAAAAAAAAAGTTTTTAAATTGTTATATTGCCACCATATCCAAAATATATATATATATATATATATATATATATATATATATATTGTCCGCCGCTGTGGTCTCGAGGTAGCGTGCTGCCTTGTCACGTAGCGGGCCCGGGTTCGATCCCCGGTCGGGGCAGTTTTTCTGGGTGAGGTTTTTCTCGGGATTTTTCCTCACCTGTAAAACAAATGTCAGGAAAACTTTAAGGCACAAACGGTTCCCGAAATCATATGGCCGTCTTCATCATCGTCCTTATCATTATCTTATCATCATCATCCTTCACCGGTATGGTAAGCAACGGGAAGCTACCACACCTACAATTCCCTAGTAAAGCTGCAAAACATAGCACGAAAAGCTATGATTGCAGTGAAAGACCTGCCCTCGGGCAGAATTACTATGGATGGATGGATGGATATATACCTATCCACTTGTTACTGATGTAATATAAATTGTACGTTCCCAGACTATCAAAAAATTAAGTAATACAATATTGTTTAATAACTTTATAAAACTTAAATTCTGCATTAAAAGTTTTTAAATTAAACCTCGAAAATTATAAATAGAGAAGCTATGAGACCCGCTGGATACGGTCACGTCTCATTTTGAGGTACGCGGGTTCAAACCCGGCCGAGTTCGATGGATTTTTAAGGGCGTTAAAAACCTAAAAGTTCGATGGGGTTGAAAGGGCGTTAAAAACAGTAAAATAACTTTTTTCTAAAGTGAAGTTCTGCCATGGGACCTATGACTAGATTTATAAGCCTGAAATTGAAAGTTCTCTGACGTGAATAAAATTTAACCCCCAGATTTGAATTAACATGCAAGCTATTAAAGAGCAATGCTAACTAAACTCAGATTATGATTTTGTTAAAGGTATTTTATGAATAAGTCCATCGTGCTATAATAGTTTTCATTTCATTTTGTAAGTAGGATAAGAATGAAGTGGGAGAATGACACCAACCATGTTTTGAGGGAGATAAATTATGCAGGGGATGATTGACTCAGTATAGGGGTGTATGTCCGTCCGGTTATAAACATCCGGGTTCTATAATGCCAATTAATTAGTCATGTCCCATTTAAGTACTTTACGATTTTACGAAATGTTCGGATAATTCAACATTATTGTATCATGCACTGTAATAATCAAGAATACTAACTTCAGTGTCCCCAAACGTGTAAACAAACCACATTCTATTAGTAATTTTATAAGTAAACAATCCTAAATCCTCCTTATTACATTAGTCGTAAATTGTAAACGAATTAAAATATTCAATAGAAATACCCGACGTGCGCTGCTACGTCTAAATAAATGAAATTAATGTTATTTTATGTTAGATTGAATAAGTAAAAGGAAAAATAATTATAAATTTATATTTTTTAGATACCCCGTGCTGATTGCCCGGCGTTGCCCGGGAATCTACTTATCTCGATCTTCTCGACATAAATGGACTGAAATACGAAAATTAATGTGTTTTGTGTTTAGTTAAATAAGTGGAAGGAAAAATTTAGATCGTAATTAATTTTAGATACCCCGTGCTGTTTACCCGACGTTGTCCGGGATTCTACTCATCCCGATCTTCTTGGCATAAGTGAGCTGAAAGACAAAAATTAATGTACTTCTCATGACTAGTTGAATAAGTAAAATGAAAAATAATTATAAATGCATATCGTAATTATTTTAAGATTCCCCGCGCTGATTATCCGCTGTTGCCCGGGAATTTACTTATCTCGATATTCTTGGCATAAATGAGCTAAAAGACAAAATTCGTTATTGTGAGTTATCTGTAAAATAATACCCGCCATGTGTTGCTATGCTTGCACAGGAATTTATGCACTTGTCTTCATCTTCTTGGCTCAATGAAAGACAAACATGTTATTGCGAGTTATTCGTAAGAGCTAAACGTATAATGTCGCGGACTTTTTTGTAGAGTTTTTTGAGATATTCAATTCTGTGTACATTAATTTTGTGTACTTGTTATGGTTTAGGCAGCGTCAGCCATTTAAGCGTGCAAAGAGATTTTTTTTCACGTTTTCCACTACAAAGGTCGATTTTTAAGGGTGTAGGAGTCGAGTATCACAACTCTCTTATAGCCTATGTTCATCCCGGTAATCTCCTGAACATTTTGTAAAAAGCTCATCACAGTCGCATCAACGGTATGGCCGGGCATAAAGTACGAACAAACAAACATTTATATATATATATATATATTAGATTAGCTAAAATTTACTCGCAAGTTCTTTTATTATAAAACTATTATTCTACCAGTTATATTATATGGGTGCGAAACATGGACTCTTACTTTAAGGGAGGAAAGGACATTACAAGTATTTGAGAATAAAGTACTTAGGAAAATTTTTGGACCAAAGACAGATGAACAGACAGGTGAATGGAGAAGACTACATAACAATGAACTACATGGTCTTTATAGGAAGCCAGATATAATAACAGTTAAGTCTCGTAGACTGCGATGGGCAGGAAATGTTGCACGTATGGGGAATGAAAGACTTGCATGGAAGTTTCTTGTAGGAAAGCCAGAGGGAAAACGCCCAGTTGGTTGACCAAGAATGAGGTGGGAGAATAACATTAACTATGATTTGAGGGAAGTAGGTTATACAGGGAATGATTGGAAAGCATTAGCTCAGGATAGGGATGTATGGAGCTTATGTCCGCGCGGCCATGAACCTACGGGTTCGATAGTGCCAGTGAGTAAGTAAGTAAGTTCTTTTATTATTATCTTCTTCTTCTTCTTCTTCACGGTTTAGGCTTATTTACTAGCCTGTTACGGCTCCAAATTGCTGCTCTTTCCATCTTTTCCTTGGTCTTCCCAAACTTCTTCTTCCTCGTGGTGAATAGGTGTATGCTGCTTTTGGTATTCTATTATTAGTCATCCTTGTCAAGTGTTCTTTCCAGTTATTCTTTTATTATAGGGCCTATTTTAAAAGTTGGTACAACTACGTTTAGTTTTTACGACGAGACCCCGCAATGGTCCATTATGTTATTATATTATTATTATTATTATTATTATTATTATTATTATTATTATTATTATGAGGTTGAATCATAAGTAATGTCGATTTTTAATATAGGCCTATTGTTTCTGGTGGAATTTTAAAGGTGTGATTCACTGTGAGTTTGTTACAAATGGGTGTGCAGTTGATGTGGATCTTTATTATCAACAGTTGGAACGAGTTCATGACATTTTGAGGGTCGGTAGTTCATACCCGACCGCTTGTCATACAGCACGAAGAAAAAAAAATCACGAATTGGGAGGATTCGAGCTGCTACCACACCCAACATACAATCCTGATTTTGCGCCATCATACTACCATCTTTTTCAATCCTTCGCCTATATTTTGCGAGAAATTCAGAAAACATTTAAATTGTTAAAGTGTACCTCAATTAATTATTTGCATTAAATAACCATAGATTGATACCGTCGCAGGATAAACTTCGCTGAAAGCTGGCTCAAGACCACATGGGCCGATTGTATCTACTTTGAAAGAGTAGTTTAATTTCTTGTCAGATAAAAATTCCAAATAAAATTGTGTTTAAAAACATTACTTATGAGATAGTATATGTAATCTTATTTTTCACGTTTATGTTTACTGCCATTAAAGCTGAAGGGCACTAAATATGTCAGTATTGCATGAGAAAGGAGATAAATTTGCTGATATTGGACAGGAAGCATTAACTGACAATCGTAGAAGGGAAGGACAGCGATAAGTTTAAATTTGGTATTTTGTATTTATTTATCCTCGAAGAAAACTGATGAGTATTTTTTTTTCCTTCCTCAGCAAAAACCTTCCATAATGCAGCTTACAAAATATTTAAAGAATCCAAACCAATTACTATTTCTTTTTCGATATTTTTTAAGAAGAATAAGAATAAATTTATTTACAAATAAATGTTATATACAGTATTGACACCCGAATGAGTAAATGCTCGTACTCGGGTACAGTTCAGTTACATGAATAATATAAATAGAGTATATAGTTAGGGGCCAGTTTCATTTTTACATAAATTGACGCGTACAAAATAAAATGTAGAGTAAAACTTATTCTAGCAAAAGAATTAATGCAATGGAGAATGATATATATAAAATAATAAAAACCATATAATGTGATGGATTAAACCAATAATACAGAAGAAAGTAATTAGTAATATATTAAGTTATAACAATAAGCAAAAATAGATGCTTCATATTTATTATTTTAAAATGTTAAAATGATTATTTTTCACCTAATTAATTTAAAATGATTAATTTAATTGTTTTTTTAAAACTAACTGTGTTTAGTTTACTTAGCTCTGGATTGGATCTAATTAATTCATTTTATAATTTGGGTCCTAGATATCTACTATGTTTAGATCCAGATGTTAAATATTAATTTAATGGTATATTCGATAACTTCATAAAATCTTCAATGAGCGCTAGAATATCAAATTTGAATCACAAATTAAACCTAATTATTGGATGGAATTCCCAGTAGCTGTCTTCAAAATAATTTCATTTAATTGAGGATGTGCAAATAAGGACGTAATCAATATATTAGAGTGAGTCTGCCACACTAACTCAGATGATAGCGTCCCTGCTTCCTGACTAGCGGATCCGAGTTCGATATAAGTTTTTTAATTATATAAAATTAGTTTCTATAATTCGAAGTTATGATAATGGTTTTTTTTAATTATTATAGAATGTTACAATGTTAATAGTTTTTTTCATTAGTATCTTATTGATTCCTTTATGTTTTAGATTAAACTTTCGGAGTTGAAAATGTTATATAGATGGATGTTTCTACGGTTGTGGATTGTTTCCCACCCCTAGTCTCCACTAATTTCTGTTCAGTGCATATTCCAAATTCAGTCTTCTATTTTTCAACCCTCACAGAATATTTTCCTTCGAATTAGACCTTGATCTTCCTTTGATTGTTCTGCCAGGATGTTGTCTATTGAAGATCATCGGCTCATTCCCATCACATGCTCTAATCATCTTAATGATCTATTTTCAATTCGTTCGATGTTTTGCTTATATCCTATGTATTATTTCGTGACGTGGGATTCTGTCTATTTTCGATAATTCTGAACTTTTCAATTTCCAGCGCCAAGATTTTTTTCTTCGTTTATTCTTTAACACTTCATAACAGGTGTCTGTTACTACTGTACTTCTATTAATCTTTTTTTAATCACTTTAGATATATTTGTTTTATCTCAGAAAACTGAATTTAGGCAATCAATTATCTTTATAATGTTAAGATATCAACCTGCAGGAAGAAGAAGACCAGGACGTCCACTCAAAAAACTTTTGGATGATGTTTTTCTTGAGGTCGAAACAGGTCAAGAAATTGCCTAAATTTGTGAATGTACTGTGATGATGATGAATTATCTTTCTGTTGTATTCAAAAAATAATTTCTATATCAGTATCATTAGTTAAAATCAGACCATGATATTTCATCTCATATTGTGACATTAATGTAATTCATTCATATATATCTGTAATACAGCCTTTATGTTGCAGTTAACTGGTAAGTACTGTCTTTTTAAAAATTTTAATTATACAATTTTTAATATCGGGAATAAGAGGGGTAAAAGTGTACAACATTTAATTGATAGATTTTGCACTAGATGTCTGGATTAAATCCAAAACCCCTCAGCAATACATACTGTATATCGAGAAAGCATATAGTACTATTAACAGCGATTCGTCCTTTGGATGGGAACGTTAAGCCTGATGACTCCCTTGGTGCTTTCCGACAGAATTAGACTGTGTGCTGGCACGGAGTTTCACCTTTTTCCTTCTCTTCCCTCACGTACCCTTCACTACAAAAACACTTATGCATATACTCATCCTACACTCCTCTCTGTATATAATACATACACACAATAATCTGTGCAACTTGATCTGCAGAAATGGTGTACATTGAAAACAGAGCACATTAAAATACCATTCACATAGCGAGAAACCCGAAACACGAATTTTGCAGTGAGTGGCATTGGGAAAAAACACATAATTTTAAATTGATATTTTACTTTTTATGGAATATTATCTTATAGCCAACCTCGTTCGAATTAAATAATGTCACATACTTAGCACTAGTTATTGAATAAGTGGGAAAGATGACATAAATAGCGGAGATATTACATTAGAGCCTTTAAATCACATACACAGAAACTGAAGGTGACATCATATTTGCGAATTCCGGAGGAGTAAAGCTATTTAAGTTTTTCTCATGAAAATAATTTTTTACGGATCTTCATCGATTCTATCTAAGTACACACTGAAAATGACACACACACACACACACACACACACACACACACACACACACACACACACACACACACACACACACACACACACACACACACACACACACACACATATATATATATATATATATATATATATATAGCCTATATATATATATATATATATATATATAACGCTATAATGTCTACAATGTTTGTTTTATTGGAATAAACAATTATTTAAAAAAGTAAAGTAATTCGTTAACGAGCAAAATCTGATCATAAGGCGTAACAGTTCACATGAAACAAAACTTTAGAAACGCTGTAGAGGTTAAAGTTTTCTATGTTTTTCAACAACACTCAGTATATGCTATAATAATAACTCGAGGAAAGTAATCTCCAAAAATCAACGAAATCCGACCATTTCATGTGGGGGTTTACTGGAAACTCGTAATTAAAAATCTCTTTGTTTTCACTACTTTCGGACACTTTTAAATAAGCTGAGATCAACATTTTTCTACAGTTTAACAAAATAAGTATATATTCCGTAAACCAGCAAATTACACCATAAATTCGAATTGTTCAGCAATCCATTCCTGCGTGAATGGCTTTTTTTAAGGCAGCTCTTCAATTATATCAGTTTCTTCAATACTAACATATGGTTATGCAACAATGAAACAAAAAGGCGTGATTCTCAATTTGGGATTATGTAAGTTAATGATTTAAACTTCTTGGCCAATAAGTTCAAATCCGTTGTACTGCACCGACGAATGTTTAGTAGAATTCACACTTTAACGTAATAATTAATACATAACTAAAATTCCAACATTAATATTCAATCTGTCATTTCGAAAAGGGATCATCCACAGCTGATCAAACTTTATAGAAGCGGGGGAAAATACTGATTTATCTTATTCAGGATAAAGCATTGAATCTGAAATTACGACTGAATAAAGTCAGAAAGTAGTAAAGAAATAGTGTAGCTGTTCCGTTCTCAAGCGGAAACGATGGAAGTAGGTATCTATTCTATACTGTTCTGCCCTACGGCAAGTCCTTCACTGCAATTATAGCATTTTCATGCTATGCTTTGCAGCTTTACTAGGGAATTATAAGTGTGGTAGCTTCCCGTTGCTTTCCACACCGGGTTGATGATGGCCAGATCATGTTCGGGGAACGTTTGGGCCTCAAAGATTCCTGACATTTGTCTTACAGGTGGGGAAAAACCCCGAAAAAAACCTCACCCAGGAAGCATATCTCGACCGGAAATCGAACCAGGGCCCGCTGCATGACAAGGCAGCATGCTACCTCGAGACCACAGCGGTGGACGAAGGTATCTAAACATGGAATAACGGAAAATTGAATTTCAGAAAAAAAAATGGTACATGATTCCTTTTCGGAATGACTCATTCAATTTGTACAAGAAGAGAATTCTCTATTCTGAAATTTGGAAAAGGAACTTAAAATTATTATACATCGTAAAATCTTATGTCTATAGATTTCGTCTAAAAATATTTTACATAAATAACGTACAATTTATTGAAAAAAAAAAGTTTTGCTATTATCGCGAGTCTGTAAATTCACGTTTGCAGAGCCTTTTGTTCTAGCAAGTGATATGTAAACTTGCAGTAGTCACTTATGCAAATCAGATTTTTGTTGAAAGATTTAAATCTGTAATTAAGGAAGGAATCTGATTTTCATACTATGAACTGATATCAAAATTCAAACTACCGTAACCTGAGGCAACTTTATCCCATATCTAAACAGAAAATTAAAGGGTACAGGGGTGAAAAAGGTTAGTCACATTAAACACAATTTTCAGGAGAACAAATTGAAAGTGGGAATTTTTTTTTTACAAGGCTATAATTTGACCTCATTCTGCAAAAAGGAACCAAGCCAAAAGATAACTGAACTAGGAAAAATATAATTAAAGTTAAATGTCAATCAAAAAATCACAAATAAAAATACATATTTACTTATTACTTCAACTAACATCCCTCAGCTTCTCTTTCGTGAGAAAGATGGTAAATCAAACATTTTCTTATTCTGAAATTCAACATTTGTTTTTACATTGCATTTTATTTATTTGTTTATTTATTTGTTTTAGGTCTGCAGAAAGGGAAAAGAGGCATATTCTGTCAGTATTTTCTTACTTGGTTAATTGACGGCATAAGAATGCGGGTGGTGGATTGAATATTTTTGCAGGACATTGAGCGATATTTGAGGAACAATAATATATCATTAACTCATATATTTCAAATTTGAGGGTTGGTTCCTTTTTTAAGAATGTGGTTCAATTTAAACTCTGAATTTATTGTTTCTGACAATTTCTTCTCTTTAGTATTTAACATGCTCACATACCAGTTTTCAGTTGGTAGTAATAACTAATTTTCCGCTTTTTTTTTATATTGTGCCCTTGAATTGTCCTTTTTATATTGATAATAGATGTGGGAACTTCCTCATATTCTACAGCAAAAATGAAGTTCCTATATCCATTAAACCCTCCATGGTATCTTTATCTTGTCGTGATGGAGTGGCTTGCGTGCTTAAATGATCCCGAGAGCTATGCCGGCGGCGGTAGCATTACTGCCAATAGGGTTACCCATGCCGGACTGGTCGAAGGTGATAAGCCAGACGAAAAAAGTACCTTGGTCGAAAGAGTGACGATCTTTCACCGTAAAAATACAACCGTCAAGAAATGCGGACATGGGTTCAACTGGGGTAAAAATGTTCGGAGGTCAAATAGTCCCCCATTCGGTTCTCCGGGCGGGGACTACTTCAGGGAACCTATGCCAAAGGCTCAAACATAGGGACATGTTCCTAGGAATATGGAATGTTTGGACCAAGAATGGAGGTGGGAGAATAACATTAACTATGATTTGAGGGAAGTAGATTGTACAGGTGATGATTGGAAAACATTAGCTCCGATTGAGGGTCTTTCCACTTTTCAGCGGTTGCCCTTTTACCAGCCGGCTGCTGGCCCTTCACATCCACATGTGTCAATCACAGAGGTAGATGATCAACAGCCAGTTTAGGGGTGACATGTGGTTAGCATGTCGAGGCCCCCAGCCGTTATAGCTGGTTCCTCAACCTGGAGCCGCTACTTATTGTAGCTACCCAATTGCCTCACGATGCTGGGTGGGCAGCAGTCCCATACTGGCCGAAATACCATGAGAAAATTTCTTCCCCCATGGAGACTCGAACCAGCGCAAGTCCCGTAGCTCTGCGCCAAGGCTTCCTACCTTAACCGCTCGGCTACGGCGCGGGACAAACATTAGCTCAGGATAGAGATATATAGAGAGCTTATGTCCGCGCGGCAATGAACCTACGGGTTCGATAGTGCCAGTGAATTAGTTATATCCATTAAAATATTTCTACACGTGAATGAAGTAATCTCAGTTGGTTTAAGTCTCTTCTGCTTACAGCACTATTTAGAGCCATAGTGTTAGCGATTCATTTTTCTTTTCGTTGACATTTTCTTAAAACATGGCATTTCATCTTACCAAGTTTAAGAGGATTATATGCAATTTTCCATTCTCTTTTGAATAAAACGGAACAGATCGTGATAAATCATAAGTTTATTTATGTAATAGCGCAGTGTTAACAGCCCAAATTGGCCACTTATTTTTACAATTAAGTTAAAAAAAAGTGCGGAAAGCTGTCAGACCTACTCTAAAAAAGTGTTTTAGAGGAGGTCTGACAGCTTTTCGCACTCAGTATCCACAATCTTCAGTAATAATTATCGGGTGCAGCATGTATTAATAATTGAGCACCAACAGAAGTGCCTACCCTAGCCTTTTAAATATATCATATACGAAGAATGAAGGGAGTATTGAGTTATAAAGATTGAAGACAAGGGTAGAACGGTGAGTCATTTGAAATTCATGTAAAGATTAAATGGAAAGCATCTGCATTGGTACATACGGCTTTGAATGGAATTCTGTGGTAATTACTTGCGGCAAGCAGAAGCCCAGTACAAAGTAATATGCGTGTGGTTTTTACTGTCATTGGTGGTATTCGTTAATAGTCTGCACTGACATTAACAGTGTAACTAATCCCTCCATCTCTTCCTTTTTTTCTTCTCTTTATACACTGGATCTTGCTAGTTACGGCCCTCTGAGTTGACGTCAAACGCTCACAGATAGGCCAAGAATCTCACCGGACGATACCAAAAACTGTTCATTATTTTCTTATAGAGAATAGTAATGTTGTAAATATTAGCATTGTCACTAGTTGAACCGATTTTATTACAGTCAGTAACTCCTCTCAAAAAAACTTTGAACTGAAAATTACAGGGTGACGCATAAGTCAGTTAACCACTGCACATGGTTGGAAGGGAAAAAATCAGATTGGTTGAAACTGCGACTTGAATACGGGATCGTCAGAATATAATCTCAAACACTACTTCTTGAGGTAATTTGCATACTAGAGAATACGTCTTGCCCAGTACAATAGTTATTTTTTGTATAGATGTTGTAACCTATAGAAAAATAATACAGGGTGTCCCATTCAAACCTCCCACATTTTAATTAATCATAACCAACAAAGTATGCGGAATTATAAAATGAGGCTGGTATTAAACGAAATAGAAACTCAAGGAATTTTCATTGCCACACAACAATCTAAATCTAAAAAAAAAAAAACTAAAACAGCTCTATATGTATACTTTAGTAGCACGAACAATATCTCAAGTCTGTATTCGATTTCGTGCCACGTTCTGTCCAACATGTCCATTGGTACTGTTGCAATTCTGTCCAGGATACGGGTTCGTAAATCATGAAGATCTTGAACTGGAGTCAGTCGTAAACACACGGTCTTTTACATACCAGAAAACTATTTGTGCTCGTTGCAGAGGAGTCGCCATTTTGTTTTATATCATTATTGTCCAACATGCGACAGATGAATTAACTGCAACAATGAAAAGAAAAAATCTTTGAGTTTCTCTTTCTTTTAATTCCAACCTCATTTCATAGTTCCGCATACTTTGAGAGTTATGATTAATTAAAATGTGGGAGGTCTGAATGGGACACGGTGTATAATCTTAAACACTACTGCTTGAGGTAATTTGTATACTAGAGAATACATCTTATCCAGTACAACCGTTGTTTTTGTATAGATGTTGCAACCTACAGAAAATAATATATTTGCATTTTCTGTTAACTGACTTATGCTGCACCTGTATATAAAACTGTTTTTCTCCCAGTTATATTATATGGATGCAAAACATGGACTCTTAATTTAAGAAAGGAGAAAATATTACTTGGGAGTAAAATTGTTAGGAAAAATGTTGGACCAAAGAGAGAGTTGAGCAGACAGGTAAATGGAGAAGACTTCATAACAGCGAGCTTCATGATATGTATAGGAAACCAGATTTAATAAGAACAGTTAAGTCTCGTAGAATGCGATGGACAGGACATATACCCGAATGGAGAATGGAAGATAGGCATGAAGGCTTCTTGTAGGAAAACCAGAGGGTAAATGCCCAGTTGGTAGACCAAGAGAGAGGTCGGTCATGATTTGAGAAAAGTAGATTATACAGGGTTAAATGGAAAAGATTATCTCGGGATAGGGATATATGGAGAACTTTTCACGCAGCCATGAACGTACGGATTCGATAGTGCCTGTGAATTAATTCTTTCAATTAGAGCTACAACAGGCCGGACATCTAGAAATTCAGTGTGAGCGCGCCTCTCTCTATGTACAGTTTTACTCGTAGATCATCATCATCATCATCATCACTCCAGGGATTAGGCAATTGCCCGTTCCGACTTCATATTGCATCAGCCCAACGTCTTCTAGGTCTTCCAACATCACGCATTCCTCTTGCTTGATAATGTCTGGCTAACAATGGATATCTCTCCTTACTCATTCCATCCATGTGATCAATCCATTTCTGTCTGTAATTCGTGACTTTATCCAATGAAGGCTGTACTTTCAATTCTTCTCTTAAATCCTCATTTCTTATTCTATCAAGTCTTGTACATCCTTTTACTTGTCTTAGGAACCGCATCTCTGCCGTCTGTATTCTATCCTTCTGTCTTTTCACTGGAGCCCAAGTTTCACGACCATACAATATTGTGGGAACCGCCATAACATTATACGTTTTTATCTTGGTTTCTTTTCTAATTTTATTTTTGAATGTTCTCTGTATTCTTCCACACACCGTCTGAAATTTATTTATTTTGGAGTCAATATCTCTTTCCACATTGTAGCCAACATCACAGCCCAAATATTTGAAACTAGACACCTGTTCTATACTTTGATTTTCTAAAATAATTTTAGATCTCACTGGATCTCTTCCTCTAAAAGCCATGGTCTTTGTTTTCGTTACAAAATCTTTAGATCGTATAATTTACATATTTCATTTAATGCATGCATTGATTTCTGTAAGTCGTCTTCATTTTTTCTCTATTATGATTACATCGTCAGCAAATAGAAGATTATGTATGCACATTTTATTATTCATTCTTATTCCTGGATTTACTAAAACTTTCCATTTATTTAAAATATCGTCTATATATATATATATATATATATATATATATATATATTAAACAAAGTGGGTGATAAACTACATCCTTGTCGTAATCCAGTATTTGTTTTGATTGCATCTGTTCTTTTAATCCGGTATCTATAATTATATTTGTGTCTTCATATAATTTCTTTATTGTTTCAACAAGGCACAGCGGGTATCCTTTCATTCGTAATATTTCCCATAATTTTTGTCTGTTTACTCGATCGAAGGCCTTATCCAAATCTATAAATCCTATGTGAGTTTCTAAGTTATGTTCTCTTCTCTTTTCTATGAGTTGTTTCAGTGTAAAGACATTGTCTATACATGACCTTCCCTTTCTGAATCCACTTTGATTTTCACTTATTATTACTTCTGTTATGTTTCTCAATCTATTATTTATTATTTTCGTATATATCTTGTAGCCAGTATTCATTAAGCTAATCCCTCTGTAATTCTCACAATTTCTCCGGTCTCCTCTTTTGAATATATTCTTCACAATTGCTGTTTTCCAAGTGGTTGGAATCCCATAGGTCTGCCAACATATATTAATTAGATGAAGTATTCGTAGTTTACACAATATTCCACTATATTGACTAACTCCATATTTATATTATCTAATCCTGTTGCTTTCTTATTCTTAGTGGTTTTCAAAGCCATTTCTAATTCATTTATGTCTATTACATCAATATTTTCCACATTTATTTCTTCCTCATTGTTCTCTTTTCCTTCAATTTCCTCCTTTTTCCAAAGTTTTTCATAATGTTGGATCCATTCTTGTTCTGGGATTATATTCAATCTGGCAGAATCTTTCTCAGTCTGATTTAGATGTTTCACTAATTTATAACCTATTTCTTGTCTTCCATACATATCATGTTCTACAGAGCTTATAAATTTATCCCATGACTCCTGATGGTCTTTTCTTATAATGCTTTTAGCAATTCTCCTTTTCATCTTATATTCTTCATAAGATTCTTCTGTTTTCAGTCGTAAGTATGTATGATATGCTTTTTGTTTTTCATTCACTGCATTTTGTATATTCGCATTCCAAGTTCTCAAGCCCTTCCTATTTCTTATTCTATTTTTCTTTCCTAATATCTCATTTGCTGTTTTATGTATTGTGCGGGTTGCAACCACGCTCTGCGCTACCATTTGTGCGGGTTGTATAACTACTATGGATAAACCACGTTCTGCGCAACCATTTGTGCGGGTTGCAACCTCGCTGCCTGCTACCTTTAGGTGCAGAGTGGATCGTCTTTTGTTTCCGTTGCTTCTACTAGCGTAGATTTCATTACATCCAAGGTTATAAATCAAAAGCTTTGCCCCGGGCCCATAGGAGGCAAGTATTGATTCATCTTTCTTTCCTAAGCACTTAAGCATAAATCAATAATAGTTCTCAAAACACCAGAGTAACTTAAAATGAATGTTTTCACTATAATTATTAATCAGGAAAGCTAGACAGAAAAATAAAGGGAGCTAGACTGATCTCCTAAATAAGTGAGTTTCCGTACAGGAATATCAAACAGCAACATGCACATAAATCACTTGAACACTAAATTGGATATGTATAAAAATGATGTTTAATATAAACAAGAAGTCTGAAGTGCCTAGAAAACATAACAAAGATAAACATTTGATCATTCAACAAAAAATAAATAAATAATAATGCTTTAACATGACAAAAAACCATATCATACCTCACACCACATTCATACTATGGCCCAAGCCAGGGTGGCTTTCCCCAGTCTTCAGGACCAACTTAAAACTCCGCCGCTCGCGGCTCCAGACGACCTTGTCAACTAAAAGTTCCCATCCAAAGAATCAAGGAATGAATGATAACGTTCTCGCTGTGCATTGCTGTGCATAACGTATTTGAGCGTTCCGAGGTAGAAGGGGAGATGCGCCGCACAAACAGCGCACCAGGAGAGGTAAAAAGGGAGAGTGGGGGTAGATGCATAGAGAAAGGATATTGGCATAGTTCACGAATCTTACTGTCCAGGGAGGATTACGACACAATAGTAGTGAACCGAAAATCACACTTTCGGTTCAGTATTACATTTGATATATTTTCCCATTCAATATTTATATCTTCTGACGTCGCTATCTCTGATATATATTTATTCATTCTGCTTTCATAATGTTATCTAATACTTTGATCTTGTAATAAATATACTTTATATACTTCTTCTTGGTTTCTTTTGTTCTTTATGTTATTTTTCCGCCATTTAGCTATTATGTTTATTTTGCTTATCACGAGATAGTGATCAGAGTATATATCGCTGCCTCTATGTACTCTCACATCTTTTACCAAGGCTCCTAGCTTGTTGTTTACGATTAAATAGTCAATTATTGATCTTGAGTTATATCCACTTCTTGTATATTTATGTATGTCCTTTTTTCGGAAACAGGTATTCATTATTTTTAATTGATTATAGGCTGAAAACTGTCTCAAATCCTGTCCATTTTCATTTATTGTTATTTCTCCATTATTTCCTATTACATTAGGTATAGGGACATTGCCTACTCTGGCATTTAAGTCTCCACTTATTATTAAATGATGATCTTTTGTATATTTATCAACTAATGTTTGTAATGTTTTATAATTTTTTTTGTTTCTTCTTTCTTACCTTCCTCTGGGGGATACACAGCAATTATCATCATATATCCTCTTTCAATTTTAAATCCGGCTATCAGGATTCTTTCATTTATAAACTCATAGCTATTCAATTTGTTCTTCCATTTTTCATCTATTAAAATTGCTACTCCACACTGCGCTCTTGTTGTCTGTTCTACTCCGCTATACAACATAGTATAGTGTTTTAAGTCCTTTGTTCCTTTTAGTTTCTTTTTTGTTTATGTTATTGTTGCTATATTTATTTCTTTTTTCTTTAATTCTCTTTGTAATTCTTCTTCTTTTGTATTTATTCCCCTTACGTTCCAATTTCCTAATTTCAAAATGTCCTTTATTCCAAATCGTATCCTTTTATCTTGCTTGGGTCGGTTCCTTTTATGACAATCCGGCTGATTTCCATGAAGCTTCTCAGTAAGATAAATGTCTCCTGGAAGCGTTACGAGCGCTTCGCAGGACAAGGATGGTGGAAGGGCTGCTTCCTCTGAGCCTCCAAACATGCTCCTCTGGGTATCCACCCCCCAAGAGAGGGCTGCTTCTTCCGCTCTTCAAGCCCTACAAGTTTAGCTGTGCTATTCCTTGTCGCCCTGTTGACCGTTGAAGACTTGACGAAGATGTGGCCGCCCAATATGGATACAGACGCCATTCCTTCGTTGTGAGCTATACTTAGTTCCCCTCGCCTCTTACCCACCAGCAAGATTAACCTAAGTCAATCTTCCCCAGTAGAGTCGTCTGGTTCATCGGGTACTAAAAGGTACTCGTAGATCCCTATATATATGCCTATAACCTTATAACCTATAAACGGCATAAAATCTGAGCAGTGGGGCACAATGAATTTTACGTCACCAGTACATTTCTACTGTACGCATTTTCAAAGACATGACACTGAGTTTTTATTATCTGTAGTCATTGTGGGAATGTTTGTGTGTCAATTACAACAAACTTCAGTTCAAAGACCTTGCCAAATATTATGCTGCCCTCTACTAAAACAAATTTAAATTAAAAAATTCATCAAACATTACACATTGTGAAATTTGTTTTAATCAGCTATCAGGTACGAAATTTTTAGATTTTAATTTTTTACATTAGGGTATAGTCACTTCCCAACTACAACTAACGTGCTCTCGCAGTGTCAGTTTCTCTTATATACTTAAGTCCTAGAAATGTCTGGAAGACCCATCCCATGGGTGCCAACCATGGCGGTATCGAGCCTTCGAGAAGGTCCTTTTAGAACCCGAAATTTCAAGAAGCGGAAGCCTTGGCTGAGGACTGACCGGGAACATTTAAAATAGGCGGTGGTTCCACAAACGGACAAAGAATGTGGAATCCCTCTTGAAACTTTCTACAGTAAAAGTTGTACATTTATGTTATTGAAGTGCAAGGCATTTTAAAATGAGTCCAAACTAACATAATTCTTTTTCAACAAGACTTAAGAAGTTTTTTTTTTTGGTAATTAAATATTCAGAATATTTAGAACGTCTCCTTTCGAGACCTGTATGAAAAACACAATGAACACAATTGATAAACATTTGGTATTGCTCAGCTTTCGAGTTGGATGGGGTGAAAGTAGCTTTCTTCAATACGAAACTGATCGACGTAATGACAACAATAGAGCATGCGGACAGCATGTGCAGGCAAGGAAAAAAAAAGTCTGTTCGCTCATAAAGTGATCTTCATAAAAACAAAACTATGTGACTTGCTCGCTTTTCATTGGATATGGACACCGAAATACGATGTAGAAGCAGTAGGTACGCGATAAAGTAGTTCTCTTCATGAAATTAAAAATATGTCCTCTGAATGTACTTGTTATCTTTGTGAATGAAAATAATTATATTCAAAACATAGAAAACATTCTAAAATATACCTCATCAATAATTACAACTTAAAATAATTTATTACATATGCATTATGCATTTGAG
Source organism: Diploptera punctata (assembly GCA_030220185.1). Taxonomy (NCBI): domain Eukaryota; kingdom Metazoa; phylum Arthropoda; class Insecta; order Blattodea; family Blaberidae; genus Diploptera; species Diploptera punctata. Next base: position 1,017,040 of record JASPKZ010007290.1, on the reverse strand, counting down.
TAATGATTCAGTCGATTCTGATGCAACGAAATGGCTGAACGTGTCGAGTCTATTGTTGCTGTGTCGCCATCTAAATTTTTAAAACACAAGTCTGGCAAACGTTGACAAGTTATCAAATAGCATTTTTTTAATGTATTTCTTAAATTCAGTGAAAAATCTCACCAGTTTTCTTGTAGTCTACCGCATTCAACGATCGCATGTCTTATATACGTCACACGTGCTCCCTGTCAATGTGACAGCAATTGTGGCGTGAATGGCGGAAGAATATAATTGGCATTTGTTTATGTTAGGATCACTCTCCACCCATCCATAGTAATTCTGTCCGAGGGCAGGTCTCTCACTGCAATCCTGGCATTCTCATGCTATGCTTTGCAGCTTTACTAGGGAATTATAGGTGTGGTAACTTCCCGTTGCTTTCCACACAGATGAAGGATGATGATGATAATGATAAGGATGATTATGATGCCGGATGATTTTCTCAAATTATAATAAATATAGGCACATCAAAGACCGAAGCTATATCAATAAATAGAGGTGTAAGACAAGGGTGTAGTTTATCACCTACCCCTTTTTAATCTATATATTAATGACATCATCCATAATTAAAAAAGTATTGTTAATATAGGTATAAGAATGGACCGTTTTAAAATATTAAATGTTTTAATGTATGCTGACGATGTGGTTATTATTCAAGAAAATGAAAATAATTTGCAGTACTCTTAACATCAATTAAATCAGTTATGTCAAGAATATAATTTCAAAATATCAAAAGAAAAAACAAAAAAATGTAATTTTGGGGAAACGGTCATATAAGATCAAAAATCGTAATAGACAACAAACCTCTGGAACAAGTAACAAATTTTAATTATTTGGGTTGTAATTTTACTATAAACATAAAAACTGAAAGAGACATACATATGAAGCTATCGAAATTTCAAATGATATGCGAAACTATACATAACACATTAAAGAATAAAACAAGAAGAGAAACTAGATTGAAGTTTTATAAAACATTGGCGGTTCCTGCATTACTTTATGGGAGCGAAACTTGGGTAATGACCAAAAATTACAAAGTAGAATACAAATCGCAGAAATGAACTTCCATAGAAGAAGAAAAGGCTGCACAAGATTGGATTGGATAAGGAATGAAGATATAAGAACAGAGTTAAATATATATCCATTGGATGAGAAAATCAGAGAATATAGAGAGAAATGGTTTACACATGTGGAAAGAATGAATGTATCACGATTACCAAGAGCAGCATTCAACTACAAGCCAAGAGGTTCAAGGAATGTAGGAAGGCCTGTGAAAAGATGGACAGAACAACTGTGAGGCGGAACAGGTAATTTGCCTAGCCCGTGAAGTGAAGAAGAAGAAGAAGAAGAAGGATGATTTTCTGGGACCGTTGGACCCTAAGCTTCCTGACATTTGTCTTACAGGTGAGGAAAACCCCCGAAAAAAACCTCACCTAAGAGCCTGTCCCGACCGGGAATCGAACCCGGGCCCGCTGCGTGACGAGGCAGCACGCTACCTCGAGACAGCGGTGGACTAGGATCATTCTAAGAGCGGATAATGTATAGAAGTCCAAAACCTGGGAATATGCCAGTATCGTCACATGTTTTGTTTGTTCTCCGCGCTAGCTTGCCCAGACTATGTCAAAAGCGAGTTACTGATTACTATAAAGCAAAGGGAAACATAGATATGAAGTAAAGTGAAAAGATGGCTAACATGTGGAACCAATTCCCAGTTTCAATATATCGTAATGTTATTTTTTTTACGAAAGATCTAATTTTATTCAAACTCTTGTCAAAAGCATGCGGAAGAAATCTGTCTGCCTTAAAGACAACAGATCAATTCTGATGCGACTTCTATCACGTATTCTCTCTTATTGTTACCCTATAACAACAAGATAAATATTTAATTAATTCTAAAATGAATGCTTCAACACATGATAATTTATAGGCTAACCCTTTATTGTTGGTGGTTGCAATAGTAGGTAAAATTAATTTAACAACGCACGTAACAGCTCGAGTCATTAGTGTCGCATTTGAAATCTGGGAGCGAAAATACCAACAAATTCTGGTCAGAATCATTTTATTACAGAATTGGGTCGCTTTTTCGTTCCATAAATTTACGACACGGATACATGTTTTTAGTTTCCTTCCGGAGGAAACCATACTCAGGATTATCACACCATGAAAAATCCATCAATCCCGGCAGCGTTTGAACTCGCAAACCTGAAAACTAGAGGCAAGAGCTTTCTAATCATTAGTCTTCAGAATTAATATTGTTGCTCCCCCCCCCCCGAAGAAATCCAATTTGGTTGTCTATTTTTCGAGGTTTATCGCAAGCTTTAATAATAAATAAGGAAATGTATTGCCAATTATTAGAGAATAGATACTTAATGGAAGACTAGCGGTGGAGTTAATGATAATTTTTTAAATAATGCAATGTATTATAATACATATTGCCGTCTCAGTATACGTCTGGCTAGCGCGCACGGCTCCCTCGATTGAGATCCCATAGGAAATAATTGTACAGTGGAGGAAATTGGTATAAAGGCACTTGTTACAAGTGTGAACACACGTTTATTTAATCTTTCTTTGGCATTTTTCTATCTTAACTTAGGAGGTGATTGAGTATAAAACACACACAAATAATGTCAAAATTAATGTTCCATTTCCGTCCAAAAAAGTACATGAAAACTGATACCACTCTCACCTATGTGTGGAAATTAGTATAAAGGCACTTTGTGTATTTCGCAGATTAAACCAAAAAAGACTGAACACAAAGTTTACAACAAAGTTCTAAAATTTAGTTGAACCTCCATTCTTATTAATTACTTGGAAGATTCTCTTTGGCATTGACTTGATGAGGGTATTTCTTCCACTGAGATTCAAGCCCACTCTTCCCGAAAAAGCATTTTTCAGCTCAGTCGCTGTCCCAAACAGCCCCGCCCATTGCGATACACACGCCTTGCTAGGATCCCCCATAAGTTCTCAATCGGGTTTAAATCAGGACTTCTGACTGGTCATGTAAAAAGTGGTATTTCTTTCTTCCTGCACTCCTTTGATTTAGCAGACACGTGAATGGAAGCATTATCTTGCTGAAAAATTAGATCTTCGCCAAATTCCTCATACATTCGTATCAATTCGGACTCTAAAAGCTCCTCAGTGTAGGACTCAGAATTCATCTTGGTGCGTATCCATGCTATTTTTGATCTTCCTTTAAAGCAGAATGCTGCCCAAATTATAACGCCTCCACCACCGAAGTTTCTTCTCATTCTAACGTGTTCTTCAGTACGGAGGTCGTGCCAGTAATACTGAAAGCCATCATGCCCGTTCAGATTAAGCTTCTTCTTGTCACTGAATATTACTTTATTCCATTCTGAGGTCCAGGACGTGTGTTCTTCAGCAAAAGTCATTCTAACTCTTATGTGCATTATTCAGAGGTTTTTTTTTTTTTAGGTTCTTGTCTTCTGACAGAATTTGTCTTATTCGTCTGGCTGTTACTGGCAACTTCAAATCAGCCTGGATTTGAGAAGAAAACATACTCTTACCTTTTGTTTATGTAAAATGAGACGTTTAGTGCGCTCGGACAATTTTCTTGTCCGTCCATATTTCCCGTTTTTTTTTTCTCTCCATATGTGAGCCCAGTTTCATAAAATTATCAATGACACATCTTGAAGCCCCAATTTCGTAGCTATTTGTCGATTGGAAAGGCCCATCTCCTTGAAGACACTAACTCTTGATTTCTCTTCATTTGATAGAGGCATTATACTGACTTGTAACGGATGATTGATGCTCACAAACACGTCTTCTCCATGTAACTGCAGTGTTTTGTTTACATTTATATCTCGGTAAGAGCCAGACGTTGACCTGCCTTTATACCGATTTCCACCCCTAGGACAGCGTTTTCTTAGTTTTTACGTAATATGTACGTATATAATAAATACAAAATGTGGAGACCTGTATGAAATTATGTCCAAGATAATTATATGTAATCTATGACACACATACGGTATTTGCATAAATATTTCAGATTGTTTTACTACTAAAAGTTAGTGTCTTTATACCAATTTCCTCCACTGTATTGTATTTATAACATGTAATCGTTTATGTTTATTGTAATTTAGATCTAAGACTATATTTTTGTACTTTTTAAAGCCTGGTTGAGTGGCAGACAAGGCCTTAATGTCTTGACTCTGCCAGATAAAATAAAGCTATTACTAATATTTCCAGACGGGTATTGGCGGTGGGTCATACCGGAATTTTTCGTGTTTTCTCAGGGTTTTCCCGTTTCTCGAATTGCATCCTACCAACACCCTCTATCCCTCCCTTCCGTATCCTTCATGTAATTTCATTTCACATTTATTTATTTCATATCACCCTTCACCTCATCTCATATTAGGAGAAACAGTTTGTTTAGGATTCCACAGATGTTCGAAATAAATGGTTGTGCAGATCCAGTGGGATCCACTGGGACATATTGGCGTGTTAGATATATAGCATTGTCCTTTCGACGCCCCCCGCCTTTTGTATTGAATAAGCGTCTGGTACTCATTTCTGTTAGAGGCGGAGTCCGTCTCAGTGCTATGGTTCCGCCAGGAAGTTTAACCCAGATTAAAAATCCTTTCACCATAAGTATATATTGTAAAAATCATAAATTAAATTATAAACAAACCATGGGACTCATATTTAGGCGTTAAGCACTATAGCCTATTGTATACAGTGCGTTCTTCAATACTGCATGCACTATTTCTTTATTTAAACCAGGTTTTCGAAATGTCAACCGCCATGATCACAATAAACTCTAGTATTTGTATTAAAATCTATAATTTTTACAATATCTATTTGAATACAGTAGGGACTACTGGACTGACTTTTTTATTTTATTTTATAACTTTTAACAAGTAAGTTTATAACGGTCTAAAGAACATGTTATATGTACAATACATCATTAACACATTTCGTACTATGTAATAAGTCAGTGAATACCGTGGGTTGCTTATCTCAAAACACTGCCGTTATCCTTGAATAATATCTGAAACTTACGGTAGAGTTCTTTCCCATTCTGTATAAGAATGAATTCATTTATATCTCCAGTCATTCTTCCTTACAACAATCAGTAGAGTGTTCATTGTTCTCTAACTTATCGCAGATGTCTTTTTCTCAGCCATCAAGTTTTCCTATCCACTTTTACATAATACATGCTCTATGTGAATGATTTATTTAATAGCAGATGCGTCACTGCTAATCGCAAACATTCCCGCTATTGCCAGTTTATCTCCTCTCCCTATATCTATATTTTAACATTTAAACTTAACAAAACTAATGTGTTGACTAATTTTGTAGTGAATTTATATGATAGATTCTTTATCTGAACACTGTTACTGTAGGCTGTGACATACAATGTGCCAATTATAGTAGCCTGTTTAAATTATAAAATAGGGGTTCTAATATCTGGGAACTATGCTATTAATATTTTTAACTATTATGAAGATAAAAATGGACTCCCTCTCTATAAAATATGGCCGAAAAACAATATCACATAGGTTCTCCAGGCGCAAGAAAAGAAATGTACAGTGATATGTTGCTAGACAACTTGCCAACGTTGGTGGACGGAGAAACGAAACTATTGGTAGCCTACTTCTTCAATAGTCTTGCCTTATCTGTCATTTACTTATTTATATTATTTAACGTTTTTCCAAAAGAGACAAAGGAAAGCATGGTTAAATGTTGTTACACATTTAGAATCAGACTTGCATAAGCTCCAACCCAATGCCTTCAAAATATTAAAACATTTGAATAAATATATTAAAGAATCTACCAAAATTAATTGCGGAGTAACAAAATAAGATTTTTTCAATTATTATAAAAGTATTTAACGTCAATAGCTATGAAGACACAATTTTCCGAAAATAATAATGAGACAGATTCCATAATATCATTGGAAGAATTGAACAATAGTTTAAAGAAATTGAAAAATGGGAAGGCAACTGGCACAGAAGGCTTGAATTCTGAATTTTACAAATATGCAGGCAAACAGTTCCATGAAAGACTGTTGTCCTTCTTTAATAATATATTCAAAAATGCAGATATACCACAAGAATGGAAGACAAGCATTGTTATACCCCTGTTCAAGAAAGGAGACAAGAGAAAATTGGACAACTATAGGGGAATCAGTTTGTTAAAAACATGCTACAAAATTTATGCAGACATTTTAAATGGAAAATTGAAAATTTTCAGTGAAAAATTCCTTATGGAATGTCAAAATGGATTTAGAAAAGGACGATCTTGTATTGATTCAGCATTTTCTGTTAAATTATTGCTTGAAAAAAGAAGAGAATTCAACTTAGAAACGCATTTTGCTTTCAAAGATTTTGAAAAAGCATTCAACACAGTCAAGAGATCAAAATTCTTAAATATATTGGAAGACAGAAATACACCAAATTTACTTCTGCAGAACATACAAAATATTTACAAAGACAACACCATAAAGATTAAATTAAATAACAGATTTTCTGAAGAAGGAATTATAAATTGTGGTGTGAGACAAGGCTGCCCCCTATCCACGCTCTCTCTCTCTATGAGTTACCAGATACGGCTGCTGCAGCGGTTCTGGAAACCTTTTTTGGGTTTATTACCCACGGGTTCCAGGGTTATTCACCCTTTTGCCCCGTTAAGATTTTAGTGGAGGTATTGTAATGGTGATGTAGTTGAATTGAGTCCATGGCATGACGTTGTAGCATGTATGCAAGTTGTTGGGAGCTGTTGTTTTTTTGGGAACGTATGGAGAGTCGTTGTGATGTGACGATTTTTTTGGAGTTTTTGTATTGAAATGAAATCTTCTGAAATCTTTTCCACCCCGTCTACCCGGCCGCCTAATTTGGGGTTGATTGTAATAATTTACATTTATTGGTGGAGCAACGCAAGGGGACCACTCCGGTATTCACCGTTAAGCCATGGGAAACCACCAAAACCATGGCAGAGTGGTGTTTTAGTGTGGCCAAAATCGGGACCTAGGGCATTCTTTATTTATAAGGTTACAGTTAGTACATAGTTTTTTACATTACATAGTAAATATACTGTACACAAAAAACATGGATGAAAAGAACACAATGAAATATTATTAACTTACATTTAATACCAGTGCCCCCTATCCCCAACACTCTTTGCAATTTATATCAATGAAGTAATATGTTGCTGGAACAATAAATATAAATTTGGAATAAGAATATCAGAAAATATAAAATTAAACACCCTATTGTTTGCAGATGACCAAATAATAATAGCAAATTTAGAAGATAATCTACAGATAGGTCTGTATGAACTTAACAAATTTACAGAAGAATATGGTTTGAAGATATCTACAGAAAAAAAAAACAAAAATTATGGCATTTCAAGGTGTAGATCCTGTCAGAAGTAAAATTGTACTGGGCAATAAAATTTTGGAGCAGGTGAATAATTTTACATATCTAGGATGCAATATCTCATATGAAGAAGAAAAGGATGTAAATGCAAAAATATCTAATTTTTAAAGAATTTTAGAGTTAATAAATTCTATCTTCAAGCCACAGTTAGTCCAAAAGCATTCAAGATTAAAAGTATATAAAACACTGGCTCTTCCAACTCTTTTGTATGGTAGCGAAGTATGGACGTTGAAACAGAAGGATATAGGCCCTACAGAGACTTAGATCTGCTGAAATGAGATACCTTCGGAGGACTGCAGGATACACACTACTAGATCACAAAAAAATGAAGACATCTTAGAAGAATAACACATGGAATCTTTAGAAAACATTTCTGTTTATAAGTCAAGATGGATGCAACATGTTCATCGAATGGAAGATCACAGAATACCCAAACAAATGTTAAGATATCAACCTGCAGGAAGAAGAAGACCAGGACGTCCACTCAAAAGACTTTTGGATGGTGTTTCTCTTGAGGTCGAAACAGATCAACAAATGGCCTAAATTCGTGAATGTACTATGATGATGATGATGATGAACATTTTCTAATACTGTTATCTTAACACAGTTCCAATAATGGATCATCACTATAACATTATCTTATTTATATTGTCAATGCATGTCTGTGAAATGTGAGGGTTCTAATTTGGCAGCATTTTTGTGAGTGGAGGGAGAGGGAGGAAGAGACAGAGTTACAGAGACAGACATATGCCTAATACATATTTTTTACTATTCGATGGATTTTTAAGATGGAAAAATCCAAGTGACAATTTCTCCAGAAGAGACTTTAAGTTGTGGGTCCCGAGTCTGAAGATTTTCAGGTTCGTAAAAGAACCGCAAACCAGAATAAAATGGCTTCTGTGCAAAATTTAACCGATCTTTATCTATCCAAGTATAATACCTTAGATGCCCACTACATTTGTCATTGTTGTCAGGTTTTTCACGGGGTTTCTCTCGTTTTCCCCTGCCACTTTCTCCATACTCATCTCATCCGTTTCATTTCATTTGGTCATCTGTCCCTGTGATGGTGCGTCAGACCTGGCCGGCCGGCACCTTTGTCATTCACATACCTCATCTCATCTCATCTCATCCTTCGATCCGACCCTGAGATGGACACGGGTTGAGGATATTAAAAGTTGATTATTGTGCCATTATCTAGGCGACAATTGCATAAAGTAAAAATGGCGAATAGATATCAACGCGGAAAAACAGTGGTGTAGTATGTGGAGACGAAACCTGTGATCTTAACGCAATGAAATTACAGACCAATGTACAGAGGAATTGCATCTGATGTAAAATCAATTAGGCTCTACTTCAATACTTTCGACCGGCAGTGTCCTAAAACAATCTAGTTGAGCTCGGCGTTCCGTAACATTAAAAAAAAAAAAAGGTGGAAGAAATTCGAGCAGGATTTTAGAGAAGTATTATAATTACAAAGAAATAAACGTTATCTCAGTCAAAGCATACATTTATTGTGTCGACGTATCAATCTCCATTTTCAAGACATGGTTGTTTATAAATAATTTATAAACAACCATGTCTTGAAAATGATCTCACATAAGGAGATTGAAACGTTTATAAACAACCATGTCTTGAAAATGATCTCACATAAGGAGATTGAAACGTCGACACAATAATTTATAAACAATCACGTCTTGAAAATGATCTCACATAAACGTCGACACAATACATTTATGCTTTGACTGAGATAGCGTTTATTTCTTTGTAATTATAATATTAATTACTCTCAGTGAAAAATAAGTTTTAAAAAGTATAATATATTTTAGAGATGTCCAAATAAATTAATTAGCTAGGCATCAAGTCAATTCCGTGTGCCTCCGACAACTATGCGTCGAGTTCTACATAATTGGCTTCTGTTGTTATGTTATAAAGTATAGATTGTGAAAAAAAACTGAAATCGAAAGAACAGGCCGCATAGTAAAGAATTTGTTATGAAATTTATCGACAATATAGACACGAATCTTCATTTTCTTGACAACCTGCTGCTTTTAGACGAAGAAACATTTCGCTTATCTGGGCTTTCAATCGGCATAATGTACGGATATGGAGATCAGAAAACCACATGTGTACAAACAATAGGCCTATGTCATGAATCTGTACTCACAGCCTACGTGTACTTAGACTTATTGGAATAGTTCCTACAGGAAGTTGCTCTACAATCTAATTATCATATTTCAACAAGATGGGGCTCCTCCACATCCAGAGTCAGGATGTTCGATGGTCCTTCCTAATCGATGGATTGGACGCAATGGACCGATATGGTGGACACCGTGTTTACCGAATCTAATACCGTTGGATTTCTTCCTCTCGGGTTACGTGAAGGAACATATATTTGCGACTCTAATGAATGATGTACCAGAATTACGAACGCGATTGCTACGTTAACAGATGAAATGTTACTGAGTACTCTCCATGAAGTTGAGAAAGCAGGTTGAATATTGTTTGTGCTATCAATAGGTATATGTAGAAGTGCACTAGTGCACGTAAAATAAATTGTACTCGTTTTTCTTGAATTCTCTCCAATTTCACTGCTCTATCATTCAAACTTTCCATTTCATGATTAATTGAAATCAGGGAAATTTTAATGAAACATCCTGCATTTTCAGATGTAATTATTTATTATGTTGGGTAATAAAGTAGGACTACATAGCTTATAATATTTTAATTCGAAATGTAGTTTTATTTTGTGGTATTTCTGTCTGGAATTTCTAGGAACCGAAGTTAGTCCGCGACAGGACTAAAATTATAATTTCTCACTAGATTATATATATAGGCTACTCTAAAGCGAAAAGTTAAAAAGGATAACATTATAATACTACAATAATCATATTAAATACATCAATAGTCTACAGGAGGAAAATAAATAGCCATAAACACTTTTAATAAAAATTACTCCATTATGTTATGATTAGTCTTATAACAAACATGTCAGATATATTTGTTTTATTCTTATTTTCAGATTCTTCAATATCAAGGTCATATACTATCTTATGATCTATAGGTGTAACCATTAATCTGTGTGTGTGTGTGTTTTTTTTTTTGTATTTGTGTTTTAAACAAGACGAAGATAATATTTTTGTGATGGTCAGATTGGGTTCGGGGATTATTTGGACCTTAAAGTTTTTTGATATAATTGTTTTCACTCAGAACACTTTTTCAGATGGGGAATCAAACCCGGGCCCGTCGTGTTCGAGGCACTGACATTACCTCTACGCCACTGTGTTGTACCATCCTAACCACTGAGTTAAAGCCCCATACATATTGCCAGTTACAGTCTCTATATCATATTATTTCCATTTTAATTTGAATTAATCAGTTGCGTGCCAACCATTTTACAAATTGAATTATAACTTGGGTATTTTTATTCTTAAACCATTAGTTCATTATCTCAAATTGCTTATATAATACCCCTCTATACGCAGTTAAATTTGTGCGGTATAATTCATTTACACCCTGTGTGTGTATGTATATATATATATATATATATATATATATATATATATATATATATATATATAGTATTCTGCCCGAGGGCAGGTCTTTCAGTGCAATCATAGCATTTTCATGCTATGCTTTGCAGTTTTACTAGGGAATTATAGGTGTGGTAGCTTCCCGTTGCTTTCCACACCGGTGAAGGATGATGATGATAATGATAAGGATGATTATGATGGCCGGATGATTTTTGGGGACCGTTGGGCCCTAAGCTTCCTGACATTTGTCTTACAGGTGAGAAAAAAACCCGAAAAAACCTCACCCAGGAGCCTGTCCAGACCGGGAATCGAACCCGGGCCCGCTGCGTGACAAAGTAGCACGCTACCTCGAGACCACAGCGGTGGACGTATATTTTCTGCTGCAATTTTAGACATAATTTCATATTTATATCCATTAATAAAAACACTTTTAAAGGAATTTCTGTGATATAAGTAGGCCTATTGCATAAAAATTAATTTTTGAAAATCCTCTGACAATTTCAAGTTAATCCATTCAATATACTCGTAAACAGTACATATTTAATAGCGACAAGACAATCCGGATCCTCAAGTCGATGACCAAAGCCGAATTTGAACCTTAGGTTATCAAGTTCTCTACACGCGCGTTACAACGATATACCAAAATAGATTATCTTTGTTTGTTATTTAGGATAATTTTGTGAATAAATTAAAAGTGCTCGTGGACTATGTGTGCAGTAGCGTACTCATGAATTGATGAGAAACGAGATCTTCTGTTGGAGTACATGGAGACCCCGGGGTCATAGCATATTTCACTTGTCGCTTGGCAACCCCTCTTACAAATTCTCTCTTTACATTGACAAACCACGTGTAAACCAGTGGCGGATCTTATTTTGTAAGCACATACAGTATTTCCCCATCAACACTTTTATCTTCTCCTTCCTCGCAAGTTTCCTCTACGTGTACGTTTATTCTCTGGTATTCATAGGCCTATATAATAAAATATTAAGTAATTTATACACAGTGTTTTTTTTTAGGCTTCTCGTTTATCGAGAACAGAGTTAATTATTATAATTAAGAGGCCTACATGATTATCTGCAGGCAGTCAGAATAAATATTGTAAAGTGAATTTACCTTGCCTGCAGGTAAGCTAAAAGATAAATTGTGTTTTCGGGTAGTTAATAATTGGTTCTTTAGTTAATTATCTCTTCAGACTGGTCAGATTCCTCTGAGCACTGCGATCTCAAATAATTATTGCGCTATCCCAGTATATTTTGTTTGAATGGAAGGAAGAGTTTCAAAGGCCGTCTATGCATGGAAAATTGAAAGAAGGAACAGAAAAGGAAGAACAAGAACAACCTGGAAGAACAACATTCAAAATTCAATGTGGAAATTTGGCGAAGACACAGAGTACCGAGAACGATGGAGAACTTTAATTAAGGTAAAATTGTGAATGATTGTAGCAAACTGATAGTCTGTAAGTCCGTAGTCATTTATATTTATTTATTAATTTTAGTTCATGTTAATTACTAAGATTGGTTGGAGAAAACCCTTAATGATGAGGAACATTCTCAAAAAAAATGGAATGAAGTCTGCTCAACGTGTTATGTGAGTTTTAGATCGTCTTCCAGGTCCTGCACACTAGGTACTTCTCTCATGACCATTCCGCCATTTTTTGAATGGGCCCATTACCGCGATAAGGTGCTATAACCTTATCCTTCGGCCCCTTCTGCACTCCTTTACTGCTCATGCTCGGGGTCATTAGTCTCTTAAAATTATAACATTACAACATTTGCTCCTTAATTTATTACAGTTTTTGCGTTGTTAATGTATGCAGAACAAGATAAGGCATAATCCACTTTACCATTAATCCGTCCATATGTTAGGCCTAGGCCTATAGCAGTTATTGTACGCTTTATACGTTTTACACGATAGTGCGTTCTGTCGTACTTAGAGGAATGGCGGTCATAACTGAACGTTCAATTTCTAAATTTCGGGGTTGCCAAACTATGATAAGTAATTAAATGTACAGTAATATTACAAATTACCTACCTAGGGTGGGAAGTAAAAACCACTGCCCTTTATGTATAGGCTACTACGTATAATGCATATAAAGTAAAATGATCCCACAACAGGCCCGGAGTCCCTTGGGATAGTAGGAGGTTAAGGCTCCCACTTTTTCTAGACAATCGGCACTTTATGTCAGCCGGGTTGTCAGCCCTGCGTGACGGCCGCCTTTACCCCCAGAACAAGCGTCTGGTACTCATTTCCGTTAGAGGCTGAGTCGATCCCAGGGCCATAGTGCCGCCAGAAGGTTTGGATCAGTTTAAATACAAAAATATATATCCAAATGGTAATGTTAATATGCATTATACGAAACAAATCACTGCATTTTAAATGAACTAGACTTTATTTGAAACAATATTGAAAGTAGTGTAACAAAAACTGCAATATTGATACATTCTTTTAAATTTATCATCGTCTTCAGCATTGGATATTCTGACCACAAACTCGCTGCAGACTATAATGTTTTCACTTCTGGTCACGAAATAAACAACCATACTGTTTTCACTTACAGTACAATTCTTTTCCTTCAGCCACTTTCTGAATGAAATGTATGTTTCATCATATCTTCATATAGATTTCTTTGGCACCAAAGAAGCAACCCAACTTCCCAGCTTTCTTCAATTTCGTAATTGTGATTACCATCATTCATACTTGCCGCCATTTTATGCCTGATTGGTGTCACGACCTACTGTAGTCTCATCTAAATTTTTTCGGCATTTAGCATATATACATTGGCCTGACTGCTAACGTCAGTCAATTGTTCATAAAGAACGCAAATATTTCCAACAAAAATGCTATTATTTTACTACCATTTATTATTTTGAATACACCATCGTTCGAAAAATAATGTACAAGACACGTTTGTGAAATGTTTGACAGGATCTCGAAAATTAAAAACCTCCCTGTCGCTCGGTTTTTAATCATTTCCTCACTTCCGTAAAACCACTTCCCTACCTTGCATTGTAATAAACTATTTAAAAATCTAAATATTTACAAAACTAAATGGTGATGAAAATGATAATAAGAGTATATAATTAAATATATTTTATATTTATACCATCTAATTGTTAATGTTGTTATTATTTGTTTTCTTGAAAACGTATAGGCCTAGGCCTAAGTAAGCTGTATGAATGTACCTTATAAAGTTGGCACCTCTATTATATTTTATTGAAAAAAAAATTATCGCAATTTAAGTATATCTACATCTAAAACAAAAATATTAGCTCTGAAAGGAAAATGTGCAATAAGAACAAAAAATAATGATAAACGATGTAATTATAGACCAAGTTCAGAATTTTAATTATTTGGGATGTTATTTAGGCAATGACAGAAATTTAGATAAACACACTAAAATACAACGATTCAATTATCTATGTGGCACAATTAAACGCACATTATTGAACAAGACTAGAAAAGAAACTATTTTGAAGTTTTACAAAGTATTGGCAGTTCCATCTCTTATTTATGAATGTGAAACCTGGACATTAACAAAGGCAGATAGTAAACAAATAAAGGCTGCTGAAATGAAGATGTTGAGAGCGATAGGAGGATACAAAAGGACCAATAAAAAGAAAAACGAAGATATAAGAACAGAACTTAATATATTTAATCTCTGTGAAAGAATAAAATATTATCAAAATGCTTAACTTCAGCACGTATTACGAATGAATGAACAGCGCATGCCAAGAAGAATGTATAATTATAAACCAAAAGGGAGAAGAATGTTGGGAAGACCATTGAAGAGATGGAAGGACCAATTCGACCTATAATGAGATCGGTACAGGCCATTGGGCTTAGTCCTTGTTTTTGATGATGATTATGAATTTTATTATCATAATTTATTTGTTGGCATTTCAACATGTAAGGCCATAACGCATCTACAGCCTTTAGGTGTTTCCATTGTTTTGTTTGTCGTGTATTTTCAAAAGCAATTCCCTGATGTATATTTAATTGTACTATGAAACGATAATTATGATGAAATGGAACTGGTAATGAAATTCCAATCCAGCATTTGACATGACGACTCTGTAAAACACGAAACGAATCTCAGTCTAGTTGGTCGTTGACGGGATTTCAATTCGGGCCTGGCGAATTGAGTTTAAAACGCTATCGCTTGATCCAACTTAGTTGATAGTATATATTAGGCCAATATATATACGTATAGTCCACCGCTGTAGTTTCCAGGTAGCGTGCTGCCTTGTCATACTGCGGGTCCCGCTTCGATCCCCGGTCGGGAGAAGTTTCCTGTGAGAGGTTTTTCCGGGGTTTTTCCTCACCTGTAAGACTGATGTCAGGAAGGTTTAAGGCCCAAACGGTCCCCGAATATCACCTGGTCATCATCATTATCACTATTATCATATTCGGCGGTGTGGAAATTCGGGAAGCTACCGCACCTACGTATAAATCCCTAGTAAAGCTGCAAGCGTAGCATTAAAATGCTATGTTTGCAATGAAAGACCTGCCCTCGGGCAGAATACTACAGTAGGCCTATATATACACATATATAATGGGTCCACCGCTGTGGTCTCGAGGTAGCATGCTGACTTCTCACGTAGCGGGCCCGGGTTCGATCCCCGGTCGGGACAGTTTTTCTGAGTGAGGTTTTTATCGGGGTTTTTCCTCACCTGTAAGACAAATGTCAGGAAAACTTTAAGGTCCAAACGGTCCCCGAAATCATATGGCCATCATCACCATCATCATCCTTATCATTACCATCATCATCCTTCACCGGTGTGGAAAGCAACGGGAAGCTACCACATCTACAATTCCCTAGTAAAGCTGCAAGCATAGCATGAAAATGCTATGATTGCAGTGAAGGACCTGCCCTCGGGGAATTACTATGGATTGATATATATAATGGTTAAGAAAGTTTTCTTGGGTTTTTCGTGTCATGGATTCAAGGTCGGCGGCCTATGGCCACTGATTCCGACGTTTCGGCATGGTCCCACATGTCATTATCAATGATTATCAAAGAATGATAATGGCATATGGGATCATGCCGAAACATCGGAATCAGTGGCCAGTGGCCGACCTAGAATTCATGACGCGGAAAACCCAAGAAAACTTTCTTAATCATACTTATATCCGCGAAAACCTACAATAGGCCTATAATATATATATATATATATATATATATATATATGTACTAGATTTGCCTTGTAGCGTAAGGGTAGCGCACTGAAATATCAATCCAGAGGTCTGGGTTCAAATCCTGTCCAGGCATTTATTTTTCTTATCATGTCACATTAAGATTCCATTGTTCAACGTCAAAAATTTAATTATAACATCGAAAAAGCATATCTGCTATAAAGTAAAATATTTTTTTAAATTTACTTACTTATTATAGGAGCTACTAGGTAGCAGTGGAGACCGAGTTCCCGCTACATATCGTAATAATAGAGTACCGGTATATATATAAGAAAAATAAATGTTTGTACTAGATCTGTCTGGTAGCGTAAGTGGTAGCACATTGGAATATCAATAATATAGGCTCTATATATATATATATATATATATATATATATATATATATATAGGCGTATAAGTTTTTAATCAATGCCGCCAAGTTTTCCGTATGACATTTCTGGTATTCTCTTCTGGCACTGAGTATTTGTAACTCATATCTGATGTTGGGGGGCCTGGAAGACGGGGCTACGGCTGCCCGATGATATGAAAGGTGATGATGGTGGTAACTATGGGCCAGGAGAGGCCTTATCTAAACCTAATATCATGAGGCAAATATGATAATGATGGCCAGATGGTGATCGGGGACCGTTTGGACCTTAATGTTTCCTGACATTTGTCTTACAGGTGAGGAAAACCCCCGAAATATCCTCACCCAGGAAACTTGTCTCGACTGAGGATCGAATTCGGGCCCTGTGCATGACAATGCAGCACGTTACTTGGAGATCACAGGGCTGAACTATTTTTTATTTACAGTGTTCTGCCCTAGGGCAGGTTTTTCACTGCACTCATAGCTGGTGGACTATAGAACTAAATAAAATTATACATTAATGTTTCCATGACGTAGATTAAAATATATGATCATGTTCTATATAGTCTATATAATAATTTTACTTTACTATAGTATATGAAGTAGATACGTTATTTTTAAATGACTTCAGATGTGAGGTTTTTTTTTTTAGAAATATCCTTGTTTCTATATTCATAGATAAAATATTTAGGCCTACAATACAGTTTTTCGTCATATCGAGTTGTTCTCTGCCATTTCATTATAGCAAACAAACAAACGGTGGCAGAACTAAGAATACTGGTTCGAGATAGAACATCCATGTTTTAAAGGAAATACGTTTTAATTGGAATTTAAATTGAAATCAGGATTGTTCAAAAGATGCAGTAATATATTTATGTTACTAAAATATAATATGTTTGGCATTATTTCTTATCCTGAATGTTGACTGGTAAATCATCTGTAGATCCTTGGATTTTGAGATACCAATTTCTGAAATATATCGAATTCTGTATGCAATTTCGGATAAACTCATTCTGTAAGTTGAAATAATAAGCCATTATAAAAATAAACATAAATAAGCTACTTATAAAAGCTTAAAATCCATCTTTCCATTTTTATTTTTTGTTATGTATAGTCATTTTAATTACAGTGTCATTTTTTTCTACAGTTTTTATGTGTGTGATCTATCAATTCGTGTTATATCTCGCCCTAGAGAAAAATGTGTATCTCTTGGTTGGGAGTTCAACTCACATTTGACTTGTACGATACGCAGCTCCAAGTTGAGAAGACCCTAGTCTTCTCAACTTGGAGCTACTTATCGTATAAGTATAACGGCTGGGATCCCGACATGCTGACTATATATCACTTATATACTGGCCTGATGATCTTCCACCTCTGTAATTAAAACATGTGAATGTGAGACCATTGTAGCCAAGCGTCTTCTAGGCCTGTCGCGCCAATTTGTTTTCTGTTGCTATACAATAAAATAGGTGAGTCTGTTGTCTAAAATTAATTTTAAGAGCATAATTATAAGATCTATCATTTTTCAAGTAAACGGTGATCGAAATTCAACTCGACCTGGAATCGATCTCGGGATTGCTGCATGAGAGACAACGGATGTTATTACTAGACTCTAGCAGTAGTAATTTTTCTTATTTCAACTTGATATTTTATTATTTGAAAATAAATAAATATGTTTTGCTTAGACATCAGTTTTAACTACAATTTATTATTGATTCTAAATGTATATCTATCTTTGCACACTACTGCATTTACAAAGGGTATAAAAATAATTAGCCCAAATAAAACTTATTTTGTGTCTACTGTTCTGTAATTGGACTTTTCTAGCATATTAAAAGAGAAAGTTTAAAAGTTAAATCTGATTGTGAAAATTCTTCACGCCACTTAAGTTTATCGTATTATAAATCAAAACGTAGTAAATGTAGATAAAATAGGTACAGCTTTTCTTTGCGTTCGAGTATTAAAAAACAGTTTAATACATTTTATTTAATCATCTTTTTTTTTAATTAGTGTTTTGTCCATTCATCTTGAATATGCACTTTACATATTAATAATATATATTAGTTGAACATTTTTTTAGTATTTGCAGCTTTACAATAGACATTACTATCGGACAGAATTGGCTTAATTTTAGTTACATAAATTTCCTCTTAATTAATTCATTTTAAAGTCAATTTTTATATACTTAAACCTATAAGGTATAATATTTCTTATTTTAAAATAATAACAAAATAGCAGTATAATTTATTACAAAAAAAGTCACAATTTTGTGTAAATTAACCTTAAATTATGTGTAACTAGGGACTTATTTACCCTACTTACACAAAATAGACAAATAGAAATGTTATTACTTTTATTAAAACAGACAAATTAATTACATATAATTATAAATAATCACAAACAATTTTATACAACGTAAAATACAAAACTTAATAAATTAATCAATTGAACGACTCAAGAATTAGTCAAATACAGCAGAAAGAATTTCTCCTCGACCATAATCAAATTCAGGATCTGCTGTATCCCTAAATGTAGGCCTGTATCACAAAATAAACATAGCCTAGTCGTAATTGTATAACCTTACCCTACAGTAATCAGATAGTATTTTAAAGCTACAAATACTAATAAAATATTATGTTAATATAATATTAATACGTAATGTGCATATTTAAATTGAATGAGACGAAAAGCTGATTGTAAGAAGAAGATAATTCTATAAAATGTATCTCTGGAAGTATTAGAATCCTTTTTGATATCCGAAAAATTTGAATGTGAAATAATTAAAACTTTTTCCTGAATAAAAATCCGATCGGATAATGGTATTCCCATACACTAGAACACTATATGAAGGGGCATATGGCATACTGGTCAGTTTTTTACAAAATTGTGTAAAGTACACGATTGTAAAGAAGAAATTACATACTGTATTTCGATACATCAACAATAATAGTTTACGACAATATATATTTCTAGGATTATTTATCAGTATTAAGTTGATTCTTTGTATACGGATTAACAAAACACCATTTTTCTTAAAATGAAGAAAAATAACATACAACACTATGCCATATGCACCTTCATATATAGGTTCGCGAATTTAGGACCCAGATCTATGGGATATCTGGAGAATTTACTAGTATGTGTTCACTACAAGAAATAAGTGCGTGAACTTGAGATTCTCTTATCCTTGGAAACAAAGCGTTCTGTTTGACAACCTCGCAATACAATACTTAATTTGTATGGAAGGCCACGTCGGAAAACGGAAACACTGAAATATATTAACACAAGAGGCCCGGTGCAGAATACGAATTCCCGTTGTTTCCAACATGTAGAGTCTCGTCACTGGGAAGACTTGTGTGTGTGTGGAATTATTTGTAGAGGGGTTGACGTCCCTCCTCGTACATAATGTACAATAACAAGCGTAACCCCCTTTCCAATCCCCCCATTCACCAAGTCAAATGGTAGATAACGGCATGAGGGTCTTTACATACAGGTTCACTTGTCCATTCAATCTCCGTGATCAAGTGCATATTCCACTGAGTTATAGGTCTCCACCCCCTTCCAATAGTTAGTGGTAAATCAATGTCTTCAACTTTTTCCATGCATATTATCCCATTCAAAGTTAGTATTTGTTTATTCAGCTTGGCCAAGTTAAGATCATTGCTCTTCTCTTTCATTCAACTAGAACAAATAGGTCATTCCAATACAATGTTTGAATGTATGTCACAAATTTTAGTCAACACAATGCAGAGCATCCCAGACCTCCAGAACGAAATTCGTACAAGTTATAGAAAGTTAATATTATATTAATCACTTCTCACTCAATGACAAATTAAATTTGAAGAGAAAAATATATGCCTAAATTGGGGTTTGAACCCAATATTTCTGGTTATGTACACCAGTGCTTTAACGATTTAGGCTGTTAGGCAAAACAATTTAAACATCGATTTTTCTCTTATGCTAATACTATCCCCGTGCGCCTGGTAGTAGTGAACTTTTGTTCACTAACACCATCTAGCGGTCTCTTAAAAAAGAGCACTTTAAAATGGAAATCAACACATTACATTTCTAGCAAGTACAGCTAATATCCGATATTTATTGTTAAATTTACGACCAGCCACATGGTCGAGTGGTCAGCGTTTCTGACTACTGCTCATAAGGTCACGGGTTCGATTCCCGCTCAAACCATGCTTTTTTTTCTTGAAGGGAATCGTTCCTGTGGTTTCCCATGGTCTGGAATTTAGGTTAACTTTAGTTTAAGAACTCTCCTGGCGCTTCATTATCATTTATTACCCATCATACCATCGGGGTAACGTAACTCCGCCTTCTAAACACCCCAACTTCAGAAGTGGGTTACAGTTAAGCAAATGCCAGGAGAGAACACCAGAAATGTCGAAATGACAACCTGGGGCATTGAATAAAAAAATATTAAATTTATCACTTCTCACTCAATGACAAATTAAATTTGAAGAGAAAAATATATGTCTAAATCGGAATTTGAACCCAATATCAGAATTTTTTATCACTCACCTCATATTGTTCTTATTTGACTATAAACTAGTTTCGGAATATAGTTTCTGTTTTATCCTCAAGTATCGTCACGACCGTTGTTCTGTCGTCTGTCCTTCGCCCCTTCCTTGGCTGACTGAAAAACTGAACTTTGAAATTCCCGGTGAGAATGACCTGGTTTCGAGGTTTTTCAGTCAGCCAATGGAAGGAGCGAAGGACAGCTCTTCAAGACGACAGAACAACGGTCGTGACGATACTGAGGATGGAATAGAAACTATGTTCCGAAACTAGTTTATAGTCAAATAAGAAGAACAATATGAGGTGAGTGATAAAAAATTCTACCTTAATTAAATAATATATTATCCTCTTCAAATTTAACAAGTTATAGAGTCAATATAAAATGATAATATTCCATTCCATTTTATCAGTTTAACCTCTCATCTTATAGATAAGTTTTCATGCCACACGCCACCCTAGCCTTACAGTGGCACGACCTGTCAGGAGAGGGATTTTAAACTGTGGATCACATGCATGCTTTTCTTTTACCACACAAGGACATGAAGAACCTCCCCACTTTATGAATACACTGTAATTTATTTGCTAAGTCCATCGTTAATGTCTGCGAGTAAGTTGTCACAATAATCCAAATGCGACATCACGAGAGTTTGTACTAGAATTATTTTGAGATCAGTCAAAAGAATTTTTTTGATCCATTTAAATAATGCATTATTGAAAATACTTTTTTTTTTTGGCATTTGCTTTATTTGAATATGTGTTTTTAATTGATTTTGATGAAACAAAAATTGCGACCACGTTAAAGAAAATATATATATATATATATATATATATATATATATATATATGCAACTGGAAGCTACCACACCTGTAATTCCCTAGTAAAGTTACAACGCATAGCATGAAATGCTATGTTTGCAGTGAAAGACCTACTCTCGGGCAGAATTACTATGGGTGGATATGGTCGTGGTCATTTTCGATAACTACTAGGTAGGATCGTGAAGATCTGATTTTTTTGTGCGCCTCATTCCTTCGCAATTCGCTAGATCGTGCTCATTATGGATTGGAAAAGTTCTACATTAAATAGTATGACCTAGATAATTAAGTCGTTCAAATTGGTTTCAGTTGTAGTTCACCCAAAGAATACTCACACAAATTAAATTTGACCCTGGACAACTGACGCCCTAGAAAATTCACCCAAAAAAAACTGATCCAAGAATTAATTAAGTTATAACAAAGGGATATATATTAATTCAGTTGATAATGCAGCAATTTACCCTAAAGTGAACTTTTCATTGATTCGCATGTTTTCTGAAAAATTGGTATTTTGAGGAACCGAGTCTTAGATAAATTACTACAGATGGAAATGTGATCACAGACACACAGATATTCAAGAACACAGCCACATTATTTCATTTGATTAAACCTTTGTCAAATATTTTTAGTCATATATTCGAGCTTTTATTTTTCTTTTCCGTGGTTTTAGACTCAACCTCATGGACCGTGGTGTAAATATCAGCTTTTCTTTACAGTATAAGTTTTTACATAGTGGGGTAAAATAAAACTTACAGCAATGGGCGAGTTTTCCTGGGTGAGCACCCAGAATGAAAAATGTTGGTTGTGATCACTTTGGGCGAATATTCCTGGATCAGTAGGCTATTCTTGGGTAAATTTTCTTATTTATAAACTATCATTCTGCGAAATTGCCTGGTCCCATTAGATTGCATAAAAAAAGTATTTATAGGCCTATTTATATCTATCTTGTAAATGAACAGAGCCAATAGTGGTTTATTATGTCATTAATAGTCCACCTCATTGGTCTACTTGTTATGTTCCTTGCTTCTAGTCCCGTGGGTCGCGGATTCAAACCCGGCTGGAGTCGATGGATTTTTTTGTTGGAATAATTCAAGAGACAAGTCCTCCGGGAGGGACTTTAAGCCGTGGGTCTCGAGTCTGATAATTTTCCGGCTCGTAAAATAACCTTAACCCTAAATTAGTGCCTCTGAGCAACATTTAACCGTCTTTCATCATCCAAAAAATATCTTGGAACTACTAGATATCTCATTGAGATAATGTGCTGCCTACATGTCGATCGCTGACATATGTAGGAAAATAAGCGAAACTAAATTAGCTTGGGCAAGAAACTTCCGCTAGAGGGGCACCCGTGTCTCCTTAAGGGACTTATGGAGTATATACAAAGCCTACATAAATGTCATTAAATAGATTTCAGACTTATTGCCATTCTGAAAATAACTTTTTTTTCTGATTCACACAGCAGGCTTTTAAGAAACTTTTTTTTTTTACTTATGCTTATTATAAAGATCATTAGCATTGTATTACTGGCACCATAGCGTATGACTCATAAACGTTTCACATGTTTTTGGGATATATAACTATTTTTTTAACATTAAGAATATTCAAGCTTCCAAATTGAGGTTGATTTAACATCTTTATAACTAAAAATTAAGTCATGAAATTTATTTGAAAATTACAAACGATATAACTGAATTATATATACCGGTAAAATTTCACATAACACGTGCTATGATTCCCAAAATGTTATATGGACTATATAAAGATTTTCAAATGCCTTCATACAAAGATATTGTAAAATATGAACAAACTCATACGTAACAAAGAATTGTTAATAATTTAATTACAATTTTTATAGCAGAAGCACTGTTTATATATATATATATATATATATATATATATATATATATATATATATATACACATATATATATATATACATATATATATCACCATTCGGTATTATGGCAGCTGCCGCCGTCTTCCGGAAACCAAACGCCACTCCTCTCTGTACATCCATTGATCTTCCTCCAATCCTCTGATATTCATTGCCGCTTGTACCCCCTTCATCCAAGTTTTCTTCTCTCTTCCTCCTTTCCATTGGGATCCATTCCATAACAATGTTAGGCAATCTTTGCTCTGACATTCTTTTGATATGGTCATACCACTGCAATCTTTTCTTTTCTATAATGTCCCTTATTTCTTTATTTCGTATTTTATCCATTCTAGATTTTCCAGCTGATCTTCATAAAACATCCATTTCTGTACTTAAAAATCTTTTCATTTCCCGGGTAGGAATTTGCCAGACTTCAGCACAATATGTAAAAGTGCTATGAATTATGGTTTGATATATTTGTAATTTTCTATTTTTTGTAATATTTTTGCTCCACCAAACAGTTTAAAGCATTTTTATTTTGTTTGTTTGTGCGATTCTACTTTTAATTTCCACTGTGTTATCGCCTGAATGGTCTAATTTTGTTCCTGAATAAGTACATTCAATACTAGGTTTTAGGTCTTCGCCATTGTTGAAATTTATTATTTCCATTTCTCCTATACACAGATATTTAGTTTTCTCAATATTTATATAAAGTCCCCATTTTTCATATCTTCTTTTAGATTTTTTGTCATATATTCTATGTCATCATGGTCTTGTGCTATTAATACCTGGTCGTCTGCAAAATTGAGTGAATATACACGTGTATTTTGGATTGGTGTGCCCATTTTTGACATTTTTCCTCCAGTCTCTTAGTACTCTTTCAAGATAAATTTTGAATAGAGTTGGAGATAAACTGCAACTCTGCCTTAGACCTTTTGTAATAGTAAATCCCTCTATTATATGATTTCCAACTTTTATTTTCGAAATTGATCCTTTGTATAATGCTTTTATGGCTTTTATTAATCTTTTGGCAATGTTAGAATTGTCTAATGTTTCCCACAAAAATATATATAAGCCTATTGCATTCACAGTTGCTTATTGAAATAAAATTCAAAACTTCACAGAGATTAATATTTTTGCTTGTAAAAATGTCATTCTACAGTTAAGTCAGTTACCGATATAAAGAAGACAGCAACTCATTATTTTCTGTAAGAGGAATTGAAACCTATACATAAATGTTTTGAAGAGAAAAAACAGTGCCCTACTGTCTGAAGGCTAAAAAATTAAAATGTTATTTAATCAATTGAGTTTGTGTTTACTTGATGAAAATCCATGTTCATTAATTAAATAAAAATAAAACTTACTTTTATTTGATTTTCATATTTATTAAGATATAATTAAGTGACAGCTGTTTCGGTACACTGTACCTTCTTCAGACATGTTAAATTAAGAATTGTATTATAGTACATATCAAGTGATCTAAGCAACAATACAACAATAATTTATTTTATCATCATCATGAACAAGTTCGTTTTAGGCCATGTGGCCTGTACTGTAAACCTAGCGAAGATGGTCTTGATCTTTCCACCGATGTTTTGGTCTTCCTTGGTCCCTATGTCCAATTGGGGTATATTGGAATGCCAATTTTGGAAGTCTATTTCTTGCCATTCTCCTCAGATGATTTTTCCATTCTTGTTGGTATCTTTGTATATCTTCATTTAAACTTGTTACTCCAAGTTTTCCTCTGATAATAGTGTTCCTCTGGTGATCCAGTCTATTAACTCCTAACAATGATCGTAAGAAGCGCATTTGGCTTACTTGAAGTTTATGAGAGTTTCTTTTATTTAAAATCCAAATTTCACTATGGTATTTTAGAGCAGCTTTTGATGTGATGTTATTTATTTTAATGTTTTTTAATTTAACACAGGCGATTCATTCGAATCAAGTTGAGAATTTAACAGTTTATTACTACTTTTCAATTTATTTATTTCTACAGCCTCCAAAAGGTCCAACTTCTTACCCGTATCACAAACATGTAAAATTTCAAAGTTTGGATCGAAACAATGATTAAATTTGAATAGGTGGCTTCATAGGAACTAAAAGACAATTGAATTTCTTTTTTAAATTTTATTAATAACATTCACAAAAGTATTAATTTCACAATGAAATTAGAAAATTTCTTGGATTTATCAACAAAACACATTGATAATAAGTTTGAGTTTGGTATCTTTCACAAACCATCTCATACTAATACCACTATCCATAGTTCTTCTCTTCACCCATATACTCATAAGATGGCAGCCTTTAATAGTTACATTCATAGACTTTTAAATATCCCTCATTCACCTTTGGAATATAATAATGAATTGAATATTATTAAACAATTAGCTATTAATAATAACTAGGACCCTAAAATTATAGAATATTTAATTAAGAAAATGCATTACAAAAAAAAAAACAATTAACAAAGTTTTCCTTTACCCAAAGAAAACATAAAGAAATATGCCATAATGTCATACATAGGCCCACTTTCAAATAAAATATCTATACACTTTAAAAAGTTGAACATTAATATGACATTTAAAACCAATAAAACTTTACAAAATATAATAAAAACAATAAAACCAAAATAAAAATAAAAATTATCAGGTGTATATAAATTGAAGAGTGGCACATGTAACAATGTCTATATAGGACAAACTGGTAAAGTAAAGTAGTCCCGCTACAGGCCTCGGGAGGCCCTTGGGGTAGTAGGAGGTTAAGGCTCCCACTTTTTCTGGACAATCGGCACTTGATGTCAGCCGGGTTACCCCCAGAACAAGCGTCTGGTACTCATTTCCGTTAGAGACTGAGTCGACCCCAGGACCATAGTGCCGCTAGAAGGTTTGGGTCAGTTTAAAAATCCTGGCCCCACCGGGACTTGAACCCTCGACCTTCCGGCTTGTGGCTCAGTGCCTTAATCACTACGCTACGGCGTGCCAGGACAAACTGGTAGACCTTTTATCTCTCGGATAAAGGAACATATGAGAACATATAACATAAATTTAGAATATTCAAAGTATGCTAACCACCTATTCCAATTTAATCATTGTTTCGATCCAAATTTTGAAATTTTACATGTTTGTGACAAGGGTAAGAAGTTGGACCTTTTGGAAGCTGTAGAAATAAATAAATTGAAAAGTAGTACTAAACTGTTAAATTCTCAACTTGATTTGAATGAATCGCCTTTGTTAGATTTTAAAATTTAAATAAATTATTGTATTGTTGCTTAGATCAGTTGATATGTACTATAATAACACAATTCATAATTAGTTAACATGTACCGAAACAGCTGTCACTGAATTATATCTTAATAAATATGAAATGGCAATGTGTGGAAAAAACATACAACGGGTGAAAATTGAGATTGATGGAAAAATTATAGAACAAGTGTCAGATTTCTCTTACTTAGGAAGTGTATTTGCAGAGTATAAGAGTGACATTGATTCAAAATTACAAAAATATAATAAAATGAATGGGGTAATACGAAGACATTTTGGTAAACAGATGAGGACAGAGACAAAACTAAGATTACATAACATCACATCAAAAGCTGCTCTAAAATACCATAGTGAAATTTGGATTTTAAATAAAAGAAACTCTCATAAACTTCAAGTAAGCCAAATGCGCTTCTTACGATCATTGTTAGGAGTTAATAGACTGGATCACCAAAGGAACACTATTATCAGAGGAAAACTTGGAGTAACAAGTTTAAATGAAGATATACAAAGATACCAACAAGAATGGAAAAATCATCCGAGGAGAATGGCAAGAAATAGACTTCCAAAATTGGCATTCCAATATACCCCAATTGGACATAGGGACCAAGGAAGACCAAAACATCGGTGGAAAGATCAAGACCATCTTCGCTAGGTTTACCGTACAGGCCACATGGCCTAAAACGAATTTGTTCATGATGATGATGATAAATATGAAAATCAAATAAAACTAAGTTTTATTTTTATTTAATTAATAAAATGTTATTTTGTTGCGGCAGCTAACAATGGAATTTACCTATACATAATTACTTTTACAAAAAGTGTCATGGGACATACTACACGCGAATGCATTTTGTCCAGTACTGTATGTTGAATGTTAGAAGTTATTTTCATTAACATCATTTTTTAATGTTTCGAGGAAAATTCCATATTTCACTTCACCGAGCGACGGGAAATCAATATCCTTACAAACACATAGTGTACACTATTCATGAAGGGTTTTTTGTAAGAAAATAATTCAATAGACTACGTGTGAAACTAACAAGTTGAAATATACATTAATTTCTACATAAGGTACTTTACTTATACGACGTCATTGGATTTCCAGTTCAGTTCTTATTTGTTGTGTTAGAATGCAATGTTCTATCCTCTTTAAAATAGCCTGATACACGCCATTCGCCTTGATTTAAAATGTCATCTCAAGAATAAGAATTCAACTGCGCCTCAAAACATGCTTCCATAATGATAATGCGATTAACTAATGCGCAGTGCTCTTCAAAACAAGATTCTCATTATGGTTAAGGCTAATTGCTGTAGGAGGATCTGAGATGATGTCCCAGATGGTTAGTTCTGTCAACAAATTAAAAAAAAAACAATCTTTATACAGTATGTTAAATTAATTTACTTGAAATTCTCATTATGGTTAAGGCTAATTGCTGTAGGAGGATCTGAGATTATGTCCCAGATGGTTAGTTCTGTCAACAAATTAAAAAAAAAACAATCTTTATACAGTATGTTAAATCAATTTACTTGAAAATCTGTAGTGAATTTTCAGTAAAAAGTAGACAAGGTAATATTAAAGTATTTTATTTAAAAAATTGAACATCGTATTACTTAGAAATATTATAAAGCATTAATGTATTTTTTGTCTTTCGGGGTAAATGGCCGTGGTCTGGTTTTATTAAAACTCGACGTTTCGTCTACTACTGCGGTAGATATCCTCAGGAGATTCTGCGTGTTCTTTGACTTCTTAACTCTTCAAATGTCGGCTGCAGACTGGTTGATTTCTAACACACAACCAGTCAGCAGCCGACATTTGAAGAGTTAAGAAGTCAAAGAACACGCAGAATCTCCTGAGGATGTCTACCGCAGTAGTAGACGAAACGTCGAGTTTTAATTAAACCAGACCACGGCCATTTAGCCCGAAAGACATAAAATACATAAATAAAAATACCTGCCACGAAAGTCTACAATTTTACATTATAAAGCATGTTAGAAAATTAATATTACGCTAGACCGTGTTCGGGATAATCCCTATGTTCTGTTCCGGAGCTAAAATTTGAACATGTCTGGGTAGCGGATTACAAATCTAGAACTTCGATCTGGATAGTTTCCCATGTTATTTGCTGCCTTTGGTGATGTCATGTAAAATAAATTCAAGTCTGAAAAAAAAGAGGCCTCTCAACAAAATCTGTCGGTACTTTCGCGCCTAGCTTTGAATTGCGACGCTAAATGCATGACGTGTTAAAACCTTTTTATTAAATAAATTATTAATAAACTGTTACATATAACAATAGATGCCTGACTCAATGTACCTACTATTTTCCTTAAAGCGACCTACTTAAGACATTAATTTGTGTGTCCCACGAGGGTTGTAAATACTATGAAAAGAAGAGAGAGTAAAATAATAATAAAAAAGTGTGTTTTAAAGTTGAAAGAATAAGTTTAACAGTTTATTGTTATTATTATTATTATTATTATTATTATTATTATTATTTGAAGCTCAGGTTATTACAATCGCAATTTATAGTTATAGTCTCTCTGGTTTAACTTTACGAGAAATTTGTA